>OY728167.1:367019847-367619847 GCA_963277665.1 Viscum album | reverse complement strand
CTATTAATATAATTTGTACCAAATGATTCCAAATATAAAATCCATTTTTCAAAATTCAATACACAGAAGTTGCAGAAATTAAATTAAAATTAATTCCATTGTCAAATGAAATCGGATTTTGTTTAAAACATTGCAAAAGATTGAATTTATTCAACCTACGAATTCAATGTAAAATCAAGGCTAATGACATAAATTATATTAAATGGTAAAAATATATTCTATTTATACTTTTAAACCATTCAATACTATAATTTAATCACATAAGTTATTGCGCTGAAAAAAGTTGTTTTTAATTAAAATATAGCGTGTTTTTACTATTCATTAAAATATGAAAGTTATCAGAATACTATGAAAAAATAATCCAAGGTAAATTTTATCTCCAAATTCCAAATAATAATTTTATTTTGTAAAGTTGAAATTATAAACATGTAAAAAACTAGATTTAATGTGGGTGCTCCATCAAAGGGCGGCAAAACTGCATGTTTTGAAAAATACTTATTTTACCTGAAAAGTTTATTTTGTTCTTATACCATGTTCTAGAAAATGTGTAAGATGAATAATAATGTTATAAATTCAAAATTTAGTTAATACTATTCATAACAGCTAGTTCATAATAATATTTTAATAATATATCATTGTTTAGTAAAAACCTGTATTGCGTACAACACATGCTATCGAGGAAGTTCGCGATTGCGTGTAATGCAAGCCAAGTCAGGGTTGCATGTTGTGAAAGAATCCAATTTTATTTCATATAATATAATCCAACCATATTTCATTTATACATTGAATATATATATATATATACACTCAATGTTGCGTAGAATCACTATTATAAAACGAACTTGAAATTGTGTGTAACACAATCTAAGAATAGTGTTTTGTATACTTCAAGCTAATATAGTGTGGTGTATAGAACAAGATAATCTTGTTGTAGCATAAAACACATGAAATCAAATAAATTAAAAAGAATACTTATCATAAAATATCGGGTTGTTACATTCTACCCCCCTTAAATGAATTTCGCCATCGAAATTCGTCGGGGTTATAAATGGTTTACTACTCAAATGCTTCTTTTATAGAAACGGACATCGTAAAAAGGAATACCAAAACTTGGCTTTAAAAACGAAAGTATGAAACGTAATGGCTACCCAAATTAACTCATCACTGGGTTTCCATGTAAGAGAACATAGGTGAAAATATGGATATGAAAGAAAAATCTAACCATCAAGTTATGATGGAGAGTGGTATAGAATATGGCTATGAAAAATCCATCAATCAAAAATCACTATATTTGTGATGATCTAAGGTACCATATGATTCATCGGATATAAGAGCACTAGGACACCATTTTTGGTTTTCAATATCATTTCCCTAATGTTGAAAATTTTGAATTAGAAGAAATACTTGCTTGATTTTGGTACAATCTCACTGTTGTTCGTGTTTTGAATAATTTCCACTTCATCTTTTAAATAAATGAAGATGAATTTGTTATTCGTGAAGAGTTAGCAAATCATGTGATAGAATGATGGGTCATTCCATCTGTTTCAAGAAAAAGATATCAAATATACATAAGTCCATCTATGGTGAGGTTAATCATATACGATTCCAAAAATGAACTTATACTTCATATATCATACCGCTTAATAAAATAAAACTAGTTTCTACTAACCAGGGACTTCCTATATGCCAGTGGTAGGAAATAAAGGCTTTTCACACTTCGGTTGTGGGTTCAATTCCCATAGCCTTGTCCGACGCGATGGGATGGCGCCCGTCCTGTAGGTTTTACTTTTTCTAAAACTACATTACTATAACATCCCATTAATAATATCGAATAAAACTTCTATCCTTAAACAATACTAACTTATGTCCAACATAATCCATTCCAATCTTTAGGCTTATCCATAATACTACAGTCCACTCTCATATTATAGTGAAAATGATTACCAGATATTTCATATAACAAGCATGTTAATACCATCGTTGATCCCCATATAACAAAAGATATATCTTTTTTGTCACATTCCAAACATTCAATGTCCTTAATCATTTATTCTCTTGAAAAAAAACCCATTTAACCTTAGTGATAACATTAATGCTATCAAACGTTAACTCTTTCCACATACCAAAATCCTCAAAATTCTATATACTCAAACCATGATATCACTTAGTCCTTATATGAATCATGAGCACATGAATACTGTCAAACATTTCATTTTATCCTTATCCCTTCATTATGCGCATATCACCTACTCTCCAAAAAATATTTCAATCACCTTTTCATGGTTACCAGCACCATATAATTATTGAAAACCAATACATAGATATTCCAAAATTCCACAATACCATACATGAGATTCCATGATACTATTTTGAAATCCCATTACATAAAGACTTAATCACTACACAACATCATTTTTATACTCAACATCACAAATAGTGATCGTACGAGACTTCCCTTTATCCTTTTCCTTAAGAGGTTGCTCACGTTGATCATCATTAACCCATGGTTTAGGGAATTTATTAGCATAATGCCTCATTTCCTTGCACTTGAATCATTGAAGTGTTGGTGGAGAGTTCTATGTAGTCTTTTCTCTATTCATATCATTAGCAACCTTTTTACATTTTCTTCAATAATCAACTGCTCGATTACCTTTTTTTCCACACATAAAACATGTTATTGTACCTTTTAGGCAATCTCCATCATGCTTCTTTCCACACATTGAGCATAAAGAAACATTCATCTTCTTTTCACCATTTTTCTGAGATTTCTCCTTGAACTCCATCATTCTTTTCTTGTCAAAACCATGAGATGGATATGTTACACCAACTTCCAGTTCTACCTTGATAGCACAACACAAAATTGCTTTATAGATACTGAAGTCTCTTATAGCTAATGCCCTTCGAAGACTTGGTTTTAATCCACTGAAAAATCGATCAACTTTACTTTCAGGTTGGATGATAAAGCCAGATTTATACCTTGCATGTCTTGTAAAATTCGCTTCGTATATACCAACAGATTCATCATCCTTCTGATTAAGCTCAAGAAACTCCTTTTCCATATTTTTTTGAAGAATATGTGGGAAGTACTTACTGAAAAACATGTTCTTGAACTCCTCCCATTCCATGGACTCAATTTCATCTCTTTTCCTCTTATTCTTGATACGATTCCACCATTTATCAGCATCACCTTCCAAACAATATAATGCTAAGATGACTTTATCATGCTCAGAACATTGTAGAACTGAAAATATCTTTTCAGTAGTACTGATCCATTGTTCAACCACTAATGGATCAGAAGACCCGCTGAATGAAGGTGGACATTGCCTCATGAAGGATTCAACAGAATGTTGCTCCTTTATCTGCTCATTTTGAAATGCAGAATGATTCATAGCTTGGGTAAGTATATAAATAATATTGTTCACTCCATCTCCCATGACATTGGTTTGGTCAGGAGGACAATCATTGAATTTTCCATTACATTGATCAACATGGTTCTTTCGGGTTCCAACCCTCGTCTAAACCCCAAAAATAATAGTGTGAGAGGAAAATACCATGCTAGGGAAAACAACATAATAAAGGGGGAGTACCTTCAATATCTAACATCTTTGGTTTAATTCTAAGATCGTTAGAGAAATTCTATGACTATAACCTATACGTGTACTTAACCTTAGGGACATCCATAGACATACATTAGAAATATCTCTAGGGATCTCACTAAAGTTTTCGCATCCTAGTTTCCAAAGGTTAACTAAACCATTCCACTGATACCAACTGTAGAGACCCGATAGCTTGAAGTACATGGACATTACATTAATTTTTTGGAATACTTAATACATAACAAAAACAGACAGACAAGGACCGTAATAGTTTAGTGTATTTGGAAACATGTAACGTAATCTTCTAATCGTGGTGAAAGATCTTCAACATCTCCCATAAAGATCTTCCCCCTTTTATTTCTTACCTAAAACCTTTCTTTATATCTTGGGGAAAAGAAAACATATAAAGGGTGAGCTCAAATGCTCAGTAAGGGTAAGCATGGATAAAACAAAACAAATAAAATAGATTTGAACTTAAAAACATGAACATAATGTTTAAACATCAAAAGCTTGAGCAGTGACATAAAACATGGAAGTATGTAAGGCATAGATCATAAAGAAACAATAAGCATGATAAAATAGCATGGGAGTAGAACATGTAATTGAAGAAAACCATTAATCACATCATATTATTTCCATAGTAGCCAAGGAATTGCTGCCAAGACCATCTTAGTGGACAAAGTCCCTTTCTGAATCGAGTTTACTCCTCGTTCCAGTCCTGTATTACTGAACCGGTTAAAATTGTCGTTCCAGCCATGTCTATCTCATGAGATATAAATCTTTACCCAATGCATTGGAGGGAGATATAGGTCCCACCCATATCATAATGAAATCATTCTTACTTGTGCCACAAAATAAACACACATCATTCATAAAAACCCAATGAATGAAATGGGTTTCATAAACATCATCCCATCATCACATAATCCATATAAAAGAAATGGATATCATTTCATAATAAGAAAAGTGAAACCATGTAAATAATAGTGACATTACACTTGAAACATACACATATTAAATAATGTTATCTTAGATGAAAAATGGTTTTTGATAAAACACTTGAAATGAATTCTTGAAGAAAATATCATTTCTTCTTCAAAATCATTTTCTTTTCACAAAATTCCATGCAATATTAAAAGAATATGATTTTTTTTAAAATATTCATGAAATCTTTCAGAGGAATCTTCATGAAAATAAGTCTTTATAAAACCTTAAAAATCTTTTCATGCCGTATATGTTAAAAAAACATTCTTCTCGTACTTTCGCTGGAAAAGTCAAAAAGTACATCGTAACGTTAAAAAAATTATGATTCCTTAAATACCATGTAGTAAAAGATAAAAATGGACAAAAAGGACATTAAACATACATGAACAAACTTTTAGAAAACATGGACATGGATGGTAGCAATAACCCCAGTAAATACTTACGAATAAGCAATCTCGGATAAAAATGAGATTTGCACAATTATCCCTTACCTTAGGTCCGATATGCTTCGTACGTATCCAATCCTCCTGTATAATGATTTAAATAATGTCATTAACTTATTATAGAATCATATTAATTGTTATTATATCATATATTGTTAACATATGACTTTATATTACCCGTTCTTTTGTAAATTCATGTTAAAGTAGCATTTTTGGGTAAAATCGTTTCATTTGTCGTTCATGTTTTAACTTGTAATTATTCATATGATTACTTAGATCATGATTACTTACATCCAGAATTTATAACATGATTTATATATAATATATCTTCAGAATATACATATATATAATAGATCGATAAAGGGAAATAAATACACCGTTCATGGAGATGGTAGGCCGTACGTACGCCTGAACGCTGTTTTCGTTTCCTTATTGAATTGAATGGAATTAAGTAGATGACATAAATATTTATATATATACATAAATAAAGTAGCATTATTACGTCATATATTTCACTATTACTTATTATATATACTTTATAATCATTCTTGAATGGTTAACATGGAGAGTGAATCTCATCGCGTCGTGGATACGGTAGTCCGTACGTACGCACGAGCGATGATATCATTCCCAAGATCGTGGAATTGTCATAAAGTGTATGTATAATATTATTGAATCAATATCACTTTACAATAATCATATATATTCATTAATTTCGCCATAATACCCATCCAAGTAAGGTGGTGGTGGAAAATAGATTACACCGCGGCGTGGAGACGGTATTCCGTACGTACGCACGTGCGGTGATTTCTTTTTCCGTAGGATGGATAGATGGTGAAATATGGTTTATTTATACTTATAATGACATATAATTATATGATTGATACTGATGTTATTACCTCATAATGAACCAACTAAAAAAGAAGAAGTGGAAGAAGAAATAAAGTTGAAAGAAATTGGTAACAGACATTACCTCTTCTTTGAAGCGCCTCTTTGAGACCTCCTCTTAGGGCACTAAAATTGGTCTTTGAAGAAGACTAGGACCTCTAGGATGTTTCTAGGGAAGTGGAAAAGATAATTTGGAAGGGTTTTTCCGATCATGAATGCTCAATGTGGTGTGATGAAGAGAGGGAGGAGGTTCCCTTTTGTAAGGGAGGAGAGGGGCACCTTTGGAAATATAAGAAATATTAGTTTATATTAAATCCCAAACCCACTTAAAACTTCTAAAATGACTAATATATGATTCTTAGATTCGATAGGGTTGTAATATCATCAACCAATAAAATTTAGAGACGTTAGAAATTTATTTTAAACATTATCATCTTGATTTATCCTTATTTATCAAATTAATTGTATTTGTGGTAATAAAATTCTAAATTTTAAATTATTACAAATAATTACTTATTTGTTGTGAATTGTCCATAATTGGATACATTATAACATCTAAGACCATATAAATTTAAATTTATAATTTTTAAATATATTTGTGATTTTTAAACAATTTTATAATATGTTATTTTTATAAAATAACAATAGTGTCAATTTTGACACTATTAATTTATTTGAATTGAAATAAAATATATACAGAAGATATGTTTGAAATAAATTAATTAATAGATTAATAAAAGGTCATATTTATCTATAAAATTAGTGGAGAACATTAAATAGTTTGTATAATATTTATTTTATTATTTTTAAAACCATTTATTTGGTTTATCTCTTAATAAAATAATTACTAAAACATTTTTGTATAATTATTTAATAAAATTATTTGTTGCATAAATATTAAAAATAAAATACTATGATGAAGATACATCTATTACCTTTCAAAATAATAATTTTACTCGAATTTATCATCTTACAATCATAATATTTAAATTTTTATATTTATTAAATTATGAATGTGACCACTTTGGCATCATTCAAAATAAAATAATATAAGTGTCATAATCGCCTTAATAAGGATCCCAATGGTCAAAAATTCGGTCCGTGGATGATTAGGGTTTATATATACACTTATAATTTGTTTGTTTCAGATTTTTGGGCCTTTTGATATGTATTACTATTTCAATAAAAACCATATTATTGATTTTTCACTAAATAAATAATTTTTTCATCATTAATGTATAAGATAATAAGGTAAATAATAACTCTAAAAAATTACAAATATATTACCATGACAAAGAGAAACATTTTATCTTTAAAATTAGTATTTATAACCGAATTTATATTCTGTATGAACTTTTATTAAAAATACTTTAATTATTTAAGTTGAGTGAGACATATTTCACTTTCCTTTAAATAAAATAAACTAAAAGTCTTAATCAAATCCAAGTGGGTATCAGTGGATTCCATTTCGACCCAAATATTACTTAGTACAAATTATAATCATCCAATTGTATTATGTAAAGTATTAGGATAATTTTATAATATTATATTTACCCTTAATTATCCAATTTACCTTTTACTATGGTAAATAAAATTTATCCTTGTTACTATTCATAAAGCCCAAAAATAAAAAGTAGTATATTAATATAATTTGAACCCACTGATTCCATATATGGAATACATTTTTCCAAATTCAATACACAGAAGTTGCAGAAATTAAATTAAAATTAATCTCATTGTCGAAAGAAAACGGGTTTTAGTTTAAAACATTGCAAAAGATTGAATTTATTTAACCTACGAATTCAATGTAAAATCAAAGCAAATGACATAAATTATATTAAATGGTAAAAATATATTCTATTTATAATTTTAAACCATTCAATATTGTATTTTAATCACATAAGTTATTACGATGAAAAAAGTTTTTTTAAATTAAAATATAGGGTGTTTTTACTATTCATTAAAATATGAAAGTTATCAGAATAATATGAAAAAGTTATCCAAGGTAAAATTTTATATCCTTATTCCAAATAATAATTTTATTTTATAAAATTGAACTTATAAACATGTCAAAAACTAGATTTAAAGTGGGTGCGCCATCAAATGGCGGCAAAACTGCTTGTTTTGAAAAATACTTATTTTACCCAAAAAATTTATTATGTTCTTATACCATGTTCTAGAAAATGTGTAAGATGAATAATAATGTTATAAAATTAAATATTTAGTTAATACTATTCATAACGGCTAGTTCATAATAATATTATAATAATATATCATTGTTTAGTAAAACCCGGTATTGCGTACAACACACGCTATCGAGGAAGGTCGCGATTGCGTGTAATGCAAGCCAAGTCAGGGTTGCATGTTGTGCAAGAATCCTTTTTTATTTTGTATAACAGAATCCAACCATATTTCATTTATACATTGAATATATATATATATATACACACACTCAATGTTGCGTAGAGTGACTATTATAAAACAAACTTGAAATTGTGTGTAACACAATATAAGAATAGTGTTGTGTATACTTGAAGCTAATAAAGTGTGGCGTATAGAACAAGATAACATTATTGTAGCATAAAACACATGACATCAAATAAATTAAAAATAATACTTATCATAATATATCGGGTTGTTACAGGAGGACAATGAAGTATCAAATATGGAATGGAGGGAGTTCAATGAGATTTTCATAGAAAAATACTTTTCTCGCGACCATCGAGCAGATATAGAAAAGCAATTTCTGAATTATAGACAAAAAGAGGATGAGAATGTCACAAATTATGAGGTTAACTTTACAAGGTTAGCAAGGTATTCTAGATATTATATACGTAACCCAAGAAGTAAGATTTATCGTTTCCTTGATGGGTTAAAATCATTTCTCCATCGGGCATTAGTCTCACAATCCTTCTCATCATACGAAAACATTGTCTCATGTGCTATCAAGACAGAATAGTAATTCTCTATGTCTTGTGAATTTAAAGAAAAGCAAGAGAAGAAGAGATCTGCTGATCAATCTGGGAATAGAAATAAGGGAAAGAAGGGAAAGGTTTAATATCCATCCTGTGGTAAATGTGGGAAGAAACACCCCGGTACTTGCTTAAAAGGAATGGGAGTCTGTTACAAGTGTTGTGAAAAAGGCCACCAAGCTCGTGATTGAAAGGGGAAGAAGGAAGCAACAGATGTCTAATTCTACAATTGCAGGGTGATGGGAAATTATGCAAATGAATGTCCTAAGAGTCAGGGGAACTTACCTTAGAAAAGGCCAAGGGATCAAGGCCAAGCATATGCTATAACTACGGCTGAGGTAGAAGCTCTGAAAGACATGGTGGCAGGTAATTCAATGGTTTCCTCAAGTTCAGAAAATGCATTATTTGATTCTGGATCATGGCATTGTTTCATATCTTCCCAGTTTGCTAAGAAAATTAGATATTTCTAATTTGATTTAACAAGGGAGTTGTTATTTAAAACTAATAAGGGAAGTATCATTGCAACAATGTTTTTTGAATCATTCCCCATTAGAGCACATAAATGTTCTTTATCTGCTGATATCATCGTCATACCTATGATTGAGTTTGATATAATCCTCTGCATGGATTGGATTTCGGAGCATGATGCAAAGATTTATTGTAAGAAGAAGGAGGTTGCGATTTTTGATGACGATGATAAGGAACACCTTATCTTTAGAGCTGAATCGTCACCACCTAATTCTTATCTAGATCCACCCCCAGTAGCTCAACAAAATTCAATTATTGGGGAGGATGATAATAAAATGACAGTGGGTGAGGAAAGGAATGTTCAAATAGAGGATGTACCAATTGTGGAAGAATATGTAGAGATATTTCCAGAAGATTTACCTGGACATCCTCGAGTACGAGAAGTTGAGTTTTCCATTGATTTAATTCCTGGATCAAGGCCTATATCAAAGACACCTTATAGAATGGCCACATTAGAATCAGTTGATCTAAAGAATAAACTAGAGGAATTGAGTGATAAGGGATTTATTCTCCCTAGTGTTTCTCCATGGGGAGCCCCTGTTCTCATTGTTAAAAATAAAGATGGATTTATGAGGTTATGTATCGACTATAGGGAGATCAATGCTATAACAATAAAGAACAATTATCCCATACCTCGCATTGATGATTTATATGACCAACTGCATGGAGCTCAATACATTTCAATGATTGAACTTCGATCTAGATACCATCAGTTGTGTGTGAAGAAGGAAGACATTCCAAAGACAACATTTCGAACAAGGTACGGGCATTACGAGTTTATGGTAATGCCTTTTGGGAGACTAATGCACCCTCTATATTCATGGATCTAATGAATAATGTTTTCAAAGAATATGTCGATAATTATGTGGTGGTATTTATTGATGATATCTTGGTATAATCCAAAAGCTACGAAGATCATGAAAATCACTTTCGCATTATCTTGAAGACTCTGAGAAGACATGAATTATATGGTAAGTTTAGAAAGTGTATATTCTGGCTTTGGGAGATTTCGTTTCTTAGCCATATTGTCTCTAATGATGGAATCTCTATTAATCCTTCTAAGACCAAGGCAATCCAAGAATGTCCAGCACCAACGAGTATAACTGAGGTACGCAGTTTTATTGGTTTAGCAGGTTATTATCGACGTTTCGTCCAGAAATTTTCCCGGTTGGCTATCCCATTAACAAATCTCACACGTAAAGGGGTTAAATTTCATTGGACAAAAGAGTGTGAAGAATGTTTAGAAGAACTGAAGAGAATATTAGTCAATGCACTTATATTGACACTACCATTGGGGAATGATGGGTCTATTATTTATAGTGATGCATCGATGAAAGGACATGGTTGTGTCCTTATGCAGAATGATAGGGTTATTGCCTATGCATCACGACAGTTGAAAATTCATTAGCAAAACTATCATACTCATGATATCGAGTTAGAAGCTGTGATCTTCTCATTGAAGATATGGAGGCACTACCTCTATGGTGAAAAATGTGTGATTTATACTGATCACAAGAGTTTGAAGAATATTTTCTCCCAAAAATAACTCAACATGAGGCAAAAGAGTTGTATTGAACTACTCAAGGATTAAGATTGAACAATAAACTACCACCCAGGGAAGGAAAATAAGGTGGTAGATGCTTTGAGCAGAAAAGTTCATGGAGTTTTGAAAATTATGAGAATTGAAAGGGATCCTATTTTCATGGATCTAGTGAAGATGGATATGGGAATTACCATGGAAGGTGAAACATCAATACTTTTTCAAATGGTTGTCAAACCATATTTACTAGAAAGGATAAAGAATTCTCAGACCGGTGATGAAGAGTTTCAAAAGAAGATTAAAGATGTGAATGATGGGAGATTTAATGACTTTGGGTATGAAGATGGAATTTTGAATTTTGGGAAGGTACATTGTGTTCCCAATATACCTGATCTAAAAAGGGAATTGTTGGACAATGATCATAGTTCCAATTTCTCTATACACCCTGGGATAACCAAAATGTATAGAGACATGGAGGAACATTTTTGGTGGGACAACATGAAAAAGGAGATTGCTGATTTTGTGTGAAGATGTATAGTTTGTCAACAAGTGAAAGCTGGAAGGCAACAGCCTGGAGGAGTCATGCAACCTCTTCCCATACCAGAGTGGAAATGGGACAATATTACGATGGACTTTGTCATCGGACTACCAAATATTCCTAGAAGGAACGATGCAATGTGTGTTATTCTTGATCGTTTTACCAAGTCAACACATTTTCTTGCTATAAGGGAAGATTTACCACTTCAACTTCTAGCAAGGCTATATATTAATGAAGTGGTGAGACTTTATGGAGTACCCCTATCAATTGTTTCTGATCGTGATCCCCGTTTTACTTCAAGATTCTGGAAGAGTATTCAGAAAGCCCTGGATACTGAAATTCGTTTGAGCACTGCCTACCACCCTCAAATAGATGGACAATCAGAATGGACTATTCAAACCAAATAAGACATGTTAAGATCATGCTCACTTGACTTTCAGGATATGTGGAATCAATATTTATCTCTGGTGGAATTTTCCTATAATAATAGCTTCCATTCGAGTATTAAGACGGCACCATATGAAGCATTATACAAAAAGAGATTTTGCACACCAACCTGTTGGGATGACGTTGGTGAAATAAAACTTGTAGGCCCAAAACTAGTGGAGGAAACGATGGAAAAGGTGAATGTAATACAAAACCACATCAAAGCTGGTCAAAGTAGGCAGAAGAGCTATGCTGACAACCGAAGAAAGGATTTGGAATTTCAGGTGGGAGATCATGTTTTCTTGAAGGTATCTCGATGGAAGGGAGTAGTATGTTTTGGAAACAAAGGTAAATTGAGTCTCAGGTATATCGGTCTTTTTGAAATTCCTGAACGAGTTGGGGTTGTAGCTTATTGTTTGGAAATGCCGCCAAATCTCACCCAATTTCATGATGTGTTCCATGTATCACTGTTGAGAAAATACATGCCTAGACCAATGCATGTACTCACCTATGAGGAATTAGAACTAGAACCCGATCTTTCTTATTACGAAGAGCCCATCAGGATTATTGATACAAGAGAACAAGTGCTGAGAAACCGAATGACTCATCAGGTAAAAGTTCTATGGAGAAACCATAAGATGGAAGAGGCAACATGGGAACCCGAGGAACCTGTGATGAAGAACCAACCTAGTCTTTTCATTTAGTAGTATTATAAAAATTTCGAGGTTGAAATTATTTGTAGGAGAGGAGAATTTAACACCCCAATCTTCCACTATACGCTTCCCTTCGAATAATATAGTAGTGTGTGTTGTACGCAACTTCGAGTTCTAATACACACACCACAACCAATCAAACTAGCCATTATGAATATTAATACCCACTTTTTGAAATTTTATAAATTATATCTTTCAAAATGGACTTCATTTTTGGATTCGGAATATCGAAATTATCCTAGGGTGAGATTTTGGTATTTTTCTGAAAACTTTCAATTTTTTATGAATAGTGAAAAAACACTGAGTTATAGTTTAAAACCGAATTTTTTTAAATAATTACTTATTTTATTTAAATTTAATTAATGTCAAAATAGATACATATTACCTATATAAGTTCAATTTAATTCATTTGAGTTAGTTTAGAATAATTTTAGATATATAAAAATTTTATTGAACATCGCACCGTCTTTTACCATCCTCCTAGGAGAATTTGGTAATTCACATAAAACATAATTTTACCACTTCTGTGAGTGGAATTTTGAAAATCCTAGAGACACCGTTAATATCAAGGAGTAAAATGTGGTTCAATGAGATAAAAATAATTTTTTCAGAATAGTAACTTTTTACTTTTATTTACCACGGTTAAAAGTAAATTGGGTAATTAAGGGTAAAAATATATTAATATTACCCTAACACTTGACCTAATTCTATTTTACAAGTTTAAATGGACCAAAAACAACCTTGGTAATTCAATATTATCATTTAGGTCCACTTGGATTAGATTAGGACATTTATTATTATTTAATTCAAATAAGAGTTAAAAGAGTTAAATTCAAAGTGTATTTACTAAAATATTTTTAATATGGGGTTATAGATAATATAAATTCAATTGTAAATATTAATTAGAAATATAATAATATTTACTACATAATGGTATTTTATTTATAATTTTTAGACATTAAATAATTTAATTTATTTATGACACAATGGTGATGTAGTAATTACCTAAGTAATATAATATTAAAATAATTGATATTATAAATATCAAAATAAATCTTATTTGTGACTTTTTATGAATTACACTAATTTTATAGGTTAATATGAAATATTAATATTGGTTATATAAATTTGGCTCGAAGTAATAATGCTGTGATGAAATTATCAAAAACAAAATACCCAATAGTGTCAAAATTGACATAAAAGATTTTTTTAAAAAAAATATTATATTATTAATTGATATTAAATTCCTAAAAATCTAAGGATCATCCAAGAGACTTATATCATGATAGTTTTATAATTAATGGACCACTTGGGGTCTCTTGGAGGTATATATTATGTTTATTAACTATATAATATAAAAATACAATGTGACATGGTAAGGGTCAAACTAATTAACTAAGAGTTAAAACTAAAACAGAAGGTTAATATAATGACACAAACCTGTCTAAATTATATTGGTTTAGGTGTTTTCGACCCATCCCCACCTTAAACTTGAAATAATCCACCTTGGAGCCATTACAAACTGAATATGAATTTATTAAAAAAATAATATTTCTAGCTTTTCCGAAGGTGCCCCCACCCCTCTTATAAAAGGCCACTCTCCTTTCTCACTAATTCACACATTCAAAGCCTTTTGGCTCGGCCAACCCCTAACCAAATACTCTCTAAACATCCCTCAATACAACCTAGAGGCATTAGTTTGATCATAAAGCCAACCTACGAGGCCCTTTTGATCAAATCAAAAGGAAGAACCCGAAGAAGAGGTAATGTTTTCACCACCCCTTTTCAAGTTCATTTCTTCTTCAACTTCTTCTTTCTTTGTTATTACCATTCTAAAATAATAAATCCAGTATCTCTTATATATTTTGATATTATTATAAATATGGTACAACCATATTCATTATTCTATCCATCCTTTGAATGACATGTCATCATACGTGCGTACGTATGGATTACCATCTCCACGTCGTGGTGTAATTGTTATTCAATATATTATTATTTGGATGGGTATAATAATGATGTGTAATTCATGTAAATAATAAATATAACATTACAATTATTCTGTATATATGACATAACACCCAATTATATATTATTCTAATGTCAAAAGAATGATATTGTCTCTCATGCGTACGTACGGACTACCGTCTCCAAGAACGTGATGAGATTCATTCCCCATCGTATCCATTCAAGACTAATTCTCATTTGATGATTAGAAGTAATGTTTATGAACATTAAATCATTCTGTATATGAGTAAGGTACAACCTATCTATAACAAACACAACTTATTTAACAAAACATATAAAATAAAACGAGTATGTTAACACTCGAAACAATGATAATACTAAAATATTATTAACAAATCAATGATAAAAGATCATATATGATTTCATAATTATGGATATGGTTATTTTATACTTTAATAACAATGTTTTAACTATTATATTGGAGGTTAACATACCATCGACTAAGGAAAATTACAAGGTAAGGGTTTATTTCACAATCTCTTCATTATCTGAGGTTGTTTATACGTGATTATCTACTGGGACCTCTTTATCATCCACATCAATGTTTCTTAAAAATGTATTTCAAAAACATCTTTAAAATTTACTAGAATATGGTTTAAAGTCATTTATACCCTTTTATGACTTTTTATAAGAGGTTTATAAAGGAATATTTCCATCGTTTTCCAAACAAGGTCCTTTTTAATCCTTTTTGACAGAAGTAAGGTAAAATGTTTATTTTAACATATACGGTGGGTGCGGCTATTTTCCTCCATTATAAAATATTTGAAGCTTCCATTACAAGCTTATAGGAAAATTTTCAAAGTAATTGTTTTATTTTAAAATAATGTGACTTTTAAATGTATTCAAAAAAGAGATATTTCTCTCAAATAGTTTTGATTGCATCTATGTCAACATCCTTTGATGGATTTTAAACATATTTGAAGTTGATTTATTATGATACAAAACTTCCATAATGTAATTAAGGTTTTGTGATATTTTTGACTATGGATGTGTTATTTTTATACCTTTTATAGTTTATGGTGAAATTATTGACATTTCGTATGCTAGTTTTAATACAAATGTTTATGTTATGTTGAAACATGTTCATATGAGGAATGAATTGGACTTAATAAGTGACGAGTGGAGCTGGCTATAGCTCCTCGATGCATCGATAGGTCTCATGAGACAAACTAGTGTCTTGGAACAGGGCCTTGGAAAAATATTATTTTTAGTCTTGGCACGAGGCCTTGACTATGTGGTTATGATATTCTGGCATTATGCATTCCATCATTATGAAAGTGGTTATTGATATTGAATGTGATTATTCGACCAGTAGAATATCCATGTGAATAAGTAAATCGAATTATTTCATTTTATCTTTGCCATATTATGCTGATGTACAAGTTTAAAAGGCTTTTGTTTTAGCTATGCATTGCCTTAAATGTTTATTTTTATTTATTAATGTTTCCACAATATTGTTATCCTTATTGAGCATCTGAGCTCACCCCTTTCAATGTTTTATTTTTCCCAGGATGTGAAGAAGTAATTTATGAATGACTTGTAGGGATAATATGAGGGGATATGAACAGAACATGTTTTTTTAGTAGTTTTCACTTTATGATGTAATGTAAACATTATGAATGTATCTAGTTATTCCAAGGCTTCAAAACTAATATTTCTTTAGAGGATTGATTTTTCTTGTGATCATGATAATGATATGTAATAATGCACCGACTCTGGGTAACTGGGGTCGGGGCACTACAATTCAGATTGTCCAGGTTGGTCTCAGTGTGAGCTGCACTATTAGCACATAGTTTAGTAAATCATGAATCGTAATTTTGGACGTTTTTTAAAATCACTCAAAAGTGATATTCCCAAAATTTCTCTCTTTAATTTTTTGGGTTTTATACCCTCTCTTTTCCCTCACTATTTCTGTCTCACCTAGGTCACACACAAGGGTGGTCCACCTCCCATATCCTAATATTTTAGGCCACTTTCTATAGAATATCAAGAATATTCTTATATTAAATACTTCCTTCTATATTTTTTCCTGAACCCTCTTCCTTATTATCATTTCTTCTTGTCTCCTTTATCTACCACAAAATCTACAGGTTTTATTGGCTATGATAGGGTTTAGTGTGTTTCTAATTGGGGATTTTGGTTATTTAAGGATAGGAAAAGGTGCATTATTGCTCAGTTTGGAATTCACTATCAAAGGTAATGTGTTGAATCTTGATTTACACTTAATATTGGTAAATTTTTTTGTTTATTTCCTTTAAAAAATGAATTTAAATTTTTAATTGTCTATATTTAATTTTTAAAAAATTGTGATTATTTTTGATAATTTATTTCGATTACATAAATGCTTTAAGAGATTTATCAATTGGAATAATGCTTTTTCATGGCTTTTTAAAATTTTATAAAGTGTTTTTTTAGTTATAATTTTTTCAAAATATGACTAAGATTATTGTTTAAATTTTAATTTATCATTCAGTTTTTTACCATGTTTGGTGCATGAAAAATGGAAAAGGCATGGTTTATATAGAGTTGTTTAAAATGAAGGAAATGGTTATATTTCTTAAATGGTTTTGGGTTAAAACTTTTTTTCATTTATAAATGGTTTTAAATTAAGTGGGTTGGTTTTAAATTGATTTATAAAGGGGTTTATAAGATTTTATTTCATGTACAATTTTAAATAAATATTACCAAATGGTTTGAAATTTCAAGGTATTAATATCTTGTTTTCAATGAAAATAGTGGTTGGCATGTTATAATGCGTCTTTTATGATATATGTGTGACCCTAATTGAGACCGATGTTTGAATTTATTGGTATAAATTATATAACACAAGGTGGATGTTATATATATCCTTGTTATATTTTTGATTCTTATGAAAATAATACATGGGTTTTGGTTCATATGAGGGTATTGGAGGTAAGGTGTTGGATTTATTTAGTGAATTTAGTTATTTATCCTTATTCTGGTCATTTGGTTTTCTTGTATGCGCACTTCATGTTTGATTAATATCATGAAAATACTAGGAATTGAAAGATGGACTAGATGATTGCAATCCCTAGTGTAGAATGTTTTTACTATGCAGTGTTTACCGATTAGAGAGGATGAGATCTAAGGAGATGGATTATGTGGCTTTTTGTAGCATTAGTTCTCCTAATATGGATTATATATACTGAATTGTTCTACAAGACTACTAGGATATTTGTGGATCTTTAGTGTTGTCTTAGGTTTCCAATCACTATTTTGGGTCAGTATTACTATAGACCTATGCAGTTTCCCATGATACCTTGTTCTATTAAGGATTTCCTATGGATTCTCATTATATGAGTTATTTTTATCCCCCAACTCTTGATTGTTTTTCATGGAACTGTTACTTCGGATCCTTATTTTGTTATTCTTTATGAATACCTTGGTTCCAGTTTATGGTTTTTTTAATTTTTTTATAGTTGTAGTTATATTTTAAATATATTTATAAAATTGTTTGAAAATATTGGTTTGGGGTGTTGTGAAAGCATCAATGGGGGATGATCAACTCAAATTTTTATCGTAATTGATAAATAATTTTAGATATACAAAAAATAAGAACACCATCACTAATAGAATTGAATAAAATATTAATTAACATGAGAATGTCGGAACCAAATCACACGATCATCTCATAATGATTTACAATTAATTTTAGTAGTTATGCAATTACATTTTGATAAAATCATTCTTTTATGATGAATATGATAATGTATCTATGTCATATTATCTTTGAAATATAGTATTCATGTGTATATTCAATCTAGAAATGATGAAATTATGATCCATGAACCTTGGAACATTTTTGTATGGATCACTGGGTGCCAGCATGAAAGATCCTAATTCAGGAGTCATTCAACATTGATCGCCATGAGAATCACATTGAAGAAGGATTCTCCATGATCTAATAAGAGTCAAAAAAAGTGGTATAGGTATATCACTCTCCATTATTGATAGTGTTCTTGGATAAGTTCTTTCTATGGATTGAGAGGATTCTTAGGAGTCGTCGTGCACAACCAAAACAAATGGCGACCCTTAGGGTTATAAAATAATATATTTAGTTTTAAAAGTGATAGTCTTAGAATATAATAATTACATATACAACCTTATTATTTCATTAATCTCTATGAAACCCCTTATCTATAATAGTAATATTATTATTTCATGGAATGAACAAAATTATTTAATTTATTACATATTATTTCATTAATAAATCATTTAAAATTTATTCAAATAATAATTAATATATATTATTTTTCACTGGGCCTCTAAACTGGATTCTTCATTCCACCATAATATTTAATATCCATTGTATAATGACTATTTATTTAATAAATAAATGCACTACATTCTTTATCAATAAATATACAGATATTATATTCACTAAATAAAAAATAAATATTTATTTAATATTCCACAAACAAAATATTCTCTCGAAAAACTAATGACTGGATAAATGTGATCAAGAGAACATAAATAATTGCTAAACCATGTATGATAATAATATTTATTCATCATGTTAAATAATATACAATATTATTAATTAACTAGGGTTCTAGATAACTGAGATTCTGGATACATTTAATGTGTGACCCTTTAGGCCTCATTTTCGTTTTCATTTGGAAAAGTCACATAGAGTCTAAGGTTAGCATCTAGAAATATGAAAAATCACCCATAAGGAAAGAAGTTAATTATCAATTCACATACAATATCATATATATTCTTATTTTGTAATATA
Organism: Viscum album; assembly: GCA_963277665.1. Taxonomy (NCBI): domain Eukaryota; kingdom Viridiplantae; phylum Streptophyta; class Magnoliopsida; order Santalales; family Viscaceae; genus Viscum; species Viscum album. The sequence continues at coordinate 367,600,435 of OY728167.1, read as the reverse complement.
ATCAATTTTCATGATATTTCTAATCAAGTAGGTTGTATGTTGCTGTGATCAACCTATGAATAATAATAATAATGTATAAGGATAAATTTGCACATCCATAGATATAGACATACAATGAACATTTAAATTTGGATTTCCTACTGGCGAGTCACGTTCTCATAATCTCCTGCACTAGAAATTACCAAGGGTGTGTACTATGAAAAAGAGCCTCAAAGTCCAATGAGTCTCCACCCATGATATATTCTATCATTCTTTCCCTAAATATTATATAATCTACATATAGAACATATATTTATGAATATTTTCATGGAAATTATACGTTCTCATCATAGTACGGAACTGCTATGACCTTTAGTGTGAATGTTACTCTTAGGACATTATTATATATTATATCACAAAATTTAACAGTCGTGATGCAGTAATATTTTTATAAATTTTTTAAATAATCAATATGGTTAATAATAAAGTACATAGATGTTAGTTCTAGGGAACTGACTTCAACAGACACCAAATTTCACTAGAGACAACTTATAACAATCTTCAGTCTGCTAGATCTCACATGATACTCATACTTCCGCTGAGATAAGGATTTAGTCAAGGGTTCTATCATGTTTTCATTAATATAAATATTCTTAATTTAACTTCAACCCTATGAAAAAAATCCATCCAGAGGTTATACTTCTGATATATATTATTTGATTGTCGGTGTGACCTTGGATCCCTTACGATCACCAACACTGTAGTATTATCATAATATAATGTGACATGGTATTTACTGATAGAAACCACATAAATATCTTAGATAAATTTTCATGTCCAAATATCTTATTTAGCTACATCATAAGCCTATATATGCTCAGACACTCCTATATAATCAGAAACAACTTGGTACTTTGAACTCTTGTAACTCAGAGATCTTTCATTGAGACTAAAAACATATCTTGACTATGTCCCTAAATCATTATGATTTGATGTAAAACTAGAATCATTATAACCCCTTATTACCATATCCCCTTCTACTTTATACACCAGGAACATATTTTTAGTTATTCTCAGATAATTTACTATATCCATAATAGTAGACTAATATTGTTCACCTTGATCAGCTTGATATCTATGTACCATGATCAAGACATGTGAAATTTCAAGACTAATACATAACAAAGAATATGTGATTGATCATATCATTGATGTTTATGGGATCCGAATCATTCTTTCTTTCTCCTCTTATGTTAGGGTGCACAATTTTTTTTGCAAATATGTATACAATGTGACACTAGAACTAATCCTCTTTCATATCTTTCAAAACTAAATTTCTTTAAAATTTGGCCATTTTATATACCTTCACATAGTCCAATAATCCACTTGGATATTTTGTGAATAATCTTAATCAATAAAATATATGATATTTCACTTAATACCTTCATTGAGAATAATTTGTTTAACTAGACGTTAAATGTCTATAATACTGAAACATCATTTGCAATAATTAATATTTCATCAACATATACAACTAGGATGTTTACCACACTACCACTAAACCTAAAGTAAACAAATGGATCTCATTAATTTTTAATGAAACTGAATTCTTCTATAGCATCATAAAAATGATTGTTTCATCACCTAGTTTCTTACTTCAATCTGTAAATGGATATTTATAACCTGAAAACATTTATGAAAATATTTATTGTCACAACACCTTTTGGTTGGGTCATATTGAAATATTAAAAAAGGATCCCATTAAGATATGAGTTTTTTACATCCATCCTACAAAATTCATAATTATGGTAATCACTTATTAAAATAGTATAATTCTAATGGATTTCAATAAGGAAACTGGAGAATAATTTTCATCATATTCAATGTCTTAGCACTATTTAATCTTTTTATCCACTAGCCTTGTTTTATAGATTCTTAATTTACCTTCCATGTCTATTATTCTCTTCATTACCCATTTACACTAAATATGATTTACCTAAACTAGTAGATAAACTAAAACCCAAACCTATCTATGATATATGGAGTATGTCTTAGAATTCATGAATTCTTTCCATCATATAGATTTAGAGCTCTATTCGGCCTCTTTTTAGGATAAAGGTTAATTATTTTCACCCTATAATGAGTCTCCATTTTTGTGACTAGAAAATAATATCTTTCTAGTTCTCTTACATCTTTGGTGCTTTAGTGTAGTGAAATTGTTTCATGAACAACTTCTTACATGGGGACCTTTAGAATTTGTTCTTGTACCGACCCTTGTGTATCACGAGCATAAAATTATCTGAAGTATATCTTGATCCCACTATAATTATTGTCGATTTTACCCTTCTCAAGAAAAATATATTTTCATTAAATAGTCATTTTTTTGACTTTAGGGTTATACTGATAGTATCCCCTTATTTCATTAGGATACCCTATAAAGATTCCCTTTATTCAATAGGGTTCTAGATTATTTCCTAATATATTCTTAATAAATGTCATGAATCCCCATACATCAGTATTTAATAATATATAATTCTATCAATACATTAACTCAAGGAATTCTATTTGTCACCTTAGTTGATACTCAATTTAGAATTTATTTTTTAGCATGTCATTCATATCAATAAAAGGATACCAGAAGAGCTATATGAATCATCATTGACCTTAAATTTTAAAGAATGGTTTGATTTCTCCTTTCACTAAGAAAATTCTACAGTGGTGTATAATATGTAATGAGTTTGGGTAGAATCCCAAACTCTCATAGAAATTCAAAAAATTCTTGGTTAAGATATTTACCACCTCGATCGGATTGATGCTTTTTATCTTTTACTAACTTGATTATAAACATCATCGTTGAATTATTTGAACTTCTCATAGGCCATTGGCTTATACCTAATCAAGTAAGTATAATAATATATTCTCAAGACATCTGTAAAGGTTATAAATTATGAATTTACACTTATATATTTTACTATAAATGGTCCACACCCATCAGTGTGAACCAATCCTTGAATCTCAATAGCCACTTAACCATGTCCATCGAATTACGGTTTGATCGTTTTTTCTTACAAAAAAGTGTGACTTATTTGAAGTGGTGTCAAACCAAAGGAGTTGAAATATACATCTTCATAGATATTTTTTGGATTCTTCTCATTTACATGACCAATATAGTGATTCCATAATTGGGTGTTATATAACTCATGAAAACATGATTCGTTATCAATTTCCATAAATGGGTTAATATAATTTAATAAAAAAATACCATTATTTATTTTTTCCATACTATAATAAATGTTACCTTTGTAAAAGAGGAATTATTTATTTCTAAATTTGGAAATAAACCCAGATATGTTAATGAAAGAAATGGAAATAGGGTTTTTGTAATGTTTTGAACAAAATAAAAATTATTTAAAACTAAAATCTTATTGGTTAGAAATGGTAGGTGGTAGTCTCCTATAGAAAAGGAAGAAATTATCTATCCATTGACATCATAAATATTCACCAATTTTCTAGAAATATTTTTCAAATTATTTGGTTCTTATATTTTGAAATACATGCGAGTACCACAAGATGTATATAATACCAAATATGTAGATATTAAAATATTTGACTTGATAACAAATTCACATTAACTTTACCTTCTATCTTTGTGTAGTTCTTCTTCCAGTGGCCTAGTATTCCACATGAAAAACATACTACATCCTTTTTATTCAATAGACTTTGAATCTTTTTTTCTTGAAAGGATAGTGAATGAGAGATTTAGTATTGGAGTGACTATTGTGCCCCTTTACATTGTTGTTAATTCTTTTATTCACTATAAGGACTTCAAGTTTATCATACCCCATTTCCCAGTCATCTTGAAGAATGAGAGAAATATGTTTCAAAATACACATCATGTTCTTTATAATGTTGTAATTTTCAATAAAACTAGAGAATTGTTAAGGTAGTGAGGATAGAATGAGATATGTGTAAAAATAATGTAGCAATTTGCTGCCCAAGATGTCTATGTACTCTATGAATCCAATAATCATGACTAAATATGTACCATATGGCACTGAATCTCCAAGATTACATGTTAACAGTGCATTGGAGATCTCGTATCTCTCTTGTATATCATTCTCTTGATAGATATCATCTAGGTGATATAACATGATATATAAATCCATGTCCTCATGTGACATTATAATTACATTGGCGATGGAATATATCATTAAACATTAGAAATATGCGGAATCATCCAAATTTTTCTCAGAGAGACACAATTCTTCCCCATTGGCCTGTTGGCCCGACACTTCCTGGATAGGGGTTTCCCACAGATATAATTTATTTTCATGTTGTAGGATAATGTGCAAGAACTTTTTATAGTTATGAAAATTATATCTAGTGATAAGGTTATCCTTCTCATGTATGGATCATAGTGATATGGCTGAATACATATTTTTCATTTATATCAATAAAATGAGTAATCTTTTAGCACATTAACTAAACAAATTAGATAATAAAATTTAAATTTATTAATCTCACACTATTTTATCAAAATATAATATCCCACATCATTAGTATAAAAATATTCTATCAACTTGATAGTTTAGTGGCAAGGGTCCATATGCCTCTTTCCATAAACAAAACATAGGTCCGTTAAGTTGTTGAATTTATTTAGGTGGGAACAACATTCCAACTGCATTAACTCATCATTCCTTGATATGTTGTGCAGACTCCCCAATCCTAAATCCTAAATCCTAAATTTAGATTTCCTCAAGACATTTCCAATTAGATTCACTAAGTCTCCCATAGTTGATCAACCCTTAATGAGATCTTATTTAAATGAACCAAAAACATAAAATAGAAATTCCATGAAAATTGAAAGCACCCCAACATAGATTGTTCAATAAATTTGAAAATTGGATTGATTCCTACCTCTGTAGTGTAAGGATATACCAACTTAATATACATAGTTGAGGAAATCAAATATTTATACATAAATTGTCGATTTTATCTTTATTAAATTCTTGTTAATATTATGTTGAATTTCATAATTGAGTAACCAAGTATTAGAAAATTTTATGAATAATATAGTTTTTTTATTTAGATCTTTCATGATTTTCAATTTGTTAATTCAAATGATCATGAAAAAACATGAATAATTTAATTAACAATGAAACATGGATAAAAGGAAATTATAATAGTTTTATGATCATGATCTTTTCATTATTGTTTGTTGTTGGAAAAAACTCTTAGTGTTTCATATTGGTGTTTTTGGGATGATTATATTTGATGAAAAATCCAAATGATCATGAATTAGTATGGTTGGTGTTGACGAATAATATGTTTAAGGTGTAGTATATTCTTAGTGTTTTCTAAATATTTGGTCCTCAAAATCAAGAGTCTGTATTATGAAAAAGGAAGGTTTTCTTCAAAGGATTTCATGATCAGTTGATGACAAACTGTGAATAATAGTTCACAAACTACATAGGAGGTGCATGGAAGTTTGAAGGAAAATTAATAAAAGAAGAATTTCAACATAGCAACACTATATGGACCATGAAGCATGCTACGCTGAACAAGTAAAAAATTAGTTCATGAAAATTTTATATTTAGTGGGTTTTTATTTTTTCATGGGATGATCGATGTTTTTTTTAATAGGTGGTGATCATTTTTTGATGTCATCATCCACCGCAAAAGATAAAAGTGCTATACAGATCGCATAACAGTTCATAGTGAAGGTTGTACCACATCAATGTTTTGGGTAATTTATATTACCATGTTTTTTCATATCTTTTTTCCTATATATAGACACCAAATCATATTATTATGTATATCCAATTTGATTAGAAAAGATCATCACACTGGGAAGAATTTGGTGAAGTTCGATGTTTTTTGGCGAAGGAGAATTACATGAAGGAGAAGATTTCACAATGTAATATTCCTCAAATGAGGAAGTATTTCATGGTAATCAATTTATCCAAATGGTTTTAAGGGGATCTATGACTCACAATAGGAAAAAGGGACCTCATATCAGAGTCAGTCCATGATGCATCAGTATTCCACGAAGTAGGGGGCAGTCCGTGAAGATAAAGGTGACCGCAAAGCACTCACACCACTTAGTGAAATGTAGTCTGTAAAGGATTCAAGGATGTTTTCAGAGGATATAGAATTTTTTTGAGGGATTATAATTGTTTGAAAAATTAATTTCCCTAAACTAAGTGTATTAGAAAAATAGTGACTTCAATAGACAATGTACCTACAATTGAGGATACATTCTTTATTAATAATAAAGGGACCTATATGTATATAAATTGTGAGTAGATCCTTTCACGAGTAGTGAGAAAAGGAAGAGGAATATGTTTATTATTTCCACCAGTAATCAGAAATTGATAGAGAGTTTGGTGGTGACCCTTTGGAAAGAAGTGTGTTGAACCTAAAGATTGTAAAGGGAGTGAGCCTGGGCATAGAAGTGATGTAGCCTAAACCTTGTAATTTGGTAGTGAATTTTAGTGGATTTGGTACATCATCACATTGACATTGTATTCTTCTTCGATATATCCTAGTGATGGTGAACCAAGTAAAAGTTTTGTTCCTTTCACAAGATTTAATTTCTATTCATACGTTGTTGGGGAAAATTTAGAGAAGAATGTTTTATTTAACAAATAAACAAGATCCAAAGGGGAATTTGTTTGAATATGTCATACCCTGGTCCCCCCCTATGAGGGTATTGAAACTAGTTAGGATAACAATTGGTGTCAGATCTAATGGTTGAATGTCATTGGTTCTCTCTTAGTTGAATAAATGGATGTTTTTAACCACAAAGGGATTCTGATCTTTAAATGAAACAATTTTCTTCTATGGAAGAATATAATTAAACACTTCCATCAATCATTGGGTATGGATATGTTTATAGATATGATGTATGGAATTTCATCCAGTATGGATAGTATAGTTTTATCAAAATCTGATTATAGGAAACTGGATGCGGAACCTAGAGGAATCAATGCATCAAGGGTATCCCTATCCATAAAAATCTATACACTGGTGACATTGTGTAAAATATCACATTCTATATGGGAGAAGATTCTAAATATTAATGAGGGAGACTCAAAATTCATAGTTGAAAATTAGTAGGTATTTTTGAACATGTATTAGGATCTTAGAATGCACCCAATTGTGTTGGTTGATGTATTCTTTGACATAGTGAATGTTGTTGTAGATGAAATGCATGGTTTCAAATAAATTATTAATGAAGTAAACATTGTTAAGTGCTTCTTGAGAATATTTCCAAGTCAGTTCAATCCGAAAGTTTATCTAATGGAAGATAAATATCTAATGGAGATAACACTAGATTGCTTTAATAGTACTCTTGTCACATATGAGATGAGAAATCATGATAATGATTTTGTAAAAATTGGAAATCACAAAGAAGTGTATGGTAATTCCCTGAAGATGATCGCTAGTGAATATATTTAGGTGGATGATAGTGTGGTTGATTTAATTTAATTTCTATCTTCAAATCTATAAAGAGGAAGATTAATGGTCAAAGTGACTCTTCTAGTAGCATGATTTTAATGTTGAATGATTTTACATCATGTAGAAAAGTGTCCTAAGAAGGTTCAATATGATGATGAGGACAATGATTAAATTCTCAGGAAGAAGTATTCATCCAATGTGAAATGTAAGACGAGTAAAAAGAGAAATTTATTCAAAAATAAAGGTATGCTTACAAATGTAGATGACTATTCAGAAGAATCTAAGGAAAAATAAGTGGAGGACTGTGTGGAGCATTAATCACATGTTATGGTGTCAGTTATCAAAAATTTCCAAATAAAGAAAGATAGTGACAATGATGTAGTATAAGTTTAATGAATATTTGACCTTTAAATATAATTTGAAGTTATTATTGAATATATAAACATTTTGAGAGCCAAAATCAATGAAATCTGATAGGGAGGTTAATAATGAAAAAATCTATATGCTACAACAGGAAGAAGAAAAGTCTGAGAAAAACGCTGATATTGAAAGGCATAAATCCTAAATGCTAGAGAACATAGAAATGGTTGTTGAGTACAAAATCAATATTTAATAATAGAAAACATAGATCAATAGTCTGACTAATACTTTAAAAGATCAAATTAAATTCATTGAATATCCGGAAGAGAAAGTAGTAAATATACAAATGAAAGTGAAATATTTAGAGAAACTCATGATTCTAGAAAAGCATGATACAAAGGAAATAGAAAAGGTAAAATGATAATTCAGAGTTCTACTAAAGCAGACCAATGAGTATTAAGAACGAAAAAATATTGACCAAATTGATATAGATGGCATGGAGCTTGATCGCAAATAGAAAGTAGTAATGGTTCAAGTTAGACAACAGGATCACGCTCAAAGTTTGAAGTTTGATTTAGGTACAAATAAAAATTATATGATTCAAAGAACCCAATGGAGGACCAATAGTGTATTATTACCACATAGTAAAACACACTGCATTAGATGTTTTTTTTGTGAAAAAATGGTACAGTCAAAAAATGTATTCTCCACCTCCAAGAGGTACCAAAGGGAACAAGACTAATAGATGAATGCATATATAGTGCAATAATCCAGATAATCATTTTATGGTCATTATTTCAGGTGTGGAGTATTCGGTCACATGGAAATATATTTCTCATCAATGATGTAGTAAAATGTTCCAAAGAAGACTAAATATTGTCATATTAAGAAATTAAATGTGTCATAAAGTGATATGAAAATAAAAAATTGTTTTGAATCCTTACCAGATGAATCTGTTCTATCTTAAAATAGGTAAGATCAAGATTATCAATATAAATGGGGAATGAAGACAAAAACATGGACCAAAAAGAAGACAGGTGAGTAGGCAGTCATTTTATATAAAATTTTCAAAGCTTCAGATCAAACTGAAATATGGATCATTGATAGTGGATGAACCTCCCATATGATAGGAAATAAATAACAAGTGATATGAATCAAATATTAAAAGAAAAGTATTCTGAAATTTGGTAATGATGATGACCTAAAAGTTATTGTATTAGGAAAAATAAAGGTTTTGGTGGAAAACATGAGAAGGGAATATTTCACGATAGATGAGGATCTCAGTCACAACGTACAAAGTTTCAGTGAATTATGTGATTCCAGATATTCCATATATTTTTCCAAGAAATTATGTGTCATAAATAAAAAGGATATTACATTTTTTAGGGAAATAATACAAAAGGGAATATATACCTTTTAAGTAGAGCATAAGATATGTGCTTTTTGTCCAAGGAGGAATAAAACAAGTTATAAAATAAAAATCTTGGTCACTTGAGAAACCATACTTGGATGATTTGGTGAATTATAATGTCACTTGAGACCTCCCTAAGTTATCACGTGATTGTACTTATACATGCAATGAGGGTATGTAAGGGAATATCATTCGAAATACAAATAATGGAAAAGAAAAATGGTTAACAAAATTTCTTGAGTTGGTGCATGTTGATGTGTGGTGACCTATTTCACAACGATCTATTGATGGGAGGAGATATTATGTTCTATTAAATGATGATTTTTAGAAAAATGGAACAGGATTCAATAATCACCCATAAATATGAGGTGTTCATTTGTATAACAACATATCGAAGGGGAGTTAAAAATATGTTGAGTCGAAAAATCTGGAAGATATGAATAGATAATGGACTAGAGTTCACAATTAGAAAACTAGAGTATTATCTAGAGAAACATAAGATAAGTAACCAAGTATTAGCAGTAACAACTCCACAATATAATGGAGTAGTTGAGAGGAGAAATAAAATTATCAACAACATGGCTAGAATAATTCTCATTATGAATGATCATCTAGAGAGGTTTTTAAAAGATGCAGTGATGAAATCAGTATACTCATAAAAAAGAGTGTAATTATGTCTGAAATAAGTGAAGACACCATATGAGATATGGTATGGAAAGAATCCAATGTTGAAGTACATTTGAGACATCAGAAGTAAGTGTTCATTATTAATAAAGAGGAACATAGGAATTTTAAATCTCACGGAGATGATGGGATATTTCATGGATGCTCAAAGAAAAAAATATAAATTCTTCAATAAGAAATTGGGAAATTTAGTTGAAATAAATGATGTAACTATAGTAGATAATGAGTATAATAATTAGAAAATATAGGATCAGCCTCAGTAGGATAGTAAAGAAGAGATAAGAATATTAGGGGATGTTTTAGTTCTGAAGGATGATTTAGAAGAAGAATCATATAATGAAAAGGATTATCACAAAACAGTATCTGAAGAAATATTGAAAATAAAATACTTAATTTGTAGATAAAACATAATTGGTGATCAAAAACACCAGTTAAAACAAGGAGGATGAATACTCAATGTAAGGAATCGTTCTTATCACAGCTAGATCCTAGTTGTTTTGAGGTAGTATATGGATTTGATAATAGGGTTCAACCTATGAATAGAGTGCTCACTAAATTTAAAATAATCAATCATCAGATATTGTTTCAAGACTAACATATAAGAATTTCATTGGGACCAGATGGATCTTTCAAAATAGATTGAATGAAGGTGGAAGAGGGATTCGAGAAAAAGAATGATTTGTTTGAAAAGTGTACTCCTAGATCTGAGGTATTTATGTCGATGAAACATTTGAACTTGTCACAAGGCTATATATGATTAGATTATTATTGGTAATACTAGTGAAAATTAGGTTAAATGATTTCTATATGGACATCAAGTAAATATTTATTAATGGGGTTCTTGAATAAGACATTTATTTGAGAATCCAGATGCATTTCTCATTCATGAAGATGAGAGAAGAGTCTTTTGGTTGAGGAAGGCACAATATGGGATTAAACAAGCACTAAGGTGATGGTATTCATGAATTGATCAATTTTTGAAGAAGCTCGTTTTTAGCATGGTGGGGTTGATTACAATATATATGACAAAAATGATATTAATAAAAGGATTATGGTGTTATAATATGTTGAGGAAATAATATTTGGTGGATCATATGAAGCACAATGCAAATAGTTCACAAAATTCATCAAAAGTTAAATCGAAATGTCTATGATAGGTGAGTTGTCATTTTTCCTCGGTTTATAGGTGACATAAGGAAATAATGGAACATTAATTTCTCAATATAAATATTCTAAAGAGGTTTTTAATGGGTTTGGAATGGATAATTCTATGTAGATGATTACTCTGGTGGCTACCTGGATGAAACTATCATTCGATGATGAAGTCAATGCAATTAATTTCATGGAATAGAGGAAAATCATTAGCAGTCTATTGTATATGAGAGTGTAAATTCCTGGTATTGTTTTTTCCACATGAAAAGAAGCTCGATATCAAAGGAATCCCAAGGAAATCCACATACTTGAACTGAAAATAATTCTTCAGTATATCAAGGGAATGGTGTATTTTGGATTGACACACAATGAAAAATCTCAAAAGGATTTATTATGCTATACAGATGCAGATCGAGAAGGTTCATCAGATGATAGAAAATTGATATCAGGTGGTGAATTCTATCTTTTTTGATTGTTTATTTCATGGCTAATAATGAAATAAGAATCCATTTCGTTGAGTACTACAGAAGATGAATATATTGTGACAACACAAGTGTGAATGTAGTTATTTTTGATGAAGAATTAGTTTGATGATATGGGAGTTGAAGTGAAGTCTTCAATCAGAATATATTATGAAAATTCAAGTGTTATAAATATTAGAAAAAATATATTCCATAACTAATTGTCAAATAACGTTGAAATAAAGTATCAGTTTATAAAGGAGAATGTAGATAAATGGATTGTGAAATTAATGCATGTGTCAACAGAACTACTGGCTACAGACATTATTACAATGGCCAAACCCAAAAAAATCCTTTGAAATAAATCTACTAGCTCTAGGTGTTCAATCGACTCTCAGTACTTGAAAAATTAAGGATGTAGGATGCCCTCTCCCCAACGTAACGCCCTGACCCCAATTACCCAGATTTAGTGAATTATTACATATCATTGGCATGATCAAAAGAAAGATCAAGTCTCAAAAGACCGATTAGTTTAGTAGCCTTGAAAAAACTAGATACATTCACAAAGTTTACATTATATCATAAAGTGAAAAATACTATAGAAACAAATTTTCTTCATATCCCCTAATATTATCCCTGCAGGTCATTCATAAATTACTTCTTCACATCCTGGAAAAAATAAAACATTGAAAGGGGTGAGATCAGATGTTCAGTAAGGATAACAATATTGCGGAAACATTCATAAATAATCATAAACATTTAAGGAAATGTATAGCTAATACAAAAGCCTTTTAAACGTGAACTTCAGCATAATATGGAAAAGATACAATGAAATAATGCCATTTACTTATTCACATGAAATTCTACTTGTCGAATAATCACATGCAATATCAATAACAACATTCATAATAATGGAATGCATAATGCCAGACTATCATAACCACATAGTCTAGGCCTTGTGCCAAGACTACAAATAATATTTTGTCAAGGCCTTTTTCCAAGACACTAGTTAGTCTCGTGAGACCTACCGATGCATCGAGGAGCTATAGCGGGCTCCACCTGTCACTTATTAAGTCCAATGCATTCCTCATATAAACAGGTTTCAACATAACATAAACATTTGTATTAATACTAGCATACGAAATGTCAATACTTTTACCATAAACCATGAATGGTATAAAAATAACACATCCACAATCAAACATATCACAAAACCATCAATACATTATGGAAGTTTTGTATCTTAATAATTCAACTTCAAATAAGATGAAAATCCATCAAAGGATGTTGACATAGATGAAATCAAAACTATTTGAGAGAAATATCTCTTTTTTTAAATTCATTTAAAAGTCACATTATTATAAAATAAAACATTTTATTTGAAAATTTTCCTATAAGCTTGTAAGGGAAGCTTCAAAGATTTTATAACGGTGGAAAATAGACACACCCGCCGTATTAGTTAAAAAACATTCTTACCTTAATTATGTCAAAAAGGTTTAAAAAAGGACCTTGTTTGGGAAAACAACTGAAAGATTCCTTTATAAACATCTAATAAAAAGTCAAAAAATGGTATAAATGACTTTAATTCATATTATACTAAATAGTAAAAAAAATTGAAATACATTTTTAAGAAACATGGATGTGGACGATAAGGAGGTCCCAGTAGGTAATCACGTATAAAAAACCTCGGATAATGAAGAAATTGTGAAATAAACCGTTACCTTGTACCTTTACTTAGTCGATGGTATTTTAAAATCCTGTATAATAGTTAAAACATTGTTATTAAATTATACAAGAACCATATACATAATTATGATATCATATATGATCTTTTAATATTTATTTGTTAATAATATTTTAGTATTATCATTGTTTCGGGTGTTAACATACTCGTTTTATTTTATATGTTTTGTTACATAAGTCGTTTTTTATGGATAGGTTGTACCTTATTCATATACATAATGATATAATGTTCTTAAACATTACTTTTAATCATCATATGAGAATTAATCTTGAATGGATACGATGGGTAATGAATCTCATCGCGTTCGTGGAGACGGTAGTCTGTACGTACGAACGAACGAGAATATAATTTTTTTGATATTAAAATAATATAAAATTGGATGGTATATCATATATAAAGAATCTTTATAATGTTATATTTATTATTTACATGAATTACACATCATTATTATACCCATCCAAATAATAATATATTGAATAACAATTACACCACGACATGGAGATGGTAAGTCGTGCGTACACACGTATGGTGACATGTCATTCAAAGGATGGATAGAAATATGAATATGGTTTTACCATATTTATAATTAAATCACAGTATATAGGAGATACTATATTTATTATTTTAGAATTGTAATAACAAAGAAAGAAGAAATTGAAGAAGAAATGAACTTGAAAAAGGGTGGTGAAAACATTACCTCTTCTTCGGGTTCTTCCGTTTTATTTGATCAAAAGGGCACCTTAGGTTGACTTTATGATCAAAATAAGGCTGCTAGGTTGTAGCGAGGGAAGTTGAGAGTGTATTTGGGTGGGGTTTAGCCGAGCCAAAAGTCATTTAATGTGTGAATTAGAGATAAGGGGGAGTGTCCTTTTTAAGAGGGGTGAGGGGAATCTTTGGAAAAGCTAGAAATATTATATTATAATAAATCCATATTCGGTTTCTAATGGCTCCAAAGTAGATTATTTAAAGGTTAAGGTAGGGATGGGTCGAAAACCTCTCAACCAATAGATTTTATACAGGTTTGGGTCATTATATTAACCTTATGTTTTAGTTTTAACTCTTAGTTAATTAGTTTGACACTTACCATGTCACTTTGTATTTTTTTATTATATAGTTAATAAACTTCCAATATACCTCTATGCGACCCCCTAGTGGTCCATTAATGATAAAACTATCATGATATAAGTCTCTTGTCAGAACCTTAGATTTTTAGGAATTTATTATCAATTAATAATATAATATTGTTCTAAAAAAATCTTTTATGTCAATTTTAACACTATTGGGTATTTTGTTTTTGATAATTTTATAAAAGCGTTATTACTTCGAACCAAATTTATATAAGAAATCCTAATATGTCATATTACCCTAAAAAATTAGTGGAATTCATAAAAAGTCTCAAATTACATTTATTTTGATATTTATAGTTTTAATTATTTTAATATTTCATCACTTAGTTAATTAATGCATCACAATTGTGTCATAAATAAATTAATTTATATAATGTCTAAAAATTATAAATAAAATACCAGTACGTAGGAAATCTTTTAATCATTCTAATGAATATTCAAAATTGAATTTATCTTATGTATATCCCCATATTAATAATATTTTAGTAAATACACTTTGATTTTAACTCTTTTAACTCTTATTTTAATTAAATAATAATAAATGTCCTAATCTAATCCAAGTGGACCTAAATGATAATATTTTATTCCTAAGGTAGTTTATAGTCGAGATACACTTGTCTAATAGAATTAGGACATGTGTTAGGGTAATATTAATATTATTTTTACCCTTCATTACACTATTTATTTTTTAAACGTGGTAAATAAAAGTAAAAAGTTGCTATTCACCAAAAATTATTTTTATCTCATTAAACCACATTTTCCTCCTCGATATTAACCCTGTCACTCGGATTTTCAAAATTCCACTCACAGAAGCAGTAAAATTAAGTTTTATGTGAATTTCCAAATTCTCCTAGGAGGTGGGTAAAAGACAGTTCAAAGTTCAATAAAATTTTTATATATCTAAAATTATTCTAAACTAACTCCCATTAATTACACTGAACATATATAGGTATTATGTATCTATTTTGACGTTATTTAAATTTAAATAAAATAAATAATTATTTAAATAAAAATTCAGTTTTAAACTATAACTTAGTGTTTTTTCACTATTCATCAAAAATTGAATGTTTTTTTGAAAAATACCAAAATTTCACCCTAGGATAATTTCGATATTCCGAATCCAAAAATGAAGTCTATTTTGAAAGATATAATTTATAAAATTTCAAAAAGTGGGTATTACTATTCATAACGGCTTGTTTGATTTGTTGTGGTGTGTGTGTTAGAACTCGAAGTTGCGTACAACACACACTACTGTATCATTCAAAGGGATGTGTACCGTGGAAGCTTGGGGTGTTACATTCTCCCCTACATCAAATAATTTCATCATTAGAATTTTTAGAATATTATCGAATGAAAAGACTCGGGTGGTTCTTCGTCATAAGTTCCTTGGCTTCCCACATTGCCTCTTCCATCTTATGGTTTCTCCATAGAACTTTTACCAGGCGACTCGTTCGGTTTCTCATCACTTGTTCTCTTGTATCAAGAATCTTGATGGGCTCTACATAATAAGAAATATCGGGTTCCAGTTCTAATTCCTCATAGGTGAGTACACGCGTGTGGTCATGCATGTATTTTTTCAATAGTGATAAGGGGAACACATCGTGAACTTTGGATAGATTTGGCGGCATTTCCAAACTGTAAGCTACAACCCCAATTCATTCTAGAATTTAAAAAGGACTTATGTACCAGGGACTCAATTTACCTTTCTTTCCAAAACGTATAACTCTCTTCCATGGAGATACCTTCATGAAAACATAATCTCCCACCTAAAATTACAAATCCTTTCTTTGGTTTTTAGCATAGGTCTTCTGCCTACTTTGAGTAGCTTTGATGTGGTTTTGGATTACCTTAACCTTTTCCATCCTTTCCTCCACCAGTTCTGGGCCTACAAGTTTTCTTTCACCAACGTCATCCCAACAGGTTGGTGTGCGACATCTCTTTCTATATAACACTTCATATGGTGCCATCTGAATACTCGAATGGAAACTATTGTTATAGGAAAATTCCACCAGAGGTAAATATTGATCCCATATACCCTGAAATTCAAGTGAGCATGATCTCAACATGTCTTCTAAGGTTTGAATAGTCCGTTCTGATTGTCCATCTGTTTGAGGGTGGTAGGAAGTGCTCAAACGAAGTTCACTATCCAGGGCTTTCTGAAGACACTTCTAGAATCTTGAAGTAAATGGGGATCAAAATCAGAAACAATCAATATGGGTACTCCATGAAGTTTCACCACTTCATTAATATATAGCCTTACTGGACGTTGAAGTGGTAAATCTTCACTTATAGCAAGAAAATGTACTGACTTGGTAAGACGATCAACAATAACTCATATTGCATCGTTCCTTCTAGGAGTCTTTGTTAGTCCCATAATGAATTCATTGTAATATTATCCCATTTACAGTACGTTATGGGAAGAGGTTGCATGACTCCTCTAGGCTGTTGCCTTCCAGCTTTCACTTGTTGACAAACCATACATCTTGACACAAAATCCACAATCTCCCTCTTCATGTTGTCCCACCAAAAATGTTCCTTCAAGTCTGTATACATTTTGGTGCTCATAGAGTTGATAGAGAAATTGGAACTATGAGCATCATCCAACTATTCCCTTTTTAGATCAGGTATATTGGGAACACAAAGACTCTTCCCAAATTTCAAAATTCCATCTTCATACCCAAAGTCATTCAATCTCCCATCAAACACAGCTTTAAACTTATTTTGAAACTCTTCATCACTAGTCTGTGAAATCTTTATCCTTTCTAGTAAAGTTGGTTTGGAAACCATTTGGAAAAGTATTGATGTTTCACCTTCCATGGTAATTCCCATATCCATCTTCACTATATCCTTGAAAATAGTATCCCTTTCAATTCTCATCATGTTCAAAACTCCATGATCTTTTCTTCCCAAAGCATCTTCCACCTTATTTGCCTTCCCCGGGTGGTAGTGTATCGTGCAATCATAATCCTTGAGTATTTCAAGCCATCTCCTTTGCCTCATGTGGAGTTCTTTTTGTGAGAAAATATACTTCAAACTCTTGTGATCAGTATAAATCTCACATTTTTTACCATAGAGGTAGTTCCTCCATATCTTCAAAGCAATAATCATAGCTGCTAACTCTAGATCATGAGTAGGATAGTTTTGCTCATGAATTTTCAACTATCATGATGTATAGGAAATAACTGTATCATTCTTCATAAGGACACAACAATGTCCTTTCTTCGATGCATCACTATAAATAACGAACCCATCATTCCCCGATGGTAGAGTCAATATAGGCTCATTGACTAATCTTCTCCTCAGTTCTTCGAAACATTCTTCACACTCTTTGGTCCAAACAAATCTAACCCCTTTACGTGTGAGCTTTGTTCATGGGTTAGCCAACCAGGCAAAATTCTGGATGAAACATCGATAATAACCTGCTAAACCAACAAAACTGTGTACCGCAGTTATACTGCTAGCTACTGGCCATTCTTGGAATGCATTGGTCTTAAAATGATCTATAGAGATTCCATCTTTAGAGACAATATATCCAGGAAATGAAATCTCTTTAAGCCAGAATTCACACTTTCTAAACTTCCCATATATTTCATGTCTTCTCAGAGTCTTCAGGATAATGCGCAATTGATTTTCATGATCTTTGTAGATTTAGGAGCATACAAAGATATCATCAATAACTAACACCACAAAATGATTAAGATATTTCTTGAAAACTCTATTCATTAGATCCATGAATATAAAGGGTGCATTAGTCATCCCAAAAGGCATTACCGTAAACTCGTAATGCCCGTACCTTGTTCGAAATGTTGTCTTCAGAATGTATTCCTTATTCACACACAACTGATGGTATCCAGATCGAAGGTCATTCTTTGAAAAGTATTGAGCTCCATGCAGTTGGTCAAATAAATCATCAATGCGAGGTATGGGATACTTTTTCTTTATTGTTATAGAATTGATCTCCCTGTAGTCGATACATAACCTCATAGATCCGTCTTTCTTTTTAACAAAGAGAACAGGGGCTCCCCATGGAGAAACACTAAGGAGAATAAATCCATTATTACTCAATTCCTCTAGTTTTTTCATTAGTTCATCTAATTGTATAGTGGCCATTCTATATGGGGTCTTCGATATAGGCCATGATCCAGGAATTAAATCAATGGAAAACTCAACTTCTCGTTCTGGAGGATGTCCAGGTAAATCTTCCGGAAACACATCTAAATATTCTTTCACAATAGGTACTTACTCTATTTGAACATTCCTTTCCTCTCCCATAGTCATTTCATTATCTTTCTCCCCAATAATTGAATTTAGTTAAACTACTAGGGGTGGATCTAGATAAGAAATAGGTGGTGATGATTCTGATCTAAAGATAAGGTGTTCCTTATCATCATCATCAAAAATTGTAACCTTCTTATTCTTACAATAAATATTCGCATAATGGTCCCAAAGCCAATCCATACTGAAGATTATATCAAACTCAATCATAAGTATGACAATGAGATCAGTGGATAAAGAACATTTATGTGCTCTAATGGTGACTGATTCACAAAACTTTTTTGTATTGATACATCTCTTAGGAGTTTTAACTAACAACACCCTTGTTAAATAAAATTGGAAATATCTAATTTTCATAGCAAACTGGGAACATATAAAACAATGCAATGATCCAGAATCAAATAATGCATTTTCTAAACTTGAGGAAACCAATAAATTACTTGCCACCACGCCTTTCAGAGCTTCTACCTTAACAGTACTTATAGCATAAGCTTGGACTTGATCCCTTGGCCTTTTTTGAGGTGAGTTCACCTGACGCTTAGAACATTCATTTTCATAATGTCCTATCACCCTGAAATTGTAGCATTGGACATCGGTAGCTTCCTTCTTCCCCTTGCAATCACGAGCATGGTGGCCTTTTTTACCACATTTGTAACAGACTCCCATTCCTTTTAAGCAAGTACCGGTGTGTTTCTTCCCACATTTACCACATGAAGGATATTCAACTTTTCCATTATTCCACTTATTTCAATTCCCAAATTGATCAGCAGATCTTTTCTTCTCTAGATTTGCTTTAAAGTAATAAGACTTAGAGAATTCTTTTTTTGTCTTGATAGCACATGATACAATGTCTTCGTTCGATGAGAAGGATTGTGAGACTATTGCTTGACGGAGAAACGATTTTAAACCATCAAAGAAACGATCAATCATACTTCTTGGGTTACGTATATAATCTCCATCATACCTTGCTAATCTTGTAATGTTAGCCTCATACATTGTGACATTCTCATACTCTTTTTGTCTCAGACTCAGAAATTTGCTTTCCATATCTGCTCGATGGTCACGAGGAAAGAATTTTTCTAATAAAATCTCTTTGAACTCCCTCCATTCCATATTTGATATTTCATCATCTTCATTCATGTTTTGAATCAATGACCACCATTGATCAGCATCTACAGTGAGGCGATAAACTGCCATGACTACTTTTTCCCTTTCACTACTCCCCAAATCCTGAAATATTTTCTCTAGGGAGCTTATCCATTTCTCAGCTACTAATGGATTTGTAATCACATTGAATGTTGGTGGTTACTGTCTCATGAAGCGATCTAACATTGATTCTCCATGCTGTGGATCATGGTGCTCCATACGGGTAAGGTTATTATTCATAACCTGAGTGAGTTGTCCCAGTATGGTGATTAGTTGATCAGCACCAGTTGCATCGCCAGCTCCCCTATAATTATCTTGAGTTGGAGGGAAACCCCTACATGGAGTACCCGCATTGATATTGTTTCCATTTCTTCCACTAGGTGCCATTTCTAACAATGGCATAAACTAGATCAATTTATAAATCAAAATACATAATTCCATACTTTTAAAACACTTAACATAAATAGAACTATTTATGGAAATAATCCATAATCATAAAAATGTTTTCTTTGAGGAAGTATATACTCATGAACCCTTCATAATGATTTTTAAATAAAATGAGAGTTATCCTAACATATCCCCCACTATTGTCATAACCAAGAGTGCAGCAAGGCCAGTTTTTGTGCACCAGTTCCCGTTTGAGTCTAGCTCAAAGCAGTTTTTTCGGGTTTTACCCCTAGGTACAACTATGCCAGAGCCGCCTCTACCTGCTCGTATCCAGACAGGGATGTATTTCTCGGAAAACTCACAAAATCTCTACAATACCAAAATTCTAGGAAGTTATTCTATATCAATCCTCAAAGTCCATCTTATGTCTATGTGCTCTAATCAGGGTTTATATAAATCTAGCTTCAAAGGCTTGTACTAAACCTCCTCTGATTCCAACTGTCATGCCCTGACCCCAGTTACCCAGATTCGGTGCATTATTACATATCATTGGCACGATTACAAGAAATATCATGTCTCGAAAGGCCAATTAGTTTGGTAGCCTTAGAATAACTAGATACATTCATAATGTTTACATTACATCATAAAGTGAATACTACTACGAAAACATCTTGTCGTCATATCCCCTCATATTATCACTACAGGTCATTAATAAATTACTTCATCACATCCTGGAAAAAATAAAACATTGAAAGGGGTGAGCTTAGATGCTCATTAAGGATAACAATATAGTGGAAACATTCATAAATAAACATAAACATCTAAGGCAATGTATAGCTAAAACAAAATCCTTTTAAACAAAAACATCAGCATAATATAGAAAAGATAAAATGAAATAATTCCATTTACTTATTCACATGGATAATCTAATAGTCGAATAATCACATGCAATATCAATAACCACTTTCATAATGATGGAATTCATAATGCCAAACTATCATAACCACATAGTCAAGGCCTTGTGCCTAGACTACAAATAATATTTTGTCAAGGCCTTGTGCCAAGACACTAGTTTGTCTCATGAGACCTACCTATGTATCGAGGTTCTATAGCGGGCACCACCCGTCACTTATTATGTCCAATTCATTCCTCATATGAACATGTTTCGACATAACATAAACATTCGTATTAAAACTAGCATAAAAAATGTCAATAATTTCACCATAAACAATGAATGGTATGAAAATAACACATCCACAGTCAAACATATCACAAAACCTTAAATACATTGTGGATGTTTTGCATCATAATAAATCAACTTCAAATAAGCTTAAAATCCATCAAAGGATGTTGACATAGATGAAATCAAAATTATTTGAGAGAAATATCTCTTTTTTGAATTCATTTAAAAGTCAAATTATTATTAAATAAAACATTTACTTTGAAAATTTTCATATAATCTTGTAAGGTATGCTTCAAAGATTTTATAACGGCGGAAAATAGCCGCACCCTCTGTATAAGTTAAAAAAACATTCATACCTTAATTCTGTCGAAAAGGTTTAAAAAGACCTTGTTTGGAAAATGATGGAAGGATTCCTTTATAAACCTCTTATAAAAAGTCAAACAAGGGTATAAATGACTTTAACCCATATTATAGGAAATAGTAAAAAATGTTTTGAAATGTATTTTTAAGAAACATGGATGTGGATGATAAAGAGGTCCCAGTAGATAATCACGTATAAACAACCTCGGATAATGAAGAGATTGTGAAATAAACCATTACCTTGTAATTTTCCTTTGTTTATGGTATTTTAAACTCCTTTATAATAGTTAAAACATTGTTATTAAATTATAAATGAACCATATACAAAATTATGATATCATATATGATGTTTTAGCATTGATTTGATAATAATATCTTAGTATTATCATGGTTTCGGGTGTTAACTTACTCGTTTTCTTTTATTTGTTTTGTTACATAAGTCTTGTTTGTTATGGATAGGTTGTACCTTATTCACATACTGAATGATATAAAGTTCTTAAACATTACTTTTAATAATCAAATGAGAATTAGTCTTGAATGGATACGATTGGGAATGAATCTCATCGCGTTTGTGGAGACGGTAGTCCGTACATACACACGAGCGACAATATCATTATTTTGATATTAAAATAATATATAATTGGATGGTATATCATATATAAAGAATAATTATCATGTTATATTTATTATTTAAATGAATTAAACTTCATTATTATACCCATACAAATAATAATATATTGAATAACAATTACACCACGATGTGGAGATGGTAAGCCGTACGTACGCACGTATGGTGACATGTCATTCAAAGGATGGATAGAATACTGAATATTGTTGTACCATATTTATAATAATATCATGGAATATAGGAGATACTGTATTTATTATTTTAGAATGGGAAAAACAAATAAATAATAAGTTGAAGAAGAAATGAACTTGAAAAGGGGTGGGGAAAACGTTACCTCTTCTTTAGGGTTCTTCCTTTTGATTTGATCAAATGGACTCCATTGGATGGATTTCTGATAAAAATAAGGTCTCTATGTTGTAGTGGGGGAAGTTGAGAGAGTATTTGGCCATGGTTTGACTGATCCAAGAGGCTTTGAATGTGTGAATTAGTGAGAAGGGGGAGTTCCATTTTATAAGAGGGGTGAGGGGCACCTTTGGAAAATCTAGAAATATTATTTTATAACAAACTTGTATTCGGTTTCTTATGTCTCAAAAGTGGATTAAATAAAGGTTATGGTGGGGATCAGTCGAAAACCACTCAACCAATATAATTTAGATAGGTTTGGGTCATTATATTAACCTTGTGTTTTATTTTAAACTCTTAGTTAATTAGTTTGACACTTACCATGCCACTTTGTATTTTTATATTATATAGTTAATAAACTTACTATATACCTCCAAAAGACCACCAAGTGGTCCATAAATTATAAACCTATCATGATATAAGTCTCTTGGACGAACCTTATATTTTTAGGAATTTAATATCAATTAATAATAAAATATTTGTTTTAAAAATTCTTTTATGTCAATTTTGACACTTTTGGGTATTATGTTTTTGATAATTTCATAACAGCTTTATTACATCGAAAACAATTTATATATCCAATCCTAATATGTCATAGTAACCAATAAAATTATTTGAATTCATAAAAAGTCTCAAATTACATTTTTTTGATATTTATAATATCAATTATTTTAATATTTCATTACTTAGGTAATTACTGCATCACCATTGTGTCATAAATAAATTAAATTATATAATGTATAAAAATTATAAATAAAATATCATTATGTATTAAATCTTTTTATATTTCTATAAAATATTTACAATCGAATTTATCTTATGTATAACCCAATATTAAAAATATTTTAGTAAATACACTTTGATTTTAACTCTTTTAACTCTTCTTTGAATTAAATAATAATAAATGTCCTAATCTAATCCAAGTGGACCAAAATGATAATGTTTTATTCCAAAGGTTGTTTTTGGTCGATATACACTTGTCCAATTGAATTAGGACATGTGATAGGGTAATATTAATATTACTTTTACCATTAATTACCCTATTTACTTTTAACCGTAGTAAACAAAAGTAAAAATTTATTATTCACCAAAAATTATATTTATCTCATTGAACCACATTTTACTACTTGATATTAACCATGTCTCTAGGATTTTAGAAATTTCACTCACGAAATCAGTAAAATTATGTTTTATGTGAATTTCCAAATTCTCCTAGGTGGTGGGTAAAAGACGGTGCAAAGTTCAATAAAATTTTTATATATCTAAAATTATTCTAAACTAACTCCAATGAATTACATTGAAATTATATAGGTATTATTTATCTATTTTGACCTTAATTAAAATTAAATTAAATAAATAATTATTTAAATAAAAATTCAGTTTTAAACTATAACTTAATGTTTTTTCACTATTCATCAAAAATCGAAATATTTTAGAAAAATACCAAAATTTCACCCTAGGATAATAATGATATTACAAATCCAAAAACGAAGTCCATTTTTAATGATAGAATTTATAAAATTTCAACAATTGGTTATTAATATTCATAACGGCTAGTTTGATTGGTTGTGGTGTGTCTGTTAGAACTCGAAGTTGCGTACAACACACGCTACTATATTATTCAAAGGGAACTGTACCGTGGAAGCTTGGGGTGTTACATGAATAGTCTAATAGTCATGACCCAACCCTTAAAAACCCACTTCTAAAAAATACAATATTTTACATGGTTTCATTTCATAGTTCTCACTAATAGTTTGGAAGCTATGTACCAACACCCTAAGCCCAAAAGGCCTTGCATGGGTTCTACTAGAGTTCACACATTTTGGATAAAAATGTGTTTTGAACATGATAACCAAACATTTTCTAACAAAATGACCATAAAACTCCCCATGTAGTAATTCCGACATGATTTTCCCTTCCCTATAGGTGGGAGGTGCCTAGAGGGCTTATGATGTTTAGAAGTAACAAAACATAAAGAAAATTCCTAACTCCTTAAGACCACAAACCCAAACCTCAACCATGAACAAACAACTCCAGGAAAAACAAAACTCTAAACCACTATATATAGATATTTTTGAGTATTTAGACTTTTTATAGGGCTCTTAACTTGTTAGAGTTCCTCTATGGCGGTGAGATGTGAGATAAACACTCCAAAAAGTGAAACAACACCATAAAAACTCTACAATCAATAGGAACCCAATAGAAACAATAATCCCTCATAACCCACATAAACCATCCAAGAAATAGTCTCATACTACCAAAGGAGCAAAAAAAATAAAGGATTTATAAAATAATTTAAAACCAAGGAATAACCTAACGATCACAAAGAAAAGTCATCAAATTCAATACATCCTTTTTCACCAAAAGTGAGAAGACACCTTAAACAGAAACATTCCTCAACAAGAAATGATAAGTAATATAACCTTGGATTTTAAAAATGAGTGGAAAGGGAGATCTAGAACTTCATACATAGAAGACCATCACACAATGAACCCAACATGATCCAAACCAACACCATCCATTTTATAATCTCAACCAGTGGCAAGTACATCCTAGTCACCTGAAACACACACCCAAGGCCTTCCCATGTCCAAAACCATCAAAACCCAACCATATAAATTTCCAAAAACTATCCTCAATGGTAGGATAAAACGATAAAATATGTGTGTAACCATCTTAACGAACACCTCATAAATGAGGAAACATAAAATCATCAAGTAAAAAATACTAAACAAACCACTTAAAGATCCTCAACCCACTCTAAAATCAATGATAATATGTCCTAAAATATACAATCACCAAATATTAGTCAAAGAATTTAAAATTCCAAAATTTCTGAAAACCTAAAAACTTCCCTTCCTAAAAAGTAAAATGATTACCATTGAAGTAAGAATGATTTCATATGACATCCTAGGGAAAAGAAAGTTCTCGTACCATCACCCAATTCAGAGTCTAGTCAGAGTTAACAACCATAAATGTGATGCTTCTAAATGATAATAGGATTCACTCAATGAATCACCCTTAATGACTAACTTTATATATTTTCTATAGTACTTTCTATGAGGCACCATTCAATGACATGAAACATGAATATAACTAATTCACATTTCAATAACTAAATAAATCAATCTTAATACAAGGTACAAACCCACAAACACACAAACTAAATAGGAAAAAGCATACAGGAAATATTACTAAAAACATACATTTTTTAAACTATATGTCGTTCAATTAGGAATACCATATTCATTTTTTGATTGGAATACATGATTTTAAAAAACTCAATCCTATTTAGTATCAATTCATCTCAATTATAAAACCATATAAGTCCTTTATTTAAAATATATACATTTTAATGGATCTTAAAATCTCATATCACAAAATCACCCACATTCTTTCAACATTCACATTCTTAAAACAAAAACCCACTTAGAATTATCGAAGTTACCATTTAATTTAAAAAAATTGAATTTTACTTGGATTTATATAATATATAGTTCAATTTTTTTATCAATATGAAGAAGATAAATGTGTTCCAAATGGGAATGGAGTGGATACCATTTAACATGAAATGGAGTGTTTACCTAATATCAGCAATGTAAGTGGAAACACTACCCATTAATTTGGGTAATGGTGAATGAATATGATTTCTTGGTGAGAAACCCATTACATCAAGCTTTTGAGAGATGTTATTCATGTGAAATACAAGTAACAGGTCTATAAATTTCAATCTATAATATATGGTATGTAGTTTTGAGTGAGGCTATCTAGTGGAAGGATTACATAAAATTTGTGGATTTTATGAATTATGAAGAAATATCTTCAAGGTATGTAGAATTTTGGGGAATTTATTTTGGATTTATACACTAATTTATGATGGTTTTAGATGGATGAAGATGGTTTGAAGAGGCCTAAAACCTATCCAGTTTATGTCTAGAAAATATGGACTCATTCTAGAATCTATATGGGGACCATATATGTCCTACATAACCATGAACTATTATAGTTTTGTTGAAAATTTGAAATATCGATTTCTATATAAGAATCATTTAATCCTATATATTAAAATGATCTTGTTCTCATAGTCATGAATCATTTTCAGTATAAATATTATTCCCCAAGAAATGTAGGGATCATCTAGGATTATGTAACCATCAGGAAGACCCACATTACAATCATATTTCCCTATGTAAACACAATTTACATCCGTATAACCTTTATTTGTGTTTATATAACCAAGATTAATATGTTCATATGAATAATGACTATCTACAAATACATCATTCCTTTATATAATTCAGATAATTATAGAATCAAAAAAACTGAGTATCTAGATTTAATATCTTAAGAAAAAATTCATTGTGATGATTCCAAATAAATTATTAAGTTTTATAAACATAACATACACAAAACAATGGTTTTTGATTCGAGTATTTAATTGAAGAAGAATATTCTTTTTATGAAATAGAAAATAAGATAAATTCTAGAGGAATTTGAGAGACTTTTTAATGTATGAAAATTTGAGTTTCCAAAATTTATAATTTCATGGAAAATTAAAAATGAAGACACTAAATCCATGTCTTGGAGTTCAAAATATAATGATTCTTTTTTATCCATGATTTAATCATTTTTTACAAATATGAAATGAATTAAAGAGAATTTCCTTATTCTTTATAAAGAAAAAATTATTTTCATTGGTTTTCAATAATAATGTAGAAGAAGTTACATAGAAGAAAATGTTGTTCATGAAATTAAATATCATTTTAACCCTAGATATTTGATTGAGTTATGATTTGATCTCCTTGAATATTTCAATGAATATCAAATCTATGTGAGATGTAAGTCTGAGAATTTAACCGATCCAAAAATAAGGTATTTATAAATTTCTTGAAATATGGAAATGGGAAAAAATAAAAATTTTAAATATTATATTTCTAATGATTAAATACCATAAACAACATGGGTTTCATGATTTATATGAAGTAAAACAAGGGATGAGTTACTATTTTGAGGTACATATTCAGCTATAATATATACATGTTTTCATAGAATCTCTCATTCCATAAGAAAATATTCCAAAAAATAATATGTATTTTTTTATTCTGTTGCTCATCTAGGGATATATAAGTGAGATATTACTGGAGTTATTTTGATGAATAATAATTCAATATTACTAGAGTATAAAATGAAATATTTATTTATCCATGTGATCTAGAATAACTAAGGATATTTTCAAAATACAATTTGATTTGAAATGTGGATACATGAAATATCATGATGAACGTGAAGTGGTTATTTTATAAGCATACATTTTGGATGGAGACAAAATATACTATATGAATTCCATTTGTGGATATTGAAAATGAATCAATTCATTTAATAAATCAACACATGAAATTTAAGAAATCAATAAAGAAATATAATTAATAAGGAGATGTAGTCATTGTTGCAGTACTGTGAGTATGACGATTAATTGGCAAAGAGAAATGAGACTCTAAAAGAATAAGGATTAGGAGGATAAAATATATATATTAATGAGGAAAAAGATGAATATTCTAATCATGTGATACAATAATAACATCTTTTAGGTTATTAATAAGAATAAGAAGATGATGATAACCTATATAACGGGTCTGTTATATTCAAGGAATAATAATGAATAAGTATAAGTGCACGAAGCTATTTTTTTAGTTGTGATAAATTTTTATTACCAATAGTTTTTTGTATCTGAGTTTTAGTAACCCAACATTAATTTTCAAGAGAATCCATGAGTTGTTCTGTGAAAATTTTTATTGTTTCTTGAGTTGTTATTGAATACATTCTGATAGTCGAAGAAACTTTATGTCTGTGGAAGTAAATCAATTTATGTGGGTGTAGTGTCACCATATTTTAGAATTTGTGATCTAATTCAAGAGGAGGAATGAAGTTCTGAACCAGTTGGTGTGATTTCAGTTTTATGATAGTGGGATGAAGTATAAAGATCTCTTCAGTTGTGTAATAGTGTAAGGACATGTATCTTATTTTACATGGTGACCTCACCTATGTAATATGGTAAAACTGGTTTTAGGATAAACCCTATACACTGACTGTATTTATGAAAAATGTTATTAATGGAGAATATATGACTTAATAGGAGCTAAAAACATGCCAAATTAGGTTTCCCACATTGGGTCTGAAATTTTTTTAAACTCCCATTAAATTTTTAATTTTAGTATCGACATTAAATTTAGATGTATTTGAAGGTAATCTAAAAGAGATTAATTTATGTTATAACTTGACACATAGGTTAATATGACCAATAGGGTAGAAATAACATTAAATAAGTAATTGTTTTTTGTAGAAATTGGTCACACCTGATTCACCCCCTTCATAGGTTTGCCTGCATGATCCTACTAGGAATTTGAATTGTATTAGAGATTATTTTACCTCTAAATTGGATCTATTTTTATGACCTGCTGATTTTAAAAAAAAAATCAGGAATTGTATATTTTAGTCTGACGCACCAAAAATAAAAAATTAAGATTCCATCTTTGTTTAACTGGATTTAATATTTCACCTTTGATAATGAAAAACCGAAAGTCAAAATATTCTTAGAAGCTAAGAACAAATTCAAACATGTAAGTGGAACAAACAATATCTTAATATAGTCAAAATGTTATATATTTTCGTAAATATATTAGCTATTATTCCTCAAATAAATAATGTATACTATATTAGAATGGTTTCATTGAATCTTCTAATGACCTCTACCATGAGTTTAATGAATATGAAATGAATTTCCACATTGATGTGGTGAATGATATATTCAAATTTAATAAATTATTATGCAATTGAAATTCATAGCTATAGGAAGATGCTAATGTAATAGTATATGAATTAAAAAATGAGAATGATCCATTAAAACACATTCATAATGTTATTGAAATTCATAGAATAAACTAATTCACTTTGCAATGTAATATTCATTCAATATGGTAAAGAATTGAAAAGGTATGAATGTGAGAAGGAAGTGATTTAAAAGGTAGTTTAGGATTCGTTCCATGAACAATAAATCTTCATAAAGTCTCTATGGGGACAAGGTCTACCTAGATAGATGTTATATATAACAGTATGAAAGGAATGGATAATTCTCTAGTGGAGACAATGAAATTAATAGGGATAAAATTCAGAAGAGAAACATTTTTGGGGAGATAAGTTGAGATCAGTTGAGAATGATACATATTCTCTAACCATGAAAATCATTATATAGAAGTGAAATTGAAAAATATTTAAGGGTAAAACCTAGAACTTCCCATCATACTAAGAATATAATAGGTATGAAACAAATACCTTACTGTAGTGTTTCCTTAAAGAAGAAAAAAAATTGTGGAATGATGAGGTTGATAACACCTAAAAAAGCTTCCACATCAATGTAACACACAAATTTATCCCATTACATATATGAATCTATTCAACTTCATGTAATGATTTAAATTTAAAAACTTTTCAAATGTGTAGGTGTAAATAATATAGAAAAACAACTAATAATTAAATGATACAGGTATTCATATCTAATAGAAGTACCCTAAAACCAATCCAATAATAGTTGTGTACCATCCTAAAAATAGAAATGTGTTCAATATATAAATTTTAGACACATTTCTCCAAAAGTGATAAGCAATATATTAATTAGAAGATTTTAGTTTTATTGGAGATTTAGTAATAATTCCATGGATTGATGGTATAACATGTTAGTATATTGAAATAATATTATCCCAAAATAAAGTGTGAGAAAGGAAAAAAACATA
This sequence comes from Viscum album, assembly GCA_963277665.1. NCBI lineage: Eukaryota > Viridiplantae > Streptophyta > Magnoliopsida > Santalales > Viscaceae > Viscum > Viscum album. Next base: position 367,569,888 of record OY728167.1, on the reverse strand, counting down.
GAACAACCCTACTAAACTGAAGTAGTTTTTACATATAATGAATAATTTTTATTTAAAAAGAATATTTTAAAAAATTGATAGATTGTGTTTTTTTATCAAAATTATGGTCATTATTATAAGGAGTGTCGGTATATATAAATCAAACACAAACCTCATAATTATGTGAAGAAAATTACAAAATATAAAAGAATATAGGTGAATAAGAAAAGAAGATCTACCTTGGGAGATAAATAATAGAATTAGTTTACGGAATCAAAGCCTCCAGAGAGGTCAATAAAGTGATTTAACTGGGCTATTAATCCAACATGGAAAAATGTATTCTACTGTGAAAAAGAATTCAAATATACACCTTTTCATAATGTTAAGGAATTACAAAGTAATTGGGAGTAATATATATTTCAAATGAAACGATTCAATACAATAATGAAATTTTTAGATTCGGATAGTGGTGGATAACCTTGTGGAACAGTATGAATGGATTCCAAAACAACATTAACTAAAGGAATAATAAGAAGTTATTGGAAGGAACAACAACGTAGGTAATGTGGCCATCATATGCATAAATTTTTTTCTATGTCAAATGTATAATTAGGGAAAAACACCATTAACTACATCTATAAAGAGGGATACTGTAAAAAGGCATTCAACAGATAAATAAAAATCTCTGCATGTGAATAATGAGTGTACAAAAATATTTACATATTAGTTGGATAGGTATTGTATGTTAGAGAATGATGAAATGAATCAAACTAAATTTGTTAGTAAATTTGAGAAGAAAATTATAGATAAGGAAAGATATAGATCCTAGATGAATTCTGTGTTTCCAAATAATGTCATAAATGTAAATCCAAATTTTATTTATTCATTAAAGAGATGAAGAATTTTAGGGCATAAATGGAGACAATCATCGGGTTAGGATATTCTTCTTATCCTTGTGACTCAATTTGAATTTATAATAGAGGATCAACTTTACTAACAACTCCACTGTACTTGTTCTTCATATTTGGGAATTAAAATAGACGAATTATGGTGATCATCCCTTGAGGGGGAGTTATTAATAAAGTACAAGCCATAAGAGTTTAATCTCTTACTCTTGAATCTAGAATTCTGGACAACCACGTAAAAATTTGATGGATGAGGTATGTTTTTTATTCTCCCATCACTACTTGGAGTTATATTAATTACATTTAACAAGGTTATTTTATTATCTATCCAAATGGGGAGGATATGTAATGAAGCAACCTAGGATGACCCAAAAGTTCACCTGACCTAATCCATCCGAAGGCATGATGTGTGTTCCCTGATCCCCCTCAGGTAAAAACTAGTGCATTATAATCAATTAAGAGTGCTTGGGAATTATTTCAACCAAGAGTTAATTCACATGGGATCTTTTACTAAAAAACCGTCAGGGATCGTATATTCTTTAGAAATCAATTTAAGGTCAAAGAAGTTTAAACAAAATAGATAAACAATGAAAATTAGTTGTAATCAATAATAATGGTTTATTCCATTTGTATCAATATACTTTTATTGTACAAGAAAAAAATATAATATTAAATAAAGTAATGTAAAATAGGTATAAGGGAAATGGGATAATTTTCTGGGATGATATATCAACATACCCAAATAAATATATATCTCAAACCAAACTAACTGAATTCCTCCCGGAAACCCATAGTTTCCCTCTACACTCCAACTCACCATCTATAACCCCAAAAAATGATGACAAAGCTGAAGTGGAACCAATGACCTATATAAAACCTGAGATCTCCATACCCAAATATGGGTCTGTATTAAGAGTCTGAGATAATTGGACCAATATGATCACACCAAGGAGTGTATGAAGTTTGTTTAATTAAACATTCCACGAATGATAATTTGAAATAAAATAAATAAAATAATGGTTTCCCAATTTTATAACCCATAATCAAATCAATTCACAATTTGTATTTAGTAATCTAAACACATTTAATTTTTTTTAATCGATCTCTATTAAGAGATTAAAAAACCATAACAAAACCCTTTTACTTTCCGAAAATTCATACAAATCATTTTTTAAATCTATTCACAACCCCTTATTTAAATAAAACCAAATATTCCTATTTTTAGAAATCATCTTTTCAAAACATCCTTTAAACCCCATTTCAAGTGCATGTCCACCCATATATAAAAGATAAAAATCAAAGTGGAACCAAAATATTAAGAATTAAATGAAAACAAATAATAATATAGGTGGTTACACATGGCATGTAAGTATAAGGGGACACATGAATGAACATTACAAATATAGAACCACCTTCCAAGGAACAAGAATCATGAGATAAAAATGGAGGCACTCAAGTAATATAAAAATTATTTGTTGAGATAGACTCTCGTCTAGAACTAAAGAACATATCTATCGTAATATCACTGTCAAATTAGTTGATCCCGATAACCATCACATGATCTTGAAGGAACAATATATATAAAATCAATTCGTATATTACTCAGACTCTATGGGAAATGATACCCTATGAAGAGATTAATCCACACTACGGGATTGCAATCATCTTGGTCTCTACTTAGTAACCTATCATTCCAATGACCAAACAATCAATGAGGTGAGCATGAAATCCAGATAAATAGTAAATTAAAAAAATCATACCTCTCCTCTATTATCCTTTCATAGAGAAACCTATTTCACATAATTCATCCTATCATAATATAATAATAAACAACCCATATAGGGTGAGAGAAAAATAAGGGAAATAGAAGAGGTTATCCTAAGTAATAAAACCCTTGAAAGTGATAAATACGCCTTCATGTGAAAAATAACATGGAATATTGAGTACTTCCCTTTTTTGTAAAATTTAATAATTTCAAAATAATTTTTAATGCTTTAGACACACACAATTTTTTTAAAAAAAATTTATTCCTAAAAATTATGAAATTTTTATTTGATAATTCAAAATAATGCTCATGGGATATATTTTCTATCAAAAACCTTTAATTAATCCCATTGTTTAATTTTATAAAAAATTGTATAATCTAAAAATATTAATTAAAAAATATATATAAATATTTAAGGAACCCCCATTTATGCCGAGAAATAATTTCAAATAAATAATTTACATTCCATTTCAAATAATCATATACATTAATATTCATACTTTTTATAGAATCATAAATGCTTAAAGACTAAAAAATTTCATAATAAAGTGAAGACAAAGAAAAAAATATCAAATTTATTGGAACAATACCAAAACACATCACCTTATATGGATGACATTTATATTACCCAATAATAACCATCTACAATCCATAAATGACTAAAACATCAATATCAGACAATCCAAAACTGCTTGTCCGACTCACAAAATGGATAGAGTTCCATAGGAGAATTATAATCGACGTGTGTATGGAAGAAGGATAGGCGGATTATAGAAATAAAGGGAAATAATAAGAATTGCCTTGAAAACGTATTGAAATATGAAAGGATCCATGAATTGAAGGAGGGGAAAGTTAGAGCTCCCCTTGATATTCATAGATTCAGCAGAACGAGTGAGGGAGGAGAGGATAAAAGGGGTTATACATTTGGAGCGAAAATATGTAAATTCACATCAAAATGTTATCTATGAAAACCACATGGTTCGGAAACGTGGTTTTCTAAATTATGTTTCAACCATGTTTATGGAACATTTCAAGCTACAACATAGTGCATAGTTGGCTTGCACATTTTCTACCAACCATTTTCTAATTTTATGCCACCACACTCATACACACTCACATAGAATATTAATCCACATGAATTCACATGGGAATAACACTATATATGTTTTACCCTTTCAAATTTAACATTCATGATCAAAAATAAAATCAGGGTCCCTCTACGTAATGGTATCCACACAGTTTGAATTCAACCGTTCATGCTGACTCATGTAGTGAAGGTTCCCCTACAAAAGGGTCACATTCATGGTTTAGTAAATCATTTATTAACTATATTAAAAACATGAATAGAGAACAACATTAGGAAAATTTTATAATTTTAATTGGAATTTAAAACTACAACACCCCATGATTTTTATGAAATATTTCTCCTTAAATAATTTTACTTCTTTGATAGCTTGTGTTACAAGCAACATTAGGTTTAAATGAACTAAAAAACATTACTAAAATTTTACGTTTACATTTTCTCTTATCTATTGGATTGTTGAGTATGTATAAAAATTACTAAATTATAATAAATATACAGTATAAATATTTATAAAATAAATTCATTATTTTTCAAATGATAATAATAAAAAAATTATTTGAAAATAAAAGTGATGGTTTTTTGAAAAAGAAAATTTATATGTGCAACGTGTTCTTAGTAATATATTAAAATAATAAATATTATTAAATAAATTTAATTAAAATTTTATATTATTTACTAGATCAAAATTTTAAAATATTAAATAATGATTCTATAGGAATATGATAAGAATAAATCCAGTTTTATTCCTAAAATGTATTTTTCCTAAAATGCAGTATTTATTTCGTTTTTCACACTAAACATAAAATAAATTTATACCATTTCTAGGTATTGAATTATATATAATTTGTTAAATTTTTATAATATTGTATTTTAAATTTTCTAAATATTCATTTTTTTGTCAATATGAATAGTAATAGTGGGAAAACATATCACCAAGGAAAAGGGTAAATAAGGATAATATAGATTAAAAATAAGTGTTGAAGCCAAAAAAATTCATTATAATTATTATTGGATGATTTAAATTATAACCTTATCACAATATTCATGAGTTGTATTTGTTTCATGGTCACATTACCATGAAAATGACTTATATATTATTTAAATAAAATGTGACAAAATATTACTCTCTTAGTTTTAAATACCCCTTTTGTGTTAACATAAGAGAAACAATTATTATGAATGAATATTAATATTAAATTTTTGAATTATAAAATTATATTCATGTGGGTAATTTATTTATAATTTTTTGGTATTATATAATTAATCTAAATTCGTACACAATGCTAAAACAATATTAACTCAATTATTGAAAAAATAAAGTAAATGATTTTGAAAATATTAAAAGTGATTAATATGATTAATTTATAGTGTTAATAAAATATTATTTATTAATATGAAATATTACTGTTCTATCTAAAAATTATATTTGAATTCAATCTACTTATTTATGTCTTTTTAGTCAAACTAAATGAAAAGTTTAAAAATTGAGAATGATGATATTTTATCAAATTAATGTTTTATTAAATTATTTAAAAATCGTAAAAATATTGAAATATGATAATTTCGATATTATATAGTCAATAATTTCATAAAATGTCCATTTATGGTCCAATTTTTAACTTATAAGTAATAATTACATGCGTTTAATATTGAAAAATTTGTTACCATGGATTAAAATTGATTAACTAAGTGTTAATAAAAAATATAAGGTTTAAAATGGCATAACAAATTCAAAATTATAATGGATGATGGTATTAAATCCCTATACTACCTAATATTCATATAAAAATCCATTTAATGCATTTTTCATGAGAATTATTTCATTATAATTTTATATTTTTAGAAACTACATAAGTTCCCTTCACCACTATTATAAAAGGTCACCTCATCCCTTACATATTTAAACTACTATGAGACTTAAAAATCAACCAAAATATTCTTTGTTACTTTATAAACTTCCAAATACATATTATATAGGGGGTTTTCTTCCAAAAAACCATCCTTAGAGCCCTTTAAGGGACATCTGATGGAGCCATTTCAAATAAGAGGTATTCACCATAACTGATCACGTTATTTTATACTATAATTTACCTCATATAAATATAAAGTATTTATTATAAAATAATAACTTAATTATAATAAATATTCTAAAATATTATTTTGATTATTAAAACCCCATTATACACCTTCTTTTCTATAAAGTGTGAAGTGAAATTATTTCTCATGCGTACGTATGACTTACCATATCAACATAATGATAATATTAATTTTTCATTTCCATATTTAATGGATGAGTATTATAATGATTTTAATGTTTATATATGATATTCATGGAAAACATTATACTTCTATAATGATAGTGTCATTTTTACCTTTTTACCTACCAATTATTTTGGAAAGGATAACATTGTTCGGGCATACATGTGGACTTCCACCTCCACAATGCAATGTGATTCGTTTTTTCATTTATATTTTAATTGGATGGAAATTAGGATGAATTCGATGAATATTGGTTATAAATATGGTATAATAATTATCTTTTAATGTTGAATTAATATTTACCTTTTTTCCCTCCCGTTGAAAAAAGAATACAACATTCATGCGTATGTATGACCTTCCATTTCCATAAATGGGGCAATTCATTTTTCAATCTGTAAATTTTATTGATGAATATTAATATATATATAAAGAATATATATATATATATGATATTTACACAATTATAAACATATTTATTATGATGGAACTAATATTAAAGTACAAGGACCATAACTACAACAAAAAAATATTGATGATAAACGAAATATTTAACAACCAAAAATGATGATTTTATGGAATTATTGATAAAATGTAATGTTGAAATGTTATAAAGGGATCATATATCATATAATAATTATGAAAATAAATATTTATAGAATTATTATAAATTTAATTTTTTCCCACAGGATTTTAGAGTGCTTTTGAAGCATGGAAAAATTTGGGTAAGGGTTTTATGTTACTATATCATTGTTTATCAAGGTTGTTTATGATTAATTTATAATGATGATATATTATGATAAAAATATCAATATAATCATGAAATTTCATATGATTTTTTTTTCTGGAAAATATTTTTTCTCCTTTCATTTTACTCACGTTAAGTACTTAAGATACCTGAAATATGTTTTAAAGGAAAATAAATTTCATTTCAATCTTCGATCGAATTTTTATTTTCAACTCGCTCCATATTATATAATAATGGTTTCAAGAATGTTTTTACTATTCTATGATTGTTTAAAAATAATTTTTCCCACTTTTCAATTTTTTGGATGTCATTTCAAAAAAATATTTTTGTCTTTCTCTAAATGAGGTTCTTTGTAAATTTTTCAACAAATGTATGCAAGGAATGTTTTCTAACTTTTACGGCATGAAAGGATTTTCCCACCATATGGGATAATACTTTCAATGAATATTCCTTTAAAATTATTAATTTTTTTTCAAATAAATGTCTTGCTTTATAGTTGGGTAGTTTTTTAAATAAATGATTTAAAAAATGGAAATGTTATTTTCTTAAAGAATGTTTTAATATTCATTTAATGGTATTAATTTTTTTAAAGAAAAAAACCCATGATTTAACTTATGATTTATTGGGGATATGATGGAATGATACTATCTTTCTACATTCTTTCGATGGTTTATGAATATGATGACATAAATTTTATAAAACCCATTTCTTTTCCACGGGTTATGCTATGATGAAATGATGAAATGTTTATAAAACTATTTCTTTTACATAGGTTATACTATGATGAAATTTTAATGAATCCCATTTATTTTTATGGGTTATAATATAATGCATTCTTTATGATCTTGTGGAACACATATGTATGATTTTCATTTTGCTATGGGTGAGACCTATATATCCCACTAATTAATTGGGTAAATATTGATATATTATGAGATAATCCAAATATGAATGGGGAGTAAACCCTGATGAATAAGGGAATTTGTATACTATTATTCTTGGGAGTGAACCATTACCACTATGATGGTTTGTGGATTTAACCCAAACCAATATGATAGTCTTTTAAAAGATCCTTCACTTCTATGAAAATTATTTACTATTATTAAATGTATACCACAATTCTATATCTTATTCAAATTTTATTATTCCATGGATTATGTTCTTTGATTAATTTATGTTTTTTTTCTTTTGAACATTCAGGATTTATGTCATGACTAAAAAATATGATCTATGATTTTAAGGTTATGATTTTTAATTGCCATGATCATGTTCTCATACCCTTATTTTCATGTTATCATTATGTGATGAATGATATATTACTTGATTACCCTTACTGACTATCTGATATCACACTTTTCTTATGATTCCCTTCACATGGTTATGAAGAAAGGTATTAATTATGATATTTCTATGGATGGTCCTAGTTATGACAAACTATGTTGGAGATAATATAGAACAATTATGAACTAGTTATTCATGTGTTAATGATTCCAAAGGAACCAGACCTTTATGATTCAGATGTGGATTGTTATGTCATAAAATTAATATTCATATATTAAGATGTGATATCTAATTATGAAAAGTATGGATCACTTAAGATGGTTTCATAACATGTTTTAGTTATTCTTTGGAAACTAAGACAAGAAATTTTTTGTAATAACCCCAGGGATAAGTATAAGTATAGGATAAAATCCAAATGTATTGGTAATTATCAAAAATTACCTATGTTTTCATCAATGAAGGTGTCATGATTCAAACATACTATGATTGATTTTTCATGACTATGGGTTTTCCCACCATGATTATCTTTTCTCTCAATATGATTTTTGGTTTTATTCAATAGAAGGAATCTAAAGTAATCATGTTAATTATGAATTTGATGGAAAAATAAATTATTTTACACCTATTAAACCAAATATTATGGGAGTTGGAATGAAAAACATATTGCTATTCTCACACACCTTTCTCAAACTATGAATCACATTTAGCTTTCAAATCAGAATAGGTGGTAAAAATGTTATATTGAGTCCTTCCTGAGGAAACACCCACCTTCATATAGTGGGTTTTCTAATATAATAGTCATTGAGTAATGGATCAACACCTTTAAAAAAATATTTTAAAATATTTAGTGTTTGGAGCACGAGAAAGTTCTTTTAGCTATTTATTATTTCGAAGGTGAAGAAAATCAGTGGTGTACTCTTATAAAAACAAGAGTGAATAAGAATAACTTGAATCTTTGGAGTCGGATGAATTTAAAATCATATTTTTCCATAATTAAATTACTCATATTATAAATATGAATATAGATAAATAATTCCTTATGTTAAAGAAGAAGGATGGTGAATCTGTTTGTACGTATGAGCAATATGTCACAAGACTTGTGAGGTATGCTTTTGGGATTATCATCCAAACTGAATGTAAGGTTCATTGATTATTCAGTGGATAAAAACCAGTCTCTTAAAGGAGTTATCCATGAATTAATTCATTAGGTATGAAGAAATAATTTGAGTTCTATCAAGTTGGTGATTGAGTTACCCATAAATCTCATGGTTTTGAAAAGAAAAGAAAAATGGAATTCAACGGTAATTATAAAACCATATAGGGAATAAGAACCTTCCTTTATGCTTGAAATGTGTAAGGAATCATTGGTGAAATTGTCTGAAGAGAATTGGTAAATGTATCAAGGGTGGAAAGGAGGGTCATCATACAATCAAATGGTGAAGTGATGGGAAGTAGTAATCAAATGATGAAAATATTGACAATGCTCCATAGAATGTACCATACATACTGTAGTGTTTTAAATGGAATGAGTATGGAAATAATGATAACCAATTCCTAAATATGAAGGTTACTGCTAATGAATGATATTAAAAACCTCTTAATCCTAGAGACAATGGGAAATCTCATGTGATCACTATTTATAATGATGGGTACGATAATGATTTGGAAAAAAGGTACACTTATCATCCACTCTAGAACTGATAATGTATTTTTTATGTATCTACCCACCCTTTTATATCTATAGATATTTATAATGGTAACAAAATACTATCTCAAAAATATTATTTTGGGATATAAGAAAAAACTCATAATGGTATGGAAATCACATCCCTAGTCTATGATTCTTCTACGATTGAATTTAGTGGGAATATGTTTCCTGAAAATATTTTCATTCTTCCTCTATTATAATTACATGTTATTTTGGACATGGCTTTACTTTCATTACATAAATTATATATAAATTTATAAGGAAGTCATGTAACGTTTTATATTATGAACCGACCTCTGATCTCCTATTAGTGTGATGAAAAAAGGATGTTTCGATAGAGATTACATCCATAGTATATGTTGTGACTTCTATTAAAAATGGTCGTTTATCTCAGATGGTTGGGTAGATACTCAATATAGAAGATATTTCTATTATGCAGTTATTTATTGATGTATTTCTGAATGAGTTTACTATCCTTCCAATGAATCATGATGTTGATTTTTCAATATAACTCACACCTAGTTCTAAACCTATTTTCAATACTCCATATTAAATAATACTAATTGAGTTTCATGAATTGAATATGAATCTGTAGAATAATTTTTAAAAGGGATTCATTTATTTAAGTTCATAACATTGGGGTGTACCTATTCATTATGAATTGAAGAATGACGGATTAGTGTGACTCTGTATTAATTATAGAGAACATAAAAAGATTACTATAAATAAAAAATTATCATATACCCCATTTTGATGACTTGTTTTATAAAATACATGGAGCTCAATACTTTTCATTGAATGAACATTATTCTAGATATCTTCATTTGATTTCCATGAAATAGGATATACCCAAGACAACATTAAATACAAGGTATACACACTATGAATATACGGTGATGCTATTTGGTATTATTAATTCACCTCTATTTTAATGTATTTAATGAATATTGTCTTTAAATATTAACTTGATCTATTTGTGGTATTATATTTATATGATATTATTATTTATTAAATAAGAAAGGATGATAATGAATATCAATTTAGGATTGCGCTAATGACCCTAACAAAACCAAAAATTTATGAACAAAATTAACAATAAAGAATGTTTTTCTTCAGAAACTATCATTCTTGAGACATATAATCTCAAGTGAGGTTATATCAGTATACAACTCAAAGACAGAAGTTATTTAACATTGGATCATAATAAACTTTTTGATTGAGATCCATAATTTTTTTTTCTGGATATCGTTGGTGCCTTGTGGAAAATTTTATATGGCTATCAAATTCACTCACCAATTAACTCATAAGAGAGACATGTTTATTTTGATGGATGAATTTTAAGAATGTTTTAAGGGACTAGAGAGATGGATAGACAATGCACATATGATTACACTACACTATAGTGGATAAGGGATTGTAATTTTTAGTGATGCATCAAATAAAAAATAGAGGTGTGTCCTCTTTCTGAATAATATGGTTAGGGGTTATTCCTTGAAGTATTGAATGAACATGAGAAATTTTACCAAAATCATGATTCTGAGTTATCTACAGTATTTTTTCACTAAAAATTTTGAGTCCTTATCTCTATGGATAATGGTATGCCATATATTCTCATAAAAAGTTCAAAATATATTTTTACTCCATAATAGATAGACATGTTCCAAGGAAGTTGGTCGGATCTAATTAAATATTATGAATACTCATTATATTACCTCCCAGTGAAAGATAACAAGGTGGAAGATGATCTATGTTGAAAGGTTCATGCTAGATTTTCAAGGATTAGGAACAAAGAATATTTTTTATTTTTGGACTTGTGAAGGATGGATATTGAAATCTTGAAGGAAGGGTAGAAATATTATCTGGATCAAATGAGTTTTCAATCATCAATCTAATTGATGACTAAATGAAAAAATAAAGAAGATATATAGCCACAAAAAATGGTGATAATATTCTTAGGTTAAATCTTGATTTTGATGGAATAATATGGTTTAGGAACTGCAAATGTGTCCCTTTAGTACCACATTTGAAGAACAAGATTATGGATGAAGCTCATAGTTCTCCATTTTCTGTTAATCCTAGAAGTATGAAGTCGTATATATATTGTAATGTGTATTTTTTGTGGGAAAACATGGAGAGAGATATTGTGGAGTATGATTCTTGGTGCTTGGTATGTCCACATGTTAAGGCTAAGAGACATAAGTAAAGGGAATGTTATAATCATGACACATACTATAATGTAAATATGAAATAATCACCATGGATTTTCCACCATACTCCCCATAACATCTAAAGTAAATAATTATTTATGGGAATTCAACACTATTTACTTCCATTAGATAATATTTCCCACTTGATCAACTTACTTAGTTATACATTAATTAAGTGGTAAGATTTCATGGTGTATCACTATCAATTTTATAGGATTAGGATTAGAGGTTTACCTCAATGTATTTGATTAGTATTTAATAGGATCAAGTAACCAAGTAAATTTTAAACATTTATAATCATCCTCAGAAACAAGGATGGCTTGATAGTACCATTCATACCATAGAAAACTTGTTGTGAGATTTATATATGTATTTCAAATGTATTTGGGATTAACACTATCCTTTAGTAGAATATTCTTACAACAACAACATTCAATATAGAGTTCATATTACTCCATATAAATCCCTTTATAGTTTAAATTTTATAATTCCAACATGTTGGAATGAAGTAAGAGAAATAAATCAATTGCGACCTGATCTAGATGAGTAAATGGAAGAGAAGGTTAGAGCCATTAAATAACACAAAAGAGTAATGCGGAGAAATAATAAAAGTTATGTTAAAATTTTTCAAAAAGATATTGATTTTTAAATTTGGTGATAATTTATTCCTATAAATATCTCCAAAAAAGAGGGTGATGATGTTTGGACAAAATAGAAAGATAAACCCTAGGTATATCTGTCCTTTTGAAATTCTTGATTTTTTCGAGACAATTGCTTATCGAATGATGATTCCACCAAATATCTCTCAAGTTCATTATGTGTTCCATGTATCTATAATTCGGAATTATATACCCAATCCTTCAAATTTACTGAACTTAGAATTCATTACACTACACTATAACAAAACAAGGGAATAATTATGGTTTCATAAATCACTTCTATCAAATATTTCAAATATTTAGAAATAGATTTTAACAAAACACCACTAAAGATTTTTTAATTTCACCTAGTCACCCCCTTCTCACTAGAGACCGCTAATCCCAATATTTATCCTCCAACATTTTCCCTCATTTCTTCTCCCCGATCCCCATCACCACCACCCCATCGCCCCCCTCACCGTCATTCCCTTTCCCTATCACCACCACTCCCATTACTATGACCCCCTGATCCCCCTTCCCCTCCCATTATTTTTTTGATGCATCCATGGTTGTAATATAACAAATTAGTGTTCTTTATTTAGTTGATTTTTGGATCTTAGGGTTTTTGAAGAGTGATTTGAGGCCCATTATGGTGACATTCATTGAAAGAGGCGGTTTTCACCCGGTTTACGGTAGGTTTTTATCTTGTTCTTACTTTTTGGATCAAATTAAATTATGTTTTTTATTTTTAGTCTCATATTAATTTTCTATGGCATTATTAGATATTTTGATGTGTAATTTCATCTTTAATTTCATGGGAAATGAGTTTTAGGTAGGTTTCCTTATTTTAGGTCTTTAAATTCTAGAACCAAGCATTCTGGTATAAGTGTGTTTCTGTTTATAAAATTATACTTTTTATTTTGTTACCAATTTTTATAATTAAATTATATTATTGATATATTTATTGGATTTTATATTATTTCATGTCATATTTCATTAAATAGTCAATTTTTTGGATTTTATATGGTTAGTTTTTTGGAATAAATTTATTTAATAAAAAAATGCTTGTTTTGAAAATGTGTAAAGTGTTTTTATTATAAAAATGAAACCCTTGAAGTGGTTGAAAATTATTTCTCTGTATTTTTATAGATCTTACAAGTTAATGATTGTTTTATTATTTATCAATATTATTTGGTTCTATTTATTTCAATGGTTTTATAAGTTATATGTGGGTTTCTTATTGGATTTTGTTTATATTATAATATGATATCATGGTTGTATCATATCCTCTATTTAGATAATTTATGGTATGCCTTGGATAGATAAATGGTAAATCAATAGATGAGTTATATTCTACTTGAGATAATACACTTGCTAGAACTCCCTTATTTTGTTTATCCTTGGGATATGAGGAGTTCCACCCAATGAATCATTTTGTATGTAAGTAGGGGGTTAATTTTATAGGAGTTTATTATAGGCTAATATATGGTTCCACTCGATGATACCAAGTATTGTCTCATTACTTCCTAAGGTATTGTCTCATGATGTATCATATATTACATTGTTTTTATCATGTATTTATTGATATGTTAGTTATTTATTTCATGGTTTCACTAAGTTTATTTCTTGATACAGGATTTTTTTATATTAAGAATGAAAATATAAGTGATTTTGAAACTATGAATAATTTTTGTATCTATATTATATACTAGACTAAACTATGTTCTTTCCATTTTGAACAATTTATATGGATTTATTTCCATAATTATATACTCTATTCATTTTTAAAAATAAGATCAAAGGGTGAATAATGGAAAATTCATTTTTTATTAACGTAATTTTTTCTATAAAGTAAGAAGGATTGTGGAGGATTAATTTATTTATTAACACTCAAATGTGAAAAATTATATTTTATATACATTACTTACAAAATTTAATTTTTTGTTTCACAAATAAAAGGAAAGGTATGTCTTCTTTATGTTATCCAACAGGGAATTAATTATAACCCTACAAACACATTTTCAAATGTATATAATTTTGATGTCTTATATAGGTGAAAGTATTATTATATCCTTATTATGAGTTATCAATAACTATTCAGGTAAAATGTGTACTTGGTATGTTGAATTGGAATTCGTTGACCTAGAAATAACTCATTTCATATTCCTAATTATTATGAAGCCTGTTGGGTTATATTTAATAATGGACACATCATGTGAAATGTGTATTGGGAATATGTTATAATTTATAAATTTCTTTTTATAAATGATATTTTCAAAATATAAGTTCAAATGTTATTATTATTGGTTTAAAAAGAAAAAATGCAAAGTAATAAGTGTTTCAATGATTTTAGTCAGCTACTATATGAGTTTATCTAGACCACAAAAACACATAATGATAAAAAGGGATCCACTATATATCATATAGTACACCATTATTTTACCACCCATATGTGTTTGACACACCCACTATCTCGCCAACTAGTATCTGGCACAAACTCCTCTATATCATTAGTATCTAGAAAATTGAATCAAGATTTATTAGGTTTATCATACAATGACTTCACAATAGGTGAATAAGTGGTCAATCATGTTTCATCATGAGGACATCAGAGGGTAACAGTTATAGGTAAAAAATTTAATGTGAATAAAGTTATTGTATATTTCATATATAAATTTTTCATAAATGATGGAAAAAAATCAAACTATGGGGACAAATATTAATAGTCCATATGTATGGAATCTGAATACATTGAAGATATTTGTTCCATTTTATTGTTATGGGGTCCCTGCAAACGATTATGCATGATTATTTATCCATTTTGGTGGCTGATCCGATTACACTTCTAATAAGAGTTATATGCCTCAATATTGGAAGAATGAAGTATTTTATTCATAGTTAAATGTAATTTTAATAAATTATATCTCAATTTAGTTCACTTAGTTGATAAAATTATATTATTTTAAAAAATAATCTCTTTGTACAGATGTTATTCCACTTTACCGCTGATTATCTTATCACATGAATGTGGATGTTGGAAAAATTGGGTATGAAATTGAAATATTTTAAAAGGAAATCCTGGAATTAAATAATGATACATCATCAAACACTCAATATAAGTATGATAAGGTACTAGAAGGGGTACCTAGAGAGAAGTGGAAGGTGTTTGTTAATATCCATTACCATGAGAAACAAATGTTATTAAACCATATATTATAATATTAATCTCATTTTATATATAATGATATGAAATTGTATACATTACTATTAAATTTTATGTAATTTATTTCAGGATGCTTCATGAATAAATGTTTAAAGTCAAGCTAAACAAATAATCCCCCATATTGATTGTTCAAAGTGTTTTTCCATAAGTAGATTATTTAGTTTAAATATTTATAAGATAAAATTATTTATTTCATATATTAAATTGTTTATTTATATTTTTTTAATGTACTCAATACATTGAGGGAAACAAATCTCCTGAGTGAAACATTTTCTGGATGATCATACGAAATCAAATAGGAGTTTTTTGAATGATCCTACCAATGATATTGGGGGTATAAATTCCTTTTTAATTATAATAAATTATTTCTAGTTTTCACTTTGTTAGTATGTATTTATATAAATATTTATGATATTTTATTTATATCTAAAAATAAAATAACAATGAGATGCCAATCCCATGAAGTCCTTCTTGATCTCCTACGATGATCCAATTGGTGGTGTTCTTGGGGGAAGGAGCATCCTCCTCATGTTTATGGGATGTGTTTGTGACCAATAACATCTGAAGACTTTTGTATGAAAATGGGGATTATAGCCACATACAATCTTGGTTGTAATTACTCCCTTCCCCGATATAATTAAAGGTAGTTTACAAAAATACAAAGCATATCCAACAATCGGGGGATCTGGCATAGATGCATGATACGAAGGTCATTGTGTTTTCATAGTGAATTAATTTATTTATATCAGAAGTTGACTAGATTTTTCCCCAATAATATTTCATTGATGGATTGTTTGAGTAAGTATGTCAATCACACAACATCGTAATCATTTACTACACAACCTTTTCTTGGTTTTATCAATACATTGAAATTTAAATCACTATTTAATTTTTAATGAACGTTTTATATATTTTTCAGTATTAGAGAGTGGAGACAGTGACAAAGACGATGTAGATCTTAGTTCTTTAGGTAGTGGTAAGGTTCAGTGATAGAGATGTGTAACTGATTTCATGAATGAATTACACAATAAATTTTTGATATAGAAACCATGTTGTGGTTCGAGGATGGTGTTTTTAAAAAACTTTGTGTATTTGACATTCAATTGATTCTTTAGTTTTCTAAAACTCACCTTTTCTTTATTATCAACATATATATTCCAATATTGATGAATTAAAATAGGTTTAAATTAAAATAAAGTGTTCAAAGGTAAACATAATTGGTTTTTCTATTGGTTTCTCTGTTTTACACATGTATAATAATTTTGTGAGTATTATACATGTTTGATAAAATGCCTAAGAGGCTCTTTTTTAAGAATTTTTAAACAATGTGTGGTTTCAATTTTCTATTTTATTTAATAACAATTATAAATAATATATTTTTCTGATTTAATGGGGTACATATCAAAGGGTTATGGGAGGTTGTTTGGGGAGTATGATTTAATGTGTTTTATGGGTATTATGATAAGACTTATGATATGTTTCCTAAATTCTATTAACTATTTTTCATGGAACCTTGGGTATCTAGATGGGACATAAAGAAACAGTTCTTATGATAGTCATGATGATACTCTGAAAAAGTAAACCTAATGAGAATGAAAAGACCCTGATATGGGGAGTGATACCTAGTGAGGCCATGTTTGAGAAAATAAGGACGTTATTTGTTAGAAACTTCATTAAAATGTCATAGGATACTTCTACTTGAGTATGTCAAGGATTGGCTCGCTATAACCTACGGTATTTTACATGATATATATTAGACATGTCTTCCTTATTGTTGAGTGTTGATTACTTATTTGGATACTTTATTTATATCATTATATTATTATCCCATGATTTTCATCATATTTAATATACTCTTTGATCCTTTTTGTTACTTTATCAATGATATTTCATCATTCTCCAAAAAAATCCATTATATTACTTGTATATTTTAATATTATTAATTTACTTATGTCATGTTTTACTTGTTTTAGAATTTTGTTACTTTTTGGTGTTTCTATGGCTTGTTTTTCTTCACATTTTGTTTTCAAATAGATTTTCATTTAATGCGTAACACCCCAAGATTCCATGGTACACATCTCTTTAAATAATACAATAGTGTGTGTTGTATGCAACATTGAGTTCTAACACACCCCAACCAATCATGCTAGACATTATGAATAATAATACCCACTTTTTGAATTTTTGTAAATTATATTTTTCAAAATGTACTACATTTTGTGGATTCAGAATATTAAAATTAGCCTAGGGTGAATTTTTTGTATTTTTCTAAAAACATTCTATTTTTGATGAATAGTGTAAAACACTGAGTTATTGGTTAAAACTGATTTTTTATTTAATTAATTAATTATTTTATTTAATTTTATTTTATTTAAAAATAGATAAATAATACATATATAAGTTCAATGTAATTCATTGGAGTCAATTTATAATAATTTTAGTTATATAAACATTTTATTGAACTTTTACCGACTTTAACCCACCTCCTAGTAGCTTTTACAAATTTGTATAAAACATAATTTTTCGGCTTCGGTAAGTTGAATTTAAATATCTGAGAGACGCAGTTTATATCAGTATGTAAAATGTGGTTCAATGAGATGAAAATAATTTTTGGTGAATAGTGACTTTTTTACTTTTATTTACCACCGTTAAAAGTAAATAGGGTAATTAAAGGTAAAAATGATATTATTTTTACAATAACACTTGTACTAATTCTATTTGATAAGTATAATTCAACCAAAAACAACCTTAAAAATAAAATATGAACCTCTTTTGTCCACTTAGATTATATTAGGACATTTATTATTGTTTTATTTAAAGAAGAGTTAACCGATTTAAATTCAAAGTTTAATAACTACAACATTTTTAATATAGGGATACACACAATATAAATTTGACTATAAATATTAATTAGAAATATAAAAATAATTCCTACATAATGGTAATTTATTTAAAAAATTTAGACATTAAATAATTAAATTTATTTATGAAACAATAATGATGGAGTAATTACCGTATTTATGAAAGATTAAAATAATTGATATTATAAATATTTTAATAAATCTAATTCAAGATATTTAATGAATTACAATAATTTTATTGGATAATATGACATTTTAGGGTTGATTAAATGAATTTTCATCTAATTAATAATGTTGTTAGGAATTTAACAAAAACAAAATAACAAATAGTGTCAAAATTGACAGAAAAGAGTTTTCAAAACAAATATTATATTAGTAATTGATATTCTCTTCCTAAAAATATAAGGTTCATCCAAATGACTTCAATAAGGTTATGTATATTAATAATGAACCACTCGGGGTTCTCTTGGATTGTTATAGTATGTTTATTAACCATATAATAGAAAAATACAAAGAGACATGGTAAATGTCAAACGATTTAACTTAAGGTTAAATATAAATTATAAGGTTAATATGGTGACCTAAACCTATATAAAATTAATTGGTTGGAATGATTTCGACTCATCCCCATCCTAAACTCGAGATAAGTCACTTTCGAGCCATTATAAACCGAATATAAATTTTTTATAGAATAATATTTCACTCTTTTCCTAAGGTTCCCCACACCCCTTTTAAAAAATAGAACATCCCCTTCTCACAAATTCACACCTTCAAACCCTTTTGCGTCAGAAAAACCCTACCCAAATATCCTTTAAAAATACCTAACTTAATCCTAGAGAAATTATTTTAATCATAAAGCCAATCTAAGGATCCCTTTATTCAAATCAAAAGGAAGAACCCGAAGAGGAGGTAAATAGTTCATCACCTCTTCCAAGTTCCTTTCTTCTTCCACATCCTATTTCTTTGGTGTTTCCATTATAAAATAAAAAATAAAGTATCTTCTATATACTATGATGTTATTATAAATATGGTAAAACGATATTAATAATTCTATCCACCCTTTGAATAACATGTCACCATACATGCGTACGTACGACTTACCGTCTCCACGTCGTGGTGAAATTGTTATTCAATACATTGTTATTCGGATGGTTATAATTATGATGTGTAATTTTTGTAAATAATAAATATAACATGATAATGAATCTTTATATATTATATAACATTCAATTATATATTATTTTAATATCAAAAGAATGATATTGTTGCTCGTGCGTACGCACAGATTACCGTCTCCACGAATGCGATGAGATTCAATCCCCGTCATATCCATTCAAGACTAATTTTCATTATATAATTAAAAATAATGTTTAAAGACTTAATATTATTATGAATATGAATATGATACATCCTATCCTTAACAAGCATTACTTACATAACAAAGCATATAAAGGAAAATGAATCAGTTATCACCCTAAACGACAACACTACAAAGATATTATTAACAAAGAAATATTAAAAGATCATATATGATATCATATAAATGTATATGATTATTTAATATTTTAATAACAATTATTTCACCATTATACAGGAGGTTTTCCTACCCTTAACCATGAAAAAGTATAAGGTAAGGGTTAATTATAAAATCTCTTCATTATCTGAGGTTGTTCGTATGTAATTATCTACTGTGACCTCTTTATCATCCACATCCATGTTTCCTAAAAATGTCTGTCAAATTTTTTTTAATATTTAATAGACAATGGGTTAAATTCATTTATACCCTTATTTGACCTTATACATTTTTGAAAGAAATCATTCCATTGTTTTCCAAACAAGTTACTTTTTAAAATTTTTGACAAAATTAAGGTAAGAATGTCTTTTTTTAACTTATACGATGGGTGCGGCTATTTTCTACCATTATAACAATGACAAAAATTCCCTTACAAGCATATAAAAATATTTTCAAAAATAAATGGTTTCTTTTATAATTACATGACTTTTAAATTATTTCAAATATAAAGTGATATTTCTATTAAATGGTTTTGATTTCATCTATGTCAACATCCTTTGAGGTATTTCTTGTTTTTCTAAAGTAGATTTATTATGATATAAAACATCCATATTGTATTGAAGGTTTAGTGATTTGTTTGACTGTGGATGTGTTATTTCATACCATTCATGGTTTATGGGTAAAGTATTGACATTTCGTATGCTAGTTTTAATAAGAAAGTTTATGTTATGTTTAAACGTTATCATATGATAAATGCATTGGACATAGTAAGTGACAGGTGGAACCCACTATAGCTCCTCAATGCATCGGTATGTCTCATGAGACAAACTAGTGTCTTAACACAGGGCCTTGACCAAATCTTATTTGTATTCTTGGCACAAGTCCTTGACTATGTGGTTATTAAAGTCTGGCATTAGTAATTCCAACATTATGAAAGTGGCTATTGATATTTCATGTGATTATTCGACTAGTAGAATATCCATGTGAGTATGTAAATGGCATTATTTTGATTTCTATTTTCCGTATTAAGATGAATTTTATGTTGAAAATTCTTTTGTTTTAGTTTTATACATTGACTTAAATGTTTATTCCTATTCATGAAAGTTTCCACTATATTTTTATCCTTACTGAGAATTTGTGCTCACCACTTTCTATGACTTATTTTTTACAGGATGAGAAGAAGTATATTGTGATTGACCTACAGGGATATCCTATGGGATCTCAGTGTGTCTAGGGAAACAATTTGGTTGTAGTTTTCTATTTTATGATATAGTGTAAACCTTATGAATGTATATAGTACTTCAAAGATTACTAAACTAATTGGTATTTTGATATGTGGTCTTTTTTTTATCATGCCAATGAAACGTAATAGTGCACCGACTCTAGGATTCTATGTTTGGGGCATTATAGTTGGTATCATAGGAAGTTTAGTACAAACCATGGAAACTAGATTTAGATAAACAATGATTAGAGAACATTACCCTAAGATAGACTTTGAGGATCAGTATAGATGAACTTCCTATAATTTTGGTAATGTATATATTTTGTGAGTTTTCTGAGAAATACATCCTTGTATGGATACAAGTGGGTAGAGGCAGGTCTGGAACAGATGTACCTATGGGTAAAACCTCAAAACACCACTTTGTGGTAGACTTGAACGGGAACTAGTGCACGACAACGGGCCTTGATGCACTCTTTGTTACGACACCCCTGAAGGATATTCTTAGGATAATTCTCATTTTCGTTAGAAACCATTATGAAGGGTTTATGAGTACATACTTCCTCAAAGAAATTTTTTTATGATTATGGATTATATCTAATAACTATTCAATTTATGTTAAGTGTTTTACAAGTTTTGAATTATGTACTGTGATTTATAGACTAATCTAGTGTATGACATTGTTTATAAATGGTGCCTGGTTGATGAAATGGAAACCGTAACAACTCAAGTAATCCATGTAGGGATTTCCCTCCTACCCAAGATAATTATAGTGGAGATGGTGATAAAACCGGTGCTGATCATGTTATCACCATTCTGGGACAACTCACTCAGGTTATGAATAATAACCTTACCCGTATGGAGAACCCCAATCCACAACACGGAGTATCAATTTTAGGAAAATTCATTAGGAAAAAACCACCAACATTCAATGGGGGTACAAATCCACTAGTAGTTGAGCAATGGATAAATTCCTTAGAGAAAATATTCCACGCCTTCGGGAGTAGTGAGAGGGAAAAAGTATTCACGGCAGTTTACCGCCTCACTGTAGATGTTGATCAATGGTGGTCATTGATTCCAAACACAAAGGAAGATGATGGAGTATAAAATATGTAATGGAGGGAGTTTAAAGAAATTTTATTAGAAAAATAATTTCCTCATGACCATCGAGCGGATATGGAAAGAAAATTTCTGAGTTTGAGGCAAAACGATGATGAGAATGTCGCAAAGTATGAATCTAACATTACAAGGTTAGTGAGGCATGCTGCAGATTATATACGTAACCCAATAAGTAAGATTGATCATTTCTTTGATGGGTTAAAACCATTTCTCCGTCGAGCATTAGTCTCACAATCCTTCTCTTCATATAATAATATTGTCTCGTGTGCTATCAAGAGAGATAAAAAATTCTCTCAGTCTTATGACATTAAACCAAATAAAGTGAAGAAGAGATCTGATAAACACTGTGGAAATGGAAATAAGGGGACAAAGGGAAATGTTGAATATCCATTCTATAGTAAATATGGGAAGAAACAGCCTAGTACTTGTTTGAAGGGAATGGGAGTCTGTTATAAGTGTAGTGAAAAAGGCCATCGAGCTCTTGATTGATAGGAGAAGAAAGAGGTTTTTAATGATGAATGCTACAATTGTTTAGAAATGGGGCATTATTCAAATGAATGTACTATGTTTTAGAGGAACATACCTTAGAAAAGGCCAAGGGTTCAAGGATGAGCTTATGTTTTCACTAGTACTGAGGTTGAATCTCCAAAAGACGCAGTGGTAGGTAATTTAATGGTTTCCTCAAGTTTATCAAATGCTTTATTTGATTTAGGATCATCGTATTATTTCATATCTTCCCAGTTTTCTAAGAAAATTAGATATTTAAATTTTGAATTAACAGGAGATTTGTTAGTCAAAACACCTAAGGGGCGTATTTTTGGAACAAAGTTTTGTGAATCAGTTCCCACTAAGGCATGTAAACGTTGTTTATATTATGATCTCATCGATATACCCAAGAATGAATTTGATATAATCCTCAGTATGTATTGGATATCAGACCATGATTCAAAATTTTATTGTAAGAAGAACGAGGTTACAATTTTTAATGATGATAAGGAGTACCTTATCTTTAGAGAAGAAACACCACCACAAAATTCCTATCTATATCCACCCCTAGTATCTCAACTAAATCCCATTATTGGGGGGAAGAGAATGAAATAACTATGGATGAGGAAAGGAATGTACAAATAGATGATGTATCTATTGTGTAAGAATATGTTGATGAGTTTCTAGGGGATTTGCCTGGACATCCTCCCGAACAAGAAATTGATTTTTCCATAGACTTAATTCCTTGTTCAAGGCCTATATCGAAGACCCCTTATAGAATGGCCATTGTGGAATTGGTGGAACTAAAGAAACAACAAGAGGAATTGAGTAATAAGGGATTTATTCGACCTCGTGTTTCTCCATGGGGAGCCCCTATACTTTTTGTTAAGAAGAAAGATAGATCTATGAGATTTTTCATTGACTACAGGGAGACCAATACTATAATAATAAATAACAAGTATCACCTACCTCACATTGATGATTTATTCGACCAACTTCATGGATCACAACAATTTTCAATGATTGACCTTCGATCTGGATATCATCATTTGTGTGTGAAGAAGGAAGACATTCCGAAAACATCATTTCGATCCAGGTACGAGAATTACGAGTCTAGAGTAATGCATTTTGGATTGACTAATGCACTCTCTTTCTTCATGGATATAATTAATATAGTTTTCATAGAATATCCCGATGACATTGTAGTGTTTTTTATTAATGATATCTTTGAATACTCCAAAAGTTCTGAAGATCATGTAAATCAGTTGAGCATTATTCTAAAGACATTTAGAAGACATGAACTATATGTGAAGTTTATAATGTTCGAATTCTAGCTTCAAGAGGTTTCTTTTCTTGGCCATATTGTCTCTAAGGATGGAATCTCTGTTGATTCTTCTAAGACATGATCAATCCATGAATGGCCAACACCAATGAGTATAACCAAGGTATGCAGTTTTATTGGTTTAGCAGGTTATTATCAATGTTTCACCCATTATTTTGCCTTATTGGCTAACCCATTAACAAAGATCACACGTAAAGTGGATAGATTTTTTTGGGAAAAAGAGTGTGAAGAATGTTTTGAATAATTGATGATAATATTAGTCCATTATCCTATCTTGACTCTACCATAGGAGAGTGATGGGTTTGTTATTTATATTGATGAATCAAAGAAAGGAAATGGTTGTTTCATTATCAAGAATGATAGGTTTATTGCCTATGCACCACAACAACTAAAAATTCATGAGCTAAACTATCCTACTCATGATCTTGAGTAAGTAGCTATAATATTTTCTTTAAAGATTTTGAGACACTATATCTATGGTGAAAAATGTGAGATATATACCGATCACAAGAGTTTGAAGTATAGTTTCTCAAAGAAAGAACTCAACATGAGTCAAAGAAGATGAATTGAATTACTCAAAGATTATTATTGCACCATACACTACCACCCAGGGAAGGAAAATAAGGTGGCAGATGCTTTGAGCAAAAAAGATCATGGAGTTTTGAAAAAGCTGAGAGTTGAAAGGGATCCTACATTCATGGATCTAGTAAATATGGATATGGGAATAACTATAGAAGGTGAAAATCAATGCTTTCTCAAGTAGGAGATCATGTTTCCTAAAAGGTAACTCCATGGAAGGGAGTTATACATTTAGATAAGAAAGGTAAATTGAGTCCTAGGTACATCGAACCTTTCGAGATTCTAGAATGAATTGGGGCTGTAGCTTATCATTTGGAATTGCCGCCAAGTCTCTCCAAAGTTCATGATGTGTTCCACGTATCACTGTTGAGAAAATACAATCCTGAACCAACGCTTGTACTCACCTATGAGGAATTAGAACTGGAACTCGATCTGTCTTATTGCGAAGATCCCGTCAGGATTCATGATAGTAGAGAACAAGTGTTGAGAAAACAGATGAATCATCTGGTAAAAGTTCTATGGAGAAACCATAAGATGGAAGAGGAAACATGGGAACCTGAGGAACATATTATGAAGAACCACCCGAGTCTTTTTATGCAGTAATATTCTAGAAATTTTGAGGATAAAATTATTTGAAGGAGGGGAGAATGTAACACCCCAAGCTTTCATGGTATGCTTCTCTTTGAATAATACAATAGTGTCTGTTGTACGCATCTTTGTGTTCTAACACACCACAACCAATCATACTAGACGATATGAATAGTAATACACACTTATTGAATTTTTATAAATTTTATTTTTCAAAATGGAATTCATTTTTTTGTTTGGAATATCAAAATTATCCTAGGGTGAATTTTTGGTATTTTTCTAAAAACATTCAATTTGTGATGAATATTGAAAAACACTGAGTTATTGGTTAAAACGTACTTCTTATTTAAGAACTTATTTATTTTATTTAAATTTATTTTAGGTCAAAATAGATAAATAATACCTATATATGTTCAATGTAATTCATTGGAGTAACTTTATATTAATTTTAGATATATAAAAATATTATTGAACTTTTATCGTCTTTTACCCACCTCCTAGGAGCTTTTAAAAATTTGTATAAAACTTAATTTTACCGCTTCTATGAGTTGAATTTCAAAACTCTGAGAGAAACGGTTGATATCAACAAGTAAAATGTGTTTCAATGAGATGAAAATAATTTTTTGTGAATAGTAACATTTTTACTTTTATTTACCAAGGTTAAAAGTAAATAGGGTAATTAAAGGTAAAAATGATATTATTTTTACCCTAATACATGTCCTAATTCTAATGGATAGGTATAATTCAACAAAAAACAACCATATTAATAATATATGAACCTCTTTGTTCTACATGGTTAACATTAGAACATTTATTATTATTTTATTTAAAGATGAGTTAAAAGAGTTAATTTCAATGTTTAATAACTAATATATTTTTAATATAGGGTTAAACACAATATAAATTTGACAATAAATATTCAATAGAAATACAAATAGATTTTCCCCATAATTGTATTTTATTTATAATTTCTAGACTTTATATAAGTAAATTTATTTATGACATAATGATGATGATGTAATTACCGTATTAATGAAATATTAAAATAATTGAAATTATAAATATCCAAATAAATCTAATTTGAGACTTTTAATGAATTACACTAATATTATAGGTTAATATTACATGTTAGGGTTGATTAAGAGTATTATATTCGAAGTAATAATGCTGTTATGAATTTAACAAAAACAAAACACCAAATAGTGTCACAATTGACATATAAGAGCTTTCGAAACAAATATAATATTATTAATTTATATTCTATTCCTAAAATATTGGGATCAGAAAAATGAGTTAAATAAGGTTATATATATTAATAATTAACCAGGTGTTCACTTGTATTGTTATAGTATATTTATTAACCATACAATATAAAAATACAAAGAGACATGGTAAATGTAAAACTATTTATCTAAGAGTTAAATATAAATGATAAGGTAAATATATTTACCTAAACCTATCTAAAATATATTTATTGAAAGTGTTTCGACCCATCCGAACCCCACCATTGAAATAAGTCACATTAGAGCCATTATAAATAGAATATGAATTTATTATAAAATAATAGTTCACTCTTCTCCTAAGGTGCCCCTCACCCCTCTTATAAACGGGCACTTCCCCTTCTCTCAAATTACCACCATCAATGCCTTTTGGATCAGCCAACCCCTACACAAATATCCTCTCAAAATCCCTCACATAATCCTATATTCCTTCATTTATTCATAAATCCAACCTAAGGATCCATTTTGGTCAAATAAAAACGAAGTACCCGAAGAAGAGGTAAATATTTCATCACCTCTTTCAAGTTATTTTCATCTTCCACATCCTATTTCATTGTTGTTTCCATTATCATATAATTAATACATTAACTTTTATATAATGTGATTTTATTATAAATATGGTACAACCATATTCATTATTCTACCCATACTTTGAATGACATGTAACCATACATGCGTACGTACGACTTACCGTCTCCACATCGTTGTGTAACTGTTATTCAATACATTATTATTTCGATGTATATAATAATGATTTTTAATTGATGTAAATAATAAATATAACATGATAATTATTCTGTATATATGATATACCATCCAATTATATATTATTTTAATATCGAAAGAATGATATTGTCGCTCGTGCGTAAGTACGGATTACAGTCTCCAAAAACGCGATGAGATTCATTCGCCATCGTATCCATTCAACACTAATTTTTATTAGATGATTAAAAATAACTTTAAACACTTCATATCATTCTGAAAATGAATATTATACATCCTATACATAACAAACATTACTTATGTAACAAATCATATAAAGGAAAACAAATCAGTTAATACCCGAAACGACGACAATACAAAGATATTATTAACAAATCAATATTAAAAGATCATATATGATTTCGTATTAATGTATATTATTATTGTATAATTTAATAAAAATTATTTCACCATTATACAGGAGGTTAACCTACCCTCGACCAAGGAAATGTACAAGGTAAGGGTTAATTCTACAATATCTTTATTATGAGAGGTTTTTCATATGTAATTATCTACTAGGACCTCTTTATCATCCACATCCATGCTTCTTAAAAATTCCATTCAATATAGTTTTAATATTTAATAGACAATGGGTTAACGTCGTTTGTACCATTATTTTACCTTATACGTTTTTTAAAGTAATCTTTCCGTCGTTTTCCAAACAATGTACTTTTTAACCTTTTCGATAAAAGTAATGTAAGAATGTATTTTTTAACTTATATGGAAGGTGAGGCTATTTTTTGTCATCATAACAAAGTCTATGATTCCCTTACAATATTATAAGGACATTTTCAAAAATAAATTTTTCGTTTTATAATTACATGAATTTTAAATGATTTCAAAATAGAATGTGATATTTCTCTAAACAGGTTTTGATTTCATCTATGTCAATATCCTTTGATGGATTTTAAGTTTGTATGAAGTTGATTTATTATGATACAAAACTTCCATATTGTAATGAAGGTTTTGTGATATTTTTGACTATGGATGTGTTATTCCATACCATTCATGGTGTATTGATAAAGTACTGACATTTCATATGCTAGTTTTAATACGAAGGTTTATGTTATTTTTAAACCATTTCATATGAGGAATGCATTGTACTTAGTACGTGACGGGTGGAGCCCGCTATACCTTCTCGATGAATTGGTATGTATCATGAGAAAAACTAGTGTCTTGGCATATGGCCTTGAAAAAATCTTATTTTTAGTCTTGGCATAAGGCTTTGACTATGTGGTTATGAATGTCTGTATTTATGCATTCCATCATTATGAAAGTGGCTATTGATTTTTCATGTGATTATTTGACTAGTAGAATATCCATTGAGTACGTAAGTGGAATTGTTTTGATTTATATTTTCCATATTAAGATGTGGTTTATATTGGAAAGGATTTTGTTTTAGTTTTATATATTTCCTTAAATGTTTAGGCTTATTCATGATATTTTCCGCTATATTGTTATCCATAATGAGCATCTGATATCACCCCTTTCTATGTCTTATTTTTTCCAGGATACAAAGAAGTATATTTTGACTGGCCTGCAAGGATATTATATGGGATCTCGGTTTGTCTATGGAAAGAATATTTCTGTAGGTTTCCTTTTTTATGATGTAATGTAAACCTTATAAATGTATCTAGTACTTCCAAGGATACTAAACTAATGTTCTTTTGAGACATGATCTTTTGTGATCATGTCAATGATATGTAATAATGCATCAACTCTGGGCTTCTGGGGTTGGGGCGTTACATAAAGGAAAAACTAAATATTATAAATAAATATATTCTTTTCTTGGGTTTCTATTATTTATCTACCCTCTATGCATGTCTATTGATATATACATTTTTTCAAGTTATATATGTATAGATTATAGTATTCCTTGTTTAATTTTTGTTTATATATGAAATTATTATTTTTTGATATGGATAGAAGTCCAATGTGTGAATTCACCATAATCTAATTTTATCATTCTGTTAATGGTTATAATTTGATATTGGTCTTGTTTTTTCTTTTATGATGCTTTTGTTTTTGTTGTTTCTATTTTTATAAACATCCTTTAATATTGGGGTTTGATATTACTAAAATATTTGGTTAAATATTTTTAATAATTGATTAAATAACTAATATATGTGGTAATTGTTTTTAGTGGCGGTTTAAACTGACAACATATATTATTAAGCCGAGTAGTTCTTGAAACCACAGAAAATATATCAGTAGTTTTTGAGATGAAAAATGACCTCTAAAAATTAAATAACAACTGATAAAAAACATTTCTTGAAACATCTCATAAACCACCACTATATTGGAGAAACCAACATAATTTAGATGCCAATGCAACCTTTAGAGGTAGTTTTAAAAAACCAATTTGAGACATTTATGTTGAGTCTTTAAGGTTTTCCTTATTACTTTTCCATTCCTTCATGCATTGGGGAGATTGTTAAGTCACTAAGGTATTCTTATGACATCACCATCTATTTCTATTTTGAAAATCACAAACACCATATATCAAGGAAAAATTAATTTTATCCTATGTTTTACTTTCATAAGGAAGATTTACTCTCCCAAGGAAATTTATCCTTACCTTGTTTATATTGATCTTATCATATCTTTTTATTAAGGAAAAAATTTGTTTTGTAATCAAAACCTCATAATCCTATGATACGTAGATTTAATGAATTCTATTTTAGGATCTGAATTCTGAATACGAATATTTATAATGTTCAACTCCAAATTCTGATTACGAACTCTAATGATGTTCTACTACGAATTCTAAGTTCAAACTTTTATGAAGTTCCATTATGAATTCTGATGAAGAATTATGATTACGAATTATCAGTAAGAATTTTGATAAAGAATTATGATTACGAATTATGATTATGAATTCTAATGAAGAATTCTGATCACGAATCCTCATTATGAATTCTGATGAAGAATTCTGATTACGAATTCTCATTATGAATTCTGATGAAGAATTCAGATTATGAATTCTCATTACGAACTCTGATGAAGAATTCTAATTATGAATTCTCATTACGAATTCTAATGAAGAATTCTGATCACGAATTCTTATTACGAATTCTGATGTAGAATTCTGATTACGAATTCTCATTACTAATTCTGATGAAGAATTCTGATTACGAATTCTCATTATGAATTCTAATGAAGAATTCTGATCATGAATTCTCATTATAAATTATGATGAAGAATTCAGTTTACGAATTATCATTACAAATTCTCATTAATAATTCTGATTACTAATTCTAATTACGAATTCTAATGAAGAATTCTGATTATGAATTATCATTATGAATTCAAATGAAGAATTCTAATTAAAAATTCTCATTGCGAATTCTAATTATGAATTCCTAGAAAACAGAATCTGAATACTCTTGTGTTATAGACACTGAATTCAATTTTTGGATAGACTCTGATATTTTATTACATACACTCCGAATACTTCAATTTAGTTATTCTTAAACCTGTTTTATTATAAAAAGATGTCGTCTATTCAGTTTCTAACTAACCGTTGGTTGAGTGACACATGTACATGTCCCTCTGAAATTCAAGGAAAAATATGACTGTTAGAGGAACGAGTCAACCATTGAAGCCGTGCCTATAAATAGGAGCTCATTTGAAAGAGCTCACAATTGTTTTGTGACTCTAGAGACCACATGATATTGAAGTGATTTATAGAGAGAGTCTTTCATTGCTCTGTGAATACTAAATTGCTCATTCATATTTTCTTTGTGCAACTCCGAATATTGGTGATTACATTCGAGGGCTTCTGAGGATAGGAAGACAGAGGTGCTGACTACCTTGATGTTTGAGGGCTTCCTTGCCGAGGAAGACAGAGGTTCCAACTACCTTGATGTTGAGGACTTGTGGGGATAGCAAGACAGACTCCGATCATTATATAAAGTGCTTACCCTGGTGTGGGTAAGACATACATTATTGAAAGTATAAATCTAGGGATCTCTATCCAAGGTTGTTTGATACCATTCTAATTGGGTTAAAGGATTTACTGTTTGTTACTTGTTCTTGTTACAAGTTAATTTGTTTTGCTTCATTTTGTATGTTATGGAGAGTATAACTATCTTATACCTCTTTACACATGTGTACTCTGATTTTGTTAGATTCTATACACTTTAAGGTAGAATCTTATTTATTGTAAACATTCATTAAGGTTAATTTTTCTGGAACCATATTTCTGATATCATCTTTTCGGAATCATATTCCCAGAGTCAAGCACGTCGTGTAGGACTAGAGGTTTTGTGAATTCAACATGTTTAACCTTGTTAAACATAATAAACGTTAAGCGTTCCAGAGGAATTTTTAATGTGTACAATTCATCCCCCCTCTTGTATATTGAGAATCTACATCATCATTTTGATCCTACAATTTATTCATTTTTAGTGATAGAGAAATATCTTTCATAAGTAGAATAACTAATATACTTTTAGGATCATATAGATAATGTTCTATGGAGAAAGACTACTCATCTAGTAAATGTTTTGGGGTGAAACCATCAATTTGAGTAAGCTATGTGTCAAACTAAGGATGGAATAAGGAAATATTATAGTCATTTTTTTATATCAGAGTGACAAATTTTGAGGGAAAAATTCATTTTAAGGGAAGTAGAATGCAACAACCAGTTAAACAAACCACATAACATTACTAAAATATTATATATCTATTACCACCTAGTTGTTTGATTAGTATGTTTGAATAGTAATAAGTATTTTATGAATAAATTATATTCTACATATTTATAATATGAATTCATTTGTAATAGCCTGATTAGAAATAAAAATAATAATTACTTGAAAATAAAAGTGATGTTTTTATGAAAAATTATTTTTATGCGTGGAATTTATTTTTATCAAAAACATAAATTAATCACAATTAGTAAATGATTTTAAGGAAAATTTATATATTATTTAGATGATTTTTTTAAATATTAAATAAATTTATTATAGGAATAAGATAAGAATAAATCTATTTTTATGCTTAAAATATATTTGTTTAATAAGATGTTGTTTTTGTTACAATTTGTGAACGTACATTAAAATTAATTTATTCCATTTATAGGGATTGAATTAGAAAAAATCATTTATATATTTATAATTAGGAGGAAAAAATTTGGTAAACGGGACCCTTTTATTTTTAGTCAATATGAATTGTAATTGTGGCGAAATTTATCACCTCATTAAAGGGTAAATTGGGTAAATGTAGATTAAAAATAAGTGATAAGAGCATAATATTTCTTCATAACAATTATTTTATGAATTTATTAGAAAATTATATCCTTAGGCTATAATTTTATTATTTTAATGTAATGTTTCATATGAAAATGGATTATATATTGTTTAAATCAATTAAAGTTGCAAATAGTCACCCTTTTAGTTTTAAATATACTTTTTTTCATATAGGAAAAAAAGAATATAATGAGTGAATATTAACAACAATTTTGTGAATAATGAAATTATATTCATTATGGTAATTTATTTATAATTTTTAGGTATTATATAATAACCTTAAATTCTTACACAATTCTAATACAATATTTATTCAATTAATTGAAAAATAAATTAAGTAGTTTTAAAAATATTTAATGTTATATAATTTTAATAAGTTATTGTGTCACATGAATTTTAACAGTTAATATTACATCATAGTGTTATGTTGAAATGTTTTATTCTAATTAAAACTTTATCATTATTTCTTTTAATCCAAATTAAATGAAAATTATTATAATTGTTAATAATGATATTTTATACAAATAATATTTTATTAACTGGTACAAAAATAATTAAAAAAATAAAATATTAATATATTAAGATGATATGGTTGAAAATTTCATAGAATTTACAATTATGGTTCAATTTTAAACTTTTATATAAAAATTACAACCCTTTAATATTAAAAATTTGTTATGGTGGTTAAAATTAAAATTGGTTAACTAAGGGTTATTCAAAATGATATGTTTTAAACTGATAGAAAAAATTGTCTAAATTCTAATGTTTCATGGAATTAAAACCCTTTCGTACCATATCTCTAAATATATATTCATTTGGACACATTTTTCATGATATGTATTTTATTATAATTTAAACATTTGAGAAATTTTAAAAGTTCATGTCACCTCAATCATAAATGAGAACCTCATCCCTAAATTATTTACAAAACATTGATCATTATATATCAAACAAATATACTAATTTCCCTTATAAAATTCCTTTTACACATTCTATATGTTTTTATTCTTCTCAAAAATCACACACTAGATTTTTTTAAATGAGATCTAATGCAGCAATTTTAAAGAAGAGGTAATCGCCATAACTGTTCACTTTATTTTATACTCTATTATACCTCATCTAAATATGTGTTATTTTTAATAAAATAAAAAACCATGTATTATAAATATTATTAAATTTAATTATGATTAAGGAAAAACTATTATACGCCCACTTTACCGTAAAATGAGAAGTGAAATTATCGCTTGTGAGTAGATAGGATTTACCGTATTCACGTAGAGAGGCTATTCATTTATCAATGCCATCTTTTACAGATGAATATTGGGATGAGTTTAATATTTAAATATTATATTTATAAAAAATATATAATTTTTAATGACAATATCATGTCTACCTTCTTACCATTAAATCCTTTGGGAAATGATATTGTTGTTCGTGCGTACGTGTGAACTGCCACCTGCACAAAGCGATGTGATTCATTTTTAATTTATATTTTAATTTGATGGTAATGAAGATTATTTTTATGAATATATATGACATATTAATGAAATTATAATGGTGAATTAATATTTACCTTTCTTTATTTCTATCCATTGAAAAAAATTGAAATAAAATTCATGCATGCATACGACCTACCGTCTCCATGAACGGTGTAATTAGTTTTTGTATCTAAAAAATATAGTATCTCAATAAATATTCATATAATTAATATATATATTCTATTAATATTATTATTAAAATGATTATTATTATGTTAATATTATCAATATACATTGAACATAACGACGGGATTGAAATACTCAAGATAATGAAAAGGTAACACCTAGAAATGCTGATTTTATGGAATTAATGATAAAAGGGGTGTTGAAATTTTATAAAAAGGATAATATATGATATTATAAGTATATAAATTTCTATTTTATGGAATTATTATAAATTTAAAGTTATTATAAAATTGTTTTTAGTTCTTTCGAAGCTAGGAAAACTCAATGTAAATGTTTTCTGTTACAATCTCATTATTTTTTGGGGTTGTTTGTGATTAAGTTATAATGATGAAATATTTTGATCAAACTCTCAATATAATCATGAATATTATTATACTATGGTTATTTATCTAAAATAATTTTTTACCTTTAATTTACCACACCTTAAATAGTCAATAGATGAAAATTATTTTTTTAAGGAAAACCAAATTCATTTCACTCTTCGTTCAAAACCCTTTTTCTTGGATATCCATGTTTTCTAAAGATGTCATAAATTTTTTAATATTATAAAATGATTTCTTAAATTCATTTTTATCCATTTTTTACTTTTTAAAATATTTTTTGAAATGAACTCTTTTTTCATTTTCCAAATGATGTACTTTGTGGCTTTTCCAATAAAAGTATGGATAAAATGTTTTTTACCTTTTAAGTCATGAATGGATTTTACCATTATCCTGAACAATCATTAAATTGAAGATGTATTTACAATTTTAAAAGGTTATTTCAAAATAAAACTTTTCCCTTTATAATTTCATAGTTTTCTAAATAAGCTATTTTAAAAATGGAATGTCTATTTCTTTTAACAATATTTTAATTAAATTTTAGTGGTATTTCTATACACCAAAGACCTAGAACCATGTTTTATATTTTTATTTATAATAGATACTAACCAATTAAACCATCCTTATTCATTATCTTTATTTATTATAAATACCATGATACACTATTTATGGAAGCCATTTATTTTCCACAGGTTATGCTTTGATGAAATGATGAAACATTTATGAAACCCATTTCATTTCCATGAATTATAATATGATAAAATGTATATGAAATATATTTATTTTCATGGATATTATATGGTTAATGGTGTATGATCTTGTAGAACACACATTTATTATTTTCATTATTTGATGGTCGGGACCTATATCCCCATCCAATGTATTGGGTAAATATTAATATCATATGAATAAATAGGAATGGAATGGGGCATGAATCCATCTCAATAAAGGTATTTTTATACTATGAGAGTCATAGAAATTAAACATGACTACTATGATTATTTTGGGAGTGAACTAATTCCACTATGATAGTATTGTAAAAGTTCCCTGAATAATAAGGAAATGATTTTCTATGCTTATGTGTATGCCAAAATTCCATGTATTATGCCAATGTCATGATTCCATGGATTATGTTATTTGATTAATTTATTATTCATGTCTTATAAACTAACAATATTTATTCCATGACTCAAAATTATGATTTATG
The DNA here is from genome assembly GCA_963277665.1 of Viscum album. Classification (NCBI taxonomy): domain Eukaryota; kingdom Viridiplantae; phylum Streptophyta; class Magnoliopsida; order Santalales; family Viscaceae; genus Viscum; species Viscum album. The sequence goes on along the minus strand of OY728167.1, from coordinate 367,533,842 downwards.
ATATATTTTCTATGATTTTTAAATGTTAGACTAATATTTTTATAATCATATGTTCATGTTATTCTTATGTGATCATTGATATCTCCCTTGTTTATCGTTGCTAAGAATCTGAGATCACCCTTTTCTTATGTTTCCTTTCCCCAGGTTATGAGGAAATGCAGTATGTATTATATTCCAAAGAAGGGTTCTATTTATGAAGAACTAAGATAGAGATGATGCAAAACTATTATAAACCATTTTTTATGTTTATATGTTTCCAAAGGAACTAGAGATATATGATTTTGCAATGGATCATTATTCTATGAAATTAATATTCATCTATTAAGATGTGGTATCTATATATGTGAAGAATGGGTAACTATGAAAACTCAACTAAACAAGGCCCAAAATCTCAAGACAATCCAAAAAAATATTCATACAATGTAATTCATATCCGGAAACCACAACAACCATAGTCAAACATCAATCAAACCAAAGCCATATTACCATAATACCCAAGAGGATAGAGACCCATAGAGGTGTCTTCCCAAATTATAATTCTTCTAAAGTGGTGAAACAAAAGAAAACAATGCAAAGAGAAGTATATATCAAAAAATCCCTATCCACTAACCATTGTCGACCACTCCAAGGAGTCTAATCAAAATCCCAAAGAGGTACCACCCTTACGATCATCCAAATAGTTAAAAAAGAATCAAATAAAACTATTAAGGAATACATTAGTGTCTACCCATTCAAAACATGCCAAAAAACTCTTAAAACCTAGAAATATTAAGAGAAAACATTGTTAATCACCTCGAACCATCACTCTACAATGGTAAATTTGGAAGTTAACAATGAGACACAATCTCATGAAGAGCCCATAAAGAAAATAGTACCCTTAGTTTCTCACTAAAATGAATGTTTTCTCCAGATTACCCATGCATTGATCTAGAGGCCTCCTATGTTTAGCCTATTTAGAGACATCCTTATGCAGCCGACAACCAGAACCACAAGGAATCTCACTATAACTGGATAAAAACAAAACTAAATTATCCCAAATAAATATAATTCAAATAACCCTCAAAGAATTACCATGAATAACAAAAAACCCATGTAGTATTTCATAATCAACCAAAATAAACACCTTATATTAATATTCCCAAACCATAACAAAATTCTAATTCACTCAAGGAAAACACAGAATAAAAAATCATAAAAATCCCCTGAAAGTGACCCAAAAATCCTGTAAATGGAATGATATAAGAGTAAAAAAAGTTATAAATCCACCACTCTTTTCAGAGTATGAGTAGTGTTAGAAATAAAAACAATCCTTTTATTGGGTAAAAATGGATAATCAGGATGATCATTGTTATAAATATGCCTCATCATTTCATTATTAATCATTTTAGGAGGCTTATTTTAAATAACATAGGTCATGGATATATTAAATTATTGTCCCAAATTTAAAAAAAATACATACCCATTAAAAACAAAGGGGAAAATATAAAAAAAATATAAAATGACCAAATCAAAATGAACCTTCCAGTAATCACACCAATATATTTTCTTCAAAATAATCGCTTTCAAACATTAGTAAAAATTTCATTTTTCCTACACATTCCATTGTAAAATAGACTACCGCTATTTAAAAATAGGTTAAACTTCAAAACTTCTTATTTCAATTAAGAACTAAATGGACCATTTTATTACATTATTATAATACAAATATCCCGTAAAAATTATTTTTCACTTTATAATGATTTATAATTGTATCCCAATTAAACTAAATTGTTTCAATATAGAGTTGAGAATGTTAACATAAATTTCACAGCTTTTTCCACAAATACCATAATAAACTCAACCCCATTATAAAAGTTTTAATTTAAAACAAGGGAATCAATTCAAAATTACACACACCCAAAGTAGTTTTAAAACCAAATGCTCTATACATTTTCCCTTTTCAACCTAATGGACCATCAATACATTAAACACATACATTAAATAATAAAATATCATACCAAAACCCCAAAAAAATTCATTCTAAAAACCTAAAAACACCATAAATACCCTCTCTAAATAATATCCAATATTTGGGAACCATGTTTGGAGAAATAAAATACTAATATGGACAAAAAACACAGTTTGGAGGAATTAAATGTAATGCCTAGTGTGTCCACATGGTTTTTACGCCATGTGTAAGACAAACAATATCTTTTATAATCTTTATTTCATGATTTATTATATAAATATATAAATAATAAAATCCAAAATAATTATATTCCTAGTTTATTTTAGAAATATGGGACATGTCACAATATATTAAAAAAGGGATACAATGAAATTATTTTAAAAATCCATAACTTGATCTTAAAATCCATTGTTCTTCTAATAATGCGTGGGATAAACTGAGTATGTTCCTAAGAAAGGGGATATATATAAATACCAATATGGTAATAATAAAACCACAATATGAAGTAAGGTAGGAATAAAAACATTACCAAATTCATTGGAGGGTGATATAATTATGGGACCACCTGTGATAATAATTTATGTACATTTAATTGTGTGAAATGTAGATCACACAACATAAGAAAATGATTTATAACTTTTAATTCCATAATTACAGAGTTTTTGTTAAAGACCTGACATTTCACAATAAAATATGGAAAGGTAAAAAAAATTGAATACCCTTGATTAGAAATGGGGATATGAATTCATAATATAATACTTTTTTCCAGGAAAATAACGAAGTAATTTTATTAGTAAAATGGGTGTACATAAATTTTCATGGAAGGGATTAATGAGAGTGAAAGGTGGTGTTTAATTACATTTTAATAAAAATAATAGTAAATTTATTTTTAAAAATACTTTTCAAAATGAGAATTTTGAAATCAAAAGGCTGAACACAAATAAAGTACTTGAACAAAGAGGAAGATTAAGAGATTCCATTACTTGGATTGGGTGATTCTAAAAGCTTTAGAGGATCCTATTAAGACATTGGGAACCCCTTGGGAGAGATTTAGAGAGATATATGGAGAGTAAATTAATGTTCAATAGGTTTTGAGTTATGATGAAATGGTGTATGGGTGGGTATTTATAGAAAAAGAGATAGGAATTCTTTTTTAATTTCTAAACATATGTTTTGGACTCTATGTTATAAAATAATAAAAACTATAAACCATACCATTGTTTTTGTCAGTGGTTTTTTCCATATAGGATTGGTTCCCAATATTTTTTTTAGTTATGAACTAAAATCATTAAAAAATATCACCATTCATGATGTGGATGTGAGTCATGTTCATAAAGAATTGTTTTTAAAACATTAAATTATAATATAAGATTAGGGGGATTCATTTTAGATTTTTAAAATTAATAAAATTACATCAAAAATACATTATTTTAATGGTTAAAAACATTTTTGGTCATGGATTTATTATATATAATTTATTACATCAAATTTAGGCAATTATGATGTCATAAACAAACTATATATTTATAATGTATTTAATTTTTACCCAAAAATCAAGGTTTCTCAAAAAATTAACAAATAATCACCGTTGACTATTTTTGACTTAGTAATTTTATAAATAAAATTTATTTTAACAAAATAATTTTAAAAATAAATAAATTTCCATTTTTAAATAAAAAATAGTATTTTTTGAAAAATTTTGGTTTTTATGGCTCGGATAACTTTTTACCCTTACAAAAAATATATAGGAGTTCATTAAATTATATTACCAAATATATTTAAATTAATGTTATTAAATAATATTATTTTATGAAAATTAAATTTATTCCAGATTAATTGGATTTATAAAATATAGTGTTTATTTTGAAAATATATATTTCCCTAGCCCATGGGGAAGAGGTGAGTTGGTTAAAGGTGGTGGCATCCTGACCATGAGGTTCCAGGGTTGAGTCCTCTCTAGGAAACACACAATATATGCTAAAAACCCCTCATGGGACCCTCTACCCCATTGGGAACTGGCTTACGCCTAAGGGTTTCCCACGTTGGGCCTCACTAGGGACATGTGGCATGCAGGTGGGGAGGCCACCCCAATACCTCATTACCCACCAACATGTTTTCTGCCAATGAGCATGTACCCTTTTGGTATAGGATCTTTCTTGGCATCCAAAAGACCCAGGATCAAATCCAGGTCGGGATGAATTTCTATGCGACTATAGCAGGGGGTAATGTTGCAGTGTTGTAGCAGCGGCGGCATTGTAGCGGCAGAGGCATTGTAGCAGGTACTGTAGTAGGGGCAGGTGTTGTAGAAGTACTGTTCACCGAGGGGTCCTCTGGGAAAAAAAATGGGCTTTAAAACCTTGTATCCAGGACACATGGCCTTGGGCTTTTGGGCTGTGAAATGGGTCCTCCTCTACCCAGACATAAAAGTGGTCATTGATTTAATAATAAATTGAGTCTTCATCCCCAACCTTTAAAAAACATATTTCCCTAAAATACAATTTTGGTTAATTTTTTCAGAAATATAATTTTAATTAAACTCATTAATAATTTACTTCTTTAAGAGGGATACATTTAACCCAAAATGTACTTAAGATAGGTTATGTGGGAGTTCTTGTCAACAGGACACAACTTTTATGTGATCAAGGACCTCAAAGGGGACGATGTATCTAGTAATAATATTTCTCCTCTTTCCAATCCTCGTGACTTTATTTTATTGTTATATAAGGAAGGATACATTATCTTTGACCTTAAAAACATGGCATCATATGTGATTTTCAAGGTATCTTTTTGGTCAACATTTCAAAAATTTTATTTGAAATTGAGTATTTTGAACCTCATCTATCATCAATTAGCTATGATCATGTCCCATTATCTTCCAATCAATAACTTCATCTCGACATGTTCAATTATAACACCTCTTCCCATACAGAGCCTCATAAGGATCTATTTAAATTCAATAATGGGAATTGTGGTTATATGAGAAATAAACCACATGAAAGTGATAATCCCAATAAACATGTAAATTCATTTAACATGATCTCGATATATCCTCTGGAGTTTGAATTTTCCTCTCAGAATGACTATCCATATGAGAAGAAAAAATATTGAAACTCATCTCTATATCTAATTCATGTGAAGGATTCCCAAGAAAATAAAGGTAATCCATGGATATTGACCAAATACAATGGAGAGTGTTACTGCATTTAGTCTTACCACCTATATTATGTATATCCTAGTGATTTTTTAATATATAAATAATCCTTAACAGTAATGAAATGCACTAACTTTGTATAGCGATCAACTACCACCCAAATTACTCTATTGTCTTTAGATTTCCTAGGCAGACCTATGATGAAATCCATGGTTATGTTTACCCATTTCCAGACTAGTATAGGAAATGGTTGCATCAAACCCTTATAGTTTTTTCATTAATCCTTGACTTGTTTTAATACCAAGCATCTGGATACAAATTCTACAATCTATATTTTCATGTTATCCCACTAGAATTTTGGATTTAAATATCTATATATTTTAGTAATTCCTATATTAATATATAAGTATGAGATATGAAAATCATCCATCAGTTCCTTATTTATTTTTGGTTTTCATGGGACTCATATCTAGGTTCAAAACCATATAACTCCATCTTCAGTAAAGTTGAAATTCAGAATATTATCCACATTTATCTAAACCCACAATCATCTTTTTGGGACTCCTTGATTATATTAGGTATGGATGATTGAAAAGTTATTAGATGAAGGTAGGATGAAATTGCTTTTATGATTCCCAATTCTATAATTTTAATGTACAATAATATTAGATCCTTTTAAATCATCATCATGGATAGTGTTGTGGTATTATATTTACTCATAGAATTTACCACTTTATTTTCCATCATAGGATGTTAATGGATTGAACAATCATAATCCTTGATTAGCTCTAAACACCTTCATTGACGCATATTGATAGCCTTTTGTGGAAATATATACTTGAGGATCTTGTGATCCATATATATGTCGTAATTATACCAATAGAGATAATGTTTCCAAATATTTATTGTGAAGTACACTAAACCTAATTCCAAGTCATACATCAAACAATATTGGTCATATATATTTAATTGGTTGGATGAATAATCTATTACTTTTTCGTTTTTTTAGTACACAACACAATCCCCTTTTGGAGATATCTTAGTAGATCATAAATCATTTCCCACTGGTGTGAAATTTTTGCAAAAACACGATGATTAAACTCTTCTTTAACTATTTAAAGATATCTATATATTTGTTATTCTAGACAAACATAACTTCCTTTTGAGTTTTCATGGTAGTGATTTTGAAAATCATGAAATTTTTGTCACAAACAATGATAATACCTTGATAATACAAGGGAAGTATGGATCTATATTAAAAATAATGGTATAGTACATTATTTAAATAAATCTATTTTCAAAGGATTTATATATAAATATATCCCATTGTTGGAGATAACAATCCCTAAGAATGTTACTTACTCTATACAAAACTCACATTTATTATAATTAGCATATAAATATTACATTGACATGTTATTCAACATAATTGTAAAATTATACTCATGATCCTCCTTGATTTTGGAGTAGATAAGAATACTATTAGTAAGTACTACAACAAATTTATCTCAATAATATCTAACGATTTAACTAATTAAGTCCATGATGATAGATGTAGCATTAGTGAGTCTAAATGTAATAACAAGAACTTATAGTTCATATACATTATTTTGAAAATAATTTTTGGGGTTATCCACCTCTTTACCGTTAGTTGATAATATGCTAACCAAAGATCCTACTTTGAGATGTAATGGGGTCCATGTAACTGATCAAACAAGTCGCAAATCCTTGGTATTGGGTACTTTTTCTTTATCATGACCGTGATGAGCTCATAATAATCAATGCATAAGTTCATTGTAACATCATTATTCCTGATGAAAAGTACTGGTGCACCCCATGGTGTAGCACAAGGGAATATAAACCATTTATTTAGATTCTATTATAGCCACTTCTTTATGTTTTTACGTTCAAAATTGACCACTCTATAAGAAGACTTGGATACTCAGAAAGATCTAGGTATATGTTTGATCTAGAACTCAACCTCTCAACAGGGAATAATTATAAGAAATTATTTAGGAAACATATCTACATATTCTCATTCAATGTACATATCTTCAAGGATGATCATATCCTTAATCTCAATCATTTGATCCAGATAAACATTATCTTAAATAAATAATATCCTCGCTTGATAAGATGATTCAAATGGAGATTCATCCTCCTCCTTACAATCATATATAACAAAAGGGTGATTCAAAATACATAGGGTAATTTCCTTATCCAGAAAATTTATATTGGATCTATAAAAGGAAAGCCAATCGATACCCAGAAAAGAATCAAATTCCACTAAAGAAAGTATAGCAAGGTTCTATAGAAAATTCCACCAACAAAATAGATAAGGGAGAAGTTATATACATGGAATAAAATAATATTAAAATTTATTGTTTTCATCTATAACTCAACTACCATGTATTAAGGTGTTGTTTCAATAGTTTTTCTAAACATTCAGGATATGATATAATTCATAGAACCATAATAAAATCGTACTTCCCAACGAGCCCGTACCAGAGTGGTAAGGGCTCCTGCTTGGCATCCAAGAGACCCAGGTTCAAAACTGGGTGGGGGTGAATTTTTGAGTTAGTGTATAAGTATTGTAGAAAGTACTATTTGGTAGTGTAGAATCCCGAACTATTCACCCGATTTGGGCCTTCAGGCCACCGGTTTTGGCCTACAGGTCTCAATGGCCTTCGGGTCATCAAAGGCCTTCGGGCCTCAGGGACATCAGGCCACAGAGATCATGGAGTAGCCTAGTTCACATATAGCATGCCCTAGAAGAGGATCCGAGCAACAAGAGTAGAAGTCACCAGATGCAGAGCTAACCAGATTGGAAGAATGAGAGAGTATGACAACCGCCATTGGGACCAGGCACTGTGAAGCTTTGTACGGGGAAATTCTAACCGATTAGAAAAGGCAAGGTGGGGAGCTAGTTGATCAATGATGCATAATCTGGGGAGGGGTAGTTCTAGTGGGTTGAGCCGATGGGTCATGTATTGGGCATGGTCTGCCTCTTGGTTGTCAGGTCATGTATTGCAGGTTATGTTGGGCCTTGGGCCTTGGGCCTACAGGTCTTGTATGGGTTCCCATTCATCCCTTAAAATGGGGATTATCCATAGTAAAATAGAATAAAAAGTAGGCCATCCCGCCATTAGGGAAAAGAAATATTACTTTCGCTATTATTAAATTAATAACCAATGTACCCAACACTAGTTCATTGTCTAGATCCACCTTAGCAATTGTGGTGGAATACACTCACCCTTCCATCAAGGTCTTAAAGGTTGTTTTCATCAGTTAGCTTTATTAACCGTTGGCTTGCTATAGTGGTTATCATAATTTCCTCATTCCACGTACTTGAATCATTTGATGATATGATAAGGGCATACTAGATCATTACATTCTTCTATCACATTGGAGGGTTTTCTCCATTTAAATTCTCTAGCTTGGTTACAATTTTTAACACACATAAAGTATTTCATTATTCCCATCATGAATTTTTCAAGATAATTCTTCCTATATATTTTACAAGTGGGAAGTCGAACTTTCTTACCTCTCAGATGTTTTTACATGGATCCTTCAGAATTAAAATCTATTATATACTTCATATATCTAGTCCCATGAGACCCTTGAGATTATCCAGTATCGATTTTAATTTAAGGGACTATAAGAAAATTTATTCATAGCTATAAAAGTATAAAATAGTAAATGATTTTCATAGGTTTGGACTTGACACACTGATGAATTTTTTAACTTTATTTTCAAAATCAATGAAAAATCAAAAGGTGTATCATGAAATTATTTTGTTGTTTTACACATACACACTAATAGATCCATCCTCATTTTTATTTAAGTAAATTAACTCCCTATCTAATTTATTTCAGATAGTTAAAAGAAAATATTTATTTAGAATAATTTTATTGAAGGAAATCCACTCTTTTATTTTGATTTCATTCTTGGAATTCATATTCTTGAAAAATGTACAACATTGAATATCTTCTCCCTTTAAATTATAAATATTTAGCATGAAATTATCTTTTTTGAATCATTTAATAGTAGATAATATTTTCTTAATGATGATGATCCCTTGTTCTATGATTAATGGATTATAAGTAACACTAAAAGTCAGAGGCCTTTATCACATAAATTCCTCAACTGAAATTTTATCTTTATTGGGGGGATTTGGGTGTTCCATATCATTTATTTTTTTATTCAAAATATGAGTTAATTTTGTAAATGTTCTCATAAATTTAGTAATTATTTCTCATATTAGGTTTGGATTGTCATTTGGGTAGTCATAACATTACCCATATCATTGGTTGTAGACTCAATTCCTCCTATTTTAAGATATTTATTAAATTAAAAGAATATTTGGGATGATTATTTTAAAAATATTAAACATATAAAATGGAAATTATGAATATTTAAGGGATAACCAATAAATGACATAATTCCATAACCAATAATTTTCTAGGTTTCAATATTAGTTACCCACAACTGATTTCTTGAAATTCAATTACCTAAGAATTTTTTTCCCTTCATAATGGTTGGTAAAAAATGATTAATAAAAACATATCCCTCATGAGTGTAGAAAGAGGTGTGTAGTCTTAAGACTGTTTTTCATATACTAGGTACATGTTTTTTTAATACCCAAAAAATCATTTAAAAGTTATTACACATAGGTACATCTATTAAGTATCCATATCCAATTTCAATAATTTAGAAATGGATGTTTCTTCTTGAAAAACCAATAAATCTACACATAACAAAGTTTAGGGATATTTTCATAGATTCATCCTTATCCATATGATTTTTACTAGGGGTTTCTAATAAAAATATTAAAAAAATAACCATACCTTGATCCGATACCAACTAAGATAACACATACTCTTTATACAATTTATTTCATTATTTATTATATAAAGATACACATAATACAATCCCAGATATCCAGAGTCATAGTGTATTAAAAAAATTAGGTATGCAATACAAGATATTGAAAAATGGATACCGTGAAATTATTTAAAAACTCCATAACTTTCTATTAAAATGTATTTATCTTTTAATATTACATGGTAGAAACAATGGATGTACATAAGAAATGGGAGAACTATAAAGCCTGATAAGGGAAGAATCAAAGAACAATATGAATTAAGGTAGTTAATGTGAGTCCCAGGGAATAAAATGGTGTCATAAAAATGTGATAATAATAATTGTTATTGTTGAAGCGTGGAATAATATGATAACATTATGGAATCATAGGAATGTGTCAAAAAAATATAACATAACATCGTATGAATAATTCAAAGTTCACCATTGAGACATCATAACATAGTGTTCTTTGGCTTACATCCCATTCACTATTAATGGTATCCCATGAGATTAAAATTTTACCCAACGCATTTTATTTTTATATAATTATAGTCTCATGCATCATATTCATATCATTTACATGTCTCTGTGTGCCACATAGACCATACAACATATAAACACATTTCATCAATTTAAATACCATGATTAAGGAGTTTGTATTTAACACCTATATGTTATTAATATATTAAGTATTGGTACCACTAGGTGAAAAAAAATTAGTGGAAATGGGGATGGGTATTCACAACATCAAAGTTAGTCAAGGAAAATCAGGTAATAATATTAACAACATAATGGGTGTCCATAACGGTTCATTGAAGGGATTAATGAGGGAAAAATGGTCTCTCATTACCTAGGAATCATAATTAATGTACATATATGTGTAAAATTACATTTCAATATGAACAATTGGTAATAAATAGGCTTGAAAAAAAGAATGAACTTGAATAAAGAGGAAGAGCAAGATAATTTCTTACCTTGAGAGGGTTCTTCTAAAATATTTAATGGTTCTTTTTAAGAACACAAAGACACATTGGGATGGAATTAGAGAGTGTTATATAGAGGAAGACAATTCTTAATGGGTTTTGGGTGAAGAGGAATGTGAGGTTGGGTGGGATTTATTACAAAAGAGAGAAATTCTTAATTAATTTATAATCATAGGTTCTGGAATATTTTTAATAAATCAACAAAAAACACAATCCATGCCTTGGTTTTATCCCATGGATTCTTCTAAAAAGGGTAGTATTCCAATATTTTATTTGGATAATAACCAAAATCATTAAAATAATACCATTCATGACCTGGGAGTGAGTCATACTCATAATTACTTTTTTTAAACCATTAAAATATAATATAGTTTTTGGAGAATTCATAATATGATTGTCAAATTAATTTAATAACCTGTAAAATTACATTAAATTAAAAAACTATTTTCTCAGGGATTCCTTTTATAGTATTTATTACATCACTTTGGGGCCATTATGATGTACCAATGCAAACAGTTTAATTATATAATATTTAATTATCATCTAAAATTTCAACCATTTTATAAAATTATGAAACAAAAATAATTAACTAATTTCGAAATAATCATTTCGAAAATGATATTTATTTTACCAAATAAAATTTATAAATATATTATTTTCCTCTTAAATAAAAATCCTTATTTGTTGAAAAATACAATTTTTTATGACCCAAACATCATTCTAAACCTTATAAAAATTTAATTGGACTTCATTAAAATATATTAGTATTTATATTAAATTTAATATTATTTAATAATACCTTTTTTTTATGAAAATTAACTTTATTTTAAGACTCATGGATTTATTGGAAATAGTGTTTTAATGAAAACTATATATTTCCCCGTAATAAAATTTTAGTTTCCATTAATCCAAATTTAATTTTTATTAAACTCATTATATAATCATGATTTAATTAACAATTAAAATGGACCAATTTAATAATTATTTTATTTAAATAAAATATATATATTTATACTAATAGGGTGTAGATATATAACCCCTTATTACACTATCATATTCCCTAAGCGTAAGGTATGTGATTGTGGTAATTTCTTAGGGTGGTTCGATGAACATGGTTTTCTTACTAATATATATAATCTTGAACTTCTCACATAATTGGTTTCATTCAATTTTAGTCATTGATACTATTATTCGGATTAGTCAGAAGAAAATACTTGTGATTCCATCTCCCTTAGAAGATCTAACAAATGTTCTTCATAAGGTAAGAATCTACTAGTGGATTCCATCTGTTATTCCTTATCTTTAAATTAGATTTTATTATAACCCTTTATAGAAACTAATCTTAATGGTCGCTATAGAATTACTGTTATCAATGGTTATTATTCTTAACAGTATTTTATGTCGGACTTACAATATTGGCCAGATTTTATAACGGTCTAAAATAAAAAATTAAATATATTGGATATGTTTTATATGACTATATTACTTAATAAGGAAAATAGTCATTAATAAATCAATCTAATATATAAAATTTTGGATCATTAGAATTTTCCATCTATGTGAAAAACCTATGTGATGATTATAAAATCATCCACAAGGGCTCTATATGGTTTTACAGACTATATAGGATAACTATTTTGTCCTTGTTCTATCTATGTTTTATCTTTAAATGAGTAGGGAAATCCTAAAAACATTTGGAAAGTTCATAGTGTATTCAAATATCATAACCTAATATAAAAATAAATTAACTAGTAAATCAAAAAATCAAAATATAATTCTTAAACATGAATACCAATTGTAACTTGAGGTTTTTAATGAGAAGTTGATCACAATGATCCCCATATACCTTCCTCCTAGGGTCTGATGTCTCTATCTACAAACTACCATGACATTCCCCAATTAAAAATAGATAATCCTGAATAACCTATCAGTCTTTAATGTGATCCTAGGATCTAATAGAATTTTCTAATTAATTAAAATGGGCTGACCTGACATGTCACCTGAATTGACCCTCCAGAAGTCCTGATGGGTGTTCTTTAACCCTACGGGATGGAAACCAGTTCGTGAGAATCACGGTAGCACACTTGGTATCAATTTCAACCAATAATTATAGTTAAAACCTTATACATATTTTTTTTTCCAAAAATCCATCATTGACCACCCATACATTCGATGTCCATGCAAGAAAAAATAAAAATAACCCAAATAGAAATGAAAAACACAAGATTCATATTCAGTAATAATGATTCTACCCATTTGAATCAACATACGTACGTCATCCATGAATAAACATAAAATTGGAATAAACAAATATAAACCTGGTAAAAGTAAAAAGTGAAGGCCATCTTGGTCAATACATCAACATACCAAAATAATGACATAACTCAAACCAAAATACCATGTAACTTAATGAAACCCATGGTTTCCCTTCACCTCATAACTCACCATCGATAGACCAGAATAAATAATAACCAAGATAAAATGGAACCAAAATAATATATAAAAAATGAGAGATTCATACACACATATTGTTTTGTATATAGGGTGTGAGATAGCAAGATCATTTGGATCTTTCCAAAGAGTCTATGTAATTATAGTAATTAAAAATGACGTTAATGAAAATTTTAAATATAACAAATAAAAAAAATGTTTTTACCATTTTATAACCCGTAATGAATAAAATACAAAATCATTGTCTTAAAAATCAAAACAATTTTCATATTTTGAATCCATCATGGTTGAAAGCTCAAATAACAGAAATAAAATCATTTTTCCTTTCTATAAATTCATAACAAATTCTTGTTTAAATCCATTATAAAACCCTTATTTGAAACAAAATGAAACATTTCTATTAGTTTAAATCATCTTTTCAAAAAAACATTAAATCATTTTTATGTGTATGCCTGCATATGGATGAATCATCATAATCAAAACTGAACCAGCATAACAATAATGAATGGAAAATAAATAATAATATTAGAGGTCACATAAGTCATGAAAGCACGAGGGTATACTATAAATAAAACCCCTATATAGTACAACTTATAAATGCACATCATGTTTTAAAAAACATGGTAATAAAGTAATATAACCATGAACTAGAAACATATACACTAGGAAAACACTAAATAATATGTTTGTCCAGGTAGTCTCATCGAACTAGCCTATCCTTCTAACCATTCTAGGAACTCAAAGCTACCATGTGTACATAATCTACCCTCCGATCACAGTTCATCTATGTGAAATGACCCCATAGAAGGAGAATAATATAAACAAGGTGTTTTCACTCAACCAAGAATTTGATAAGTAACCTATCATTCCCAAGAACAAACTATATTGGTGGTGAGAAAGAAATACAGATAATTAACATGATAGAGAAAAAAATCTCAAACATCACCACTGGTACCCTTTCATAGAATAACCCATTTCACATCATTTATCATATCACAATACAATAATAGAAATCCGACATAGGGTGAAATAAAAATAGTGGAAAACAATGATGGTATCATAGGAAAATAACTTCTTATAATGTGTTATATTATCCTTCATTTAAAAACAGACTTGGAATTCCAAGTCTATTACTTTTTATCCAAATTTCATCCATTAAAATTGATTTTTATACCTCAAGACACACTCTTCGTTTACAAATAAAAATTTTTCATTAAAAACATGAAACTTTCCATTGAAAATATAAAACGAGGCTCAAGGACTACATTTTATGTCACAAAATTTAAATAAACCCATTGAATAATTTTATAAAATCTTGGCACATTTAAAATATTCAATTAAAAATTAATATAAAAGTCCATAGTAAAATCTTGTTTATCCGAAGCCTCAATTTCAAAGAATCAATATATATTTACATTTAAAAAATCATATACAAAAATATTTTTTGATTTAAAAATGAATTTCTAACACTCAATCATTGATGAAATGCATAATAAAGTAATAAAATCGAAACAACTACTTCAAAATTATTAGTATAATGTCTCAACACATCACCTTCTATGGTGAATGCCCAAACGAGCCACAAATCAACTTCAACATGCCCTAAATGACCAAAAACTCAGTATTAGAAAAACTAAACCCTTAATCCCAAATAAACTAAAATTATGGTTCCAATGGATAAGGAAAATAAATGGGGAAATAGGTGAAGTAAGAGGATAGAAGAGGAATAGAAATAAAGAAGAGTAATTACCTTGAAAACTGATTAAAATCTAGAGGAATCCAAGAATTGATTGAGCATAAATATTGAAAACCCCTTGATATCCTTAGATTTTTCTAAACAAGTGAGCTAGGGGGAAGGAAGAAAATTGGTCAAAAATATAATTTAAAATAGGTAAATTCACATTTAAATGAATTTTCAATTTCCCGCATGGCTTGGTTATGTATTTTTATAAACCATACAAATGGAAATTTCCAAGTTTTGACTCAACACACAGTTAACTCAAATGAATTCTAATAAATGTGCAAAAATCATTTTCAACCACCCTCCTATAGAGTCACATATAATGTTAATTTGTGTGGATCCCCCTAGGACTCATCTTAATTATGTATTAACCATGTTTATTAATAATTCATGCTCAAAAAAAAAATACCCATTTACTTAAGGGTACCTACACGGTTCAGGCTAAACCGTGCACACTAAACCATGTAGAGAATATTCATATATATAAGGGTCATTTTCATGGTTTTCAAAACCATTTAGTGACCATGCATAAACTTTGTACATAATAAAAATTCCATAAAATTTTAAAATTCAATATTGAAACATACAAAAAATGTATTTACCATAAAATTTCATTAAATAAATAAAAAATAGTGTTTTAAAATATCCCCAACATAATTATTTGTACCCCTAATGATCTTTTGGTAATATGGGTTTAGGCCTGAATCCTATACCAAACAAGGTGAATACAATTAATCATGGTCCAACATCTCAAGATTACCAAACCAAAATCCTCAAATAATGGAATTAAAAAAATTAAAACGCACCAACCCACCTCAAACATTGATTAAACATGAACCATAAAACTATAATACCCAAGAGGGAAAAGTCCCATCCGTATCTCACCCAAATTTAGAATTATTTTAAATTAGTTAAATGAAAGGAATCATTGTTACGAAAATTATATCACAAAAAAACATTCCCCATCCACTTACCATAGCTGACCAAGACATGGAAAATGATAAAAATATAATAGATATAACACCCCAAAATCATCCAAACATCCCCCAAATGATCTCATCAATCAAAAAAGGATTCTTTATATTCCTTCCCCTCCAAAACAATCCATGAAAAACACTCAAAACCAATCTATAATAAGAAACATCATGGGCACTCACTGAGGCCATCACTCTATATAGGTAAACTAGAAATTCAACCATGGGACATTATCTCATGTAGAACCCACAAAATAGAATCAGCATCCTTAGGTTCTCCTCAATAATAAATATTACTCATAACTACATGAGCATGGGACCAAATGTCATTGATATTCAACCCATCCCAAATCATCCTCAAACATCCCAAAACTGAAACTAAAAGGAATATCCCCAAATATGGATAACCATTAAACAAAATTATTCCCAAGAAATAGAATTTAATTCATTGAAAAAGAATAACTTTAAATAATAACCATCCCATGAAATGATCAAGAATTACCCAAAAGAAACACCTTATAAGAATCTTACAAATCTTTAACAATATTATAGTCCACTTTATGAACCCAAAACATATGAAAATAAAAAATACATGATGTTTTCACAATGATCAAAATAAATACATGATCTAAGAGTAGATAAATTTCCAAATCTAGCTCTCCCTTTAGATACTAGATAGAGTCCAGTACAAAAGAAGATCCTTTGGTGGAAAAAAGTACTCACTAAGAGAATCTTTATAAGATCCATGAAATCTACTTTATTTCATTACCATTATAGATGGAATATTTGAAATATCAGTAGACTTGAGTTTAGTATAGTAATGTACAACCCTTTACAAAATATACTACCCATTAAAAACCATGTTAAAAATACCAATAATAGAATTTTATCAAATTAAAACACATCATTCACTAATCAAAAAGAAAATAGTTTCATTAAAAGCATTGATTTCTAGCACGAGTTAAAATTCTATTTTTCCAATTCATTTAAATAACAAATAGATCACCCTTATTTTAAGATAATAAAACCTTAGATACCTTTTATTTCATTTAATTTCTATATGAATTATTATATACCTTTATTACAAATCTACAATATAATAAAAAAAATCAATTTTCACTATATTAAAATTTTAAATCATATATAGATTTATCATAATAATTTAAATATATTTACATAAATTTCAACTTAAATTTCAAAAAAAATCCCTTGGATACCATAGAAAAATCTACCACACTATTAAATGTCACATGTAAAATATGGTAATCATTTCAGAAAAGCACATAGTGAAACAAGTGTTGAAACAAAATTAAAAGCAAAATTTCCCTTTTCACCCAAATTGTTCAACAAAATATTAAAAAATATAAGGAATAATAAACATAATACTAAAAACTGAACAAATTTTATTCTAAGCGACTCATAAAACCATAAATTATACCTTTATTTCGTCTCTAATAAGTGGGTACCACTATTAGATTAATTGAAAACCATGAGGGATCAAAAAAATACAGTTATATGTGATGCAATTTTGGACCATTTTGTTGCATGGTTTTATCATGACTTGTTACCAGGATCCTTGTTTTTTATTATGCCAATAAAATTAGTTATTTATAACCATACATAGAAATAGTTTAGTGGTGTGTTAGGGTTAATTATTGGGTAAGGAAACTTGCGAGTGTTAAAGTGATTAAGGAAGATAGAAATTACACTAATAAAAATATTGAAAAAATGGTGATGTAGTGATGAATGAAAAATATATTAGTGTTGATGATGTAGTTTGGATGAAAGGTAGGAATAAATATATAAAAAGTATCTCAAAAAGAAAGTAATAAAAATCACATGATAGATTACGGAATTTTTATTAGCTTGTTTTATAAGCGTTTTTATTTATTCATGAATTAAAATAAATAAAACTGAATTAAATTTGGATAACCAAATATGTCAGCTGATTAACCTATGAGTAATTGATTCCTATGATTTTCTATTTGGATAATTTATTCATTCACTAATGATGATCCATTTATCACCCAAAAAAAATCCTCTAGTTTTATGTGGAACTTTCAACATCCATTAAATTTATATACAAAACTAATAATAATATGTAGCTAAATAATTTTTTGATCACAACATGTCATCATATAAGAGTTTTTTTTTCATTGAAGATAAATAACTTATGAAACTACTGATTAGAAGAAGTGACAAGAAAAAATTTAACATGAATAAGTTAAATGGATTTCAAAAATAATATTTTTCCCTTAAAAAATTCTAGCCAATGATCATGTTCAATAAAAAAAGAATTAAAAATTTCACTACAATACAATCCATTAAAATGAGAGAAAAAAGAATAAGAGAGAAAGGAATCTTATTTTTTTATAAGATCCCATCCATATCATAACTAATGCCAATAAGTTATTCTCGAATTCCCCAATCAGATGTCTCCTGAATTCCTATTCTATATTATATCTCCCCTACTTATCTGATAATTTACATCTTAATAATAATAAACATTCCAATCCATACCTTGATATCATGTTCATATCTTTGCTAAAAAATATCCCATACTTGCATGTGGAAACTTCACTATAAACCATATCACTTGTCAATAACCAAAGTTGAGGCCTCCAATTGGAATTAAATTCCCTATCACATGTATGCCAACTCTATAATCTTCCCCATTAGAGACCCCAGTGAATCTCTACTAAAATAATGTGCTCCATTTCATGTTTTTACATCACCAAAATAGTAACAAAATACACACAAAACATTATCTCAACGTTATTTCGTTATTCAGAATCTTCCTTACATCTCCTCCACACTTAAAAATTCAAAAATTATTTGATATCAGTAGTTGTATTATATAATGATCCAAGATCAAGCTCTTAAAAAACATGGAAATTATGGTTCCCTTAACATAGGCTAGAGTGTCAGGATTAAATTAACTGGTTTATTGGGTCTTAAATATTAGGATTACTCCTTAACATGGGGATGGATAATTGAAATTAGTTGAGAAAGTATGTATGAATTAAATGATGTGCTAACATAAAAAAAGTGTTCAAATGAGCTTCAAATCATTTAGATGGTACATGATAATCTTAAATTCTCCATCAAAATTCCAACCGATCTTTTTCAAAAAATATAACTCAACATTGGTTGCTCATAGCCATAACCGAAGATATTATAAAGGCCCATCCCATAATAAAAATGGTGTAAAATTTTAACTCCACTTTATGAACATACTGTTTGATTTCGCTAGCCTAAATTCATCCTCAAATGACTATACTTAGGTAAGGTCAAAATATATTCCATGTTCCCAATTAAAATTTAGTCAAGCATGATATTTCTTATTCCTGTCATTTATGACTGAGAATATATCCTCATCATCACGAGCCTCTTTCACTAATCCCACATAATGCATGAACTAATTTTTTAATTATTGAAAGAGATTGAACCTCCTATAAATTAATGACTCACATACATAAATTCATTATTGAGTCCTTTTTTAGAGAACCTTTTGTAAATCCTCACTAATCATCATATCCACTATAGTGGGGATCTTAATTCTCCATACTCATTATTTATTAATTTATACACAAGGAATAAAACAATAAAAATCCAAAAACATTAATAAATAACCACAGTCAAATTTTATAATAACTAGACTCAGTCTCAGCCTCATGTTTCTTCTATAGCAATCACATGATCCCTTTGGAATTGTTACTAGATTAATTAAACATCAACCAGATCTAATAAACTATTTTTAATCTTCCATAATCATTAACTAATTATATAAATATACTTATAATTTTCAAACTAGGTCCACTAATCATCTATAGTGTTTCCTAAACCTCTTTTCACTTCTCATAGTCATGATTGGATCACCACATTTAATTTTCATACTCAGTTATATCAGTAGTGTTGTAGCCTAAAATTATTCAGTAATCATCATCATCATCATTCATATTCAATTAGTGATATCAGCCTTATGATACTCATAATTAAGTAGTGTATTTCAATCAATGTCTTCACTAGTTGACTTTGGCCAGCTTTAATTGGGCTCATGTGCCTTTATCCTTACTTTAACTAGTCATCTTGAAAGTTTTAATGAGTGGAATTTATATCAATTTTTTTTTTAAATTCCTTCATTGATTATATTAACCTTCTTATTAAATAAAGTATCAGTTTAACACCTCCTTCATGATCAATTGAAATCCCATATTCAATTCATTTCCGAATTTGGGATTCGTATGTTGATCCTCTTCTATGGATTGTTCACTTCTCGGGAATAAATGTTTGTATCTCCCATATTTGGTAAATAATTTTTCATTTGTGTTTGGTTGAAGGGTTTTCATTTTAAACATTTATTTGACCACACTAAACCTCCATGGTATGTTTGGGAGTGTTCTAGATTTTCATTTTTGGTAGCTTTAGGGGGTGCATCCACTTCTTCCTTAGGTGTGTTCAATTCGAGATGAATGCATGATAACTTGAATAATACCCTTATGGTATGTTGATAATATAGGAATAGTATTTCCAAGATATTTCCAAAACTTTTTCCACATGGAAGGTTGAGGTAGGTTTTACAACAACTCCCATACTTTTTACAAATTTATAGTCTTGATCGATTAAAATATTGACTTCGTGGTTGACTGGTATTCACTAATTTCATTATCTTTCATTTCATAATTTTTGAACTTTTTATGACTCTATTTTTGGGTCTTATTTGATTTTTTTTCCATGATTTAATAACATGATGCATGGCCCTTTTTACATTGATATCATCATTCAATGAAAATTGTCAATTTTAATACCAAAAAAAAGAATAATGAAATCAATGAATTTACATATAAGATGAATTCCACAATTGTTGTTTAATATTAAATATTAAATTATTAATGAATCCTTCAAAAAACCAGAGGCTCTTAAAAATAACTAGATAAATATATTTTTATTGAATATTTACCACAAAATCACAATAATGGGTTTCATTTAAATTATGTAGAAAATTAAACTCAAGATTAATTCTTCTCTTGAATACCTAGAACACAAAATTTGAAATAAAGTTCAATTAATAACATGTACAACATAAAATAACCCAAAAATATATAATTTATGATTTTCAAAAAATTTGGCAAAAAAACCTCAATAAAACATTAAATAGAAGGAAAAAATAGATTAAATAAACACTCCATAAAATTATCCCATACGTAAATATTGTGTTGTCCACAAAAAATACATTATTTTAGTCTATAAATTGAAAAAAAATATTTCATTGATTAGATTAAAATGAATAATGTTGAAAAATTGATTTATAACGAACACGATTTTGAGGTGGGATGAGATTTTCACGAATTCATCAGAATAAGTCCTACCTAGATTAAAATAAACACGATAAGTTGAGAAATAAAAGCTTTATTAATACTTGAAAATTTTATTTGACATATATAAAATCACCCACTACCCTAATTAAATTCCAATTCAAGTTCTTGTTATAGAAGTGTAAATAGTTTATATTTATGTAGAATTAAAACCCTACTAAGAGGAACCTTCAATTTTCACTCTCTCATAGGTTCCAAAAATCATTGATCCATTTTTCACTTCACTTATTAAGATATAATGATTATATTATAACTAAACTTCCCAATTAATCATTTGGGTTCAATATTCTCCTCAAATTAATGAACTAATTATTGACAATTAGGCACATTAATGATTTTTTTGAATCCATGAATGCCCAAAATAGTTATTGAATGTATATGTGGTTTTTTATTGGTGTTTTTAATACTTAATATATAATAGATTCACTATGGGATCCCAATTTCCAATTTTACTCCAGATTCAAAGGGCATATATGACCATATATTGATTTTTACCCCTATGGTGTTATATTTCCCTAAGGTTATGTCCCCTAGGTTAATGATCAAATATTTAGTTTCCACCTATTCTAAATCTTACTCCACAAGGATCTATCCAAAAACAAAATGTTTCTCTATTTTTAGACATACTTTCTACAACAACAGCGTGTAAAATCACATATTAATCATGAATTTACAACAATTATAGACTCAACATCAATTGTAGTATCTAGAATGTGATTTTATAATAGACAAGATAGTTATTTTAGTCAATTTATAGCTCAAGGAACTTTATTTTTTAAAGTGTTTGTTTTTTTATTTTTTAGAGCATTTTGTGATAAAAATAATTCATTAATGTACAATTAAAAAAATAGAAAGACCTATATCACACACATCTAAAACCCAACATTATCCAAAATGTCTAATCATAAGAAAAATAAAATTTTTATTCATAACAAATTGACAATGTATTAATTCATAGTATGATTGAAGGGGTACAAGATTCATCACCTGATTTTTACCTTATCAACTAGACTAAAAAGTACATAAAAAAATATCATTATTTTATTTCTAATATCTAACATAAAAATTTATTATTTGGATCAAAATATACCATGGTGAAAATTATATATAACAGTAGTTGAATGAATGATATTTTAATGAGTGAACAATGATTTAAAATTGGCTCCCAACGAATTTTAGCATATTAGTTATAAAAATCAATGGAACAATATTAAGAGTAGGTTTAATTATATTGGTTCTAAATAGTAATATTGATTCTCCCACAGTTGATTCCCAACACCATACAATAAAATAATTAAATTCGTTGTTTACAACCACACTCAATTGAAATTGGAATATTTTATAATTCGACATTATCTTGATGTATTCTTCTTTTTTTAATTGAGAAGTCCCTTTTCTTTCTATATTCATGTTCCTACACAACTAATACATATTTACAATAATATTTAGTGAGATTAAATCTAAATCTAAATAGAAACCAATGGTTTATGAATTTCTAGTTTTTTTACACAGTAGATTGTACTGGAGTATATTTTCAATTTTATTCAAGTGATCAGAGAATATAAATAGGAGTTATAATTAAAAAATTAAAGGGAAAAAGATAAAATTATATCATAAATATGGGATAGTTTAAATGAAAAATTGAAGCTATAATCCTAAGTTACCATTTTTGATTGCTTGTGTTTCATTAAAAGAAATGGTATCCAATCCCTTCCGGTTCCCCTCAAATAAATATTAAATTCTATGAGAGTTGATGATAAATATTCAATTATCTTCTCCAAACATCTCAATGAGACAATTTAATAACACCTTTAGAATGGTGAAGGGTCTAGACAATATTGTTATATGTTTACTATAAAATATCTTGATCCTTGAATTAAATATAAAAACCTTTTGAATAACCTTGAAATACCTATTTTGAATGATTTATTCATGAGATTATTTTTTCACTCCTTATAAATTTCACTGTTTTCATAAGATTACCTTCTAATTTCTTCCTACTCACTCATATTCCACAACATCCAGTCATCATCAGACTTGATGTCATAGTTTAGGGACATCACAACCCACTGAGACTTATGATGTAATTTTATTGGTATATGATTTGTTTTTCCCCCAATCATCCTATAAGGAGAGATCCCAATAGGGTTATTATAAGAAGACCAATTTTCCCACAGTGATTCATCCAATTTTAATGACCAACCTTTCATAGATCTTGAAACACTCTTGTCTAACATTTTTTCGAGCTCTATATTTGAAATTTTATCCTATCCATTAGACTATGGGTGATAGGTTATTCTTGAATTATGAGATCCCCCATTTTTATCCTTTAAATATTTGAACTTATAATTATTGAAATTAGATCTATTATTTGTAATAAATTAATTAAGAACTATAAATATTTATAAAATATTCTTCTTGATGAATTTGATAATACTAGTAGTAATATTATTTGGAAGTCCAACATCATCAACCCATTGGGATGAATAATTCATAGAAAAAAGTATGTATTCATTCCCATTATATTATATGAAATTTCTCATTCTGTATATATCCCAAAAATAATTAAATTAAACCCATGAATCCTTTTTTGTGGAATATCCTATTTCCTGCCAAAATTTCTCGGCTTCTAAAACTATTTAGAACCTATCATAAGACTCGAAGTATCTTTAAATAAATTTGGCTAGTAGAATCCCGATTGTATAAAATTATAGGTTGTTTTATCTCCCCCCATTATTTCCACACCATTTTGAATAATGAAATTTCTAAAAAATGGGGAGCATTTCCTCATTATCCACACATCATCTCGTGATGACATCATCACATCTTCTAAATAGTAAAATAACACCACAAAATAAATATTTTAAATAAAAAAATAATATGAATTTTTATAGTTTTCTAAATGGTACTTAGGAATTACAACTATAGAATGAATGTTTTAATAATTTTCAAACCAATATGACTTCTTTGCTAATGAAGAAAATAGTTACACAATAGTAAAATAAGGTATTTAATTCATTTGTTTACTCATCATTAGAATCTGGAAACCTGTAAAAGCGGTTAGTAACTATATTTAATACCATATTTAATCCTTTATCTGTAATTTAAATTTCTATATTTGAAGGGTCTATTTCAAAAGCCTTATTTTTTATTTTTTTAGATATAAGATATCTGAGAGGAGACTGTTCTGTGAAGGTGATAACATTAAACCCAATCACATATTGAATAAACTTTTTAATATAAAACATAACATAATTCAAATAATTTTTATTGGTATTGTAATTTTTTTGGGTATCACACAAAAACATAATATCATACTAAATTATATAGAACCTCTTATCTTTACATTACTATAAAACAACACCCAATCCTACATCACTAGCACCAAATTTCATTTTGAAATATATCTTCTAGTAAATTATATTTATCACTTATGAATATGTGAAATTCTCATAAGGATATTAAATCGATCTAAACACTTATTATAAAATTGAAAGTGTTATTACACAAAAAGAAGTGGGCACAAAGTCCGGTTGATTTTGGAAAAGTAATTGATGAATATTATATAGAAATTGACATGGACTGAGAAACTACTAATTCCATTTACATTTTATTGTGATGATAGATTTTTTAAAACCTAAATTTTAGAATAATTAACTTCAATTCCCATATTTGAAACATTTTGGCCTTATTAAATTCATTCTGTGATGATGAATTAATACTTTTCCATGTTCTAAACCTGATTTGATTCTTGAAGATTTTCTTAATTAGCTTCTATATTTTCGTTAAATGTATTAAAATTTATTCCAAAAATGAATAATTTATCCTTTAATATATCAATTATTATTTTAATCGTATCAAAGAAATTTTTTATCATACATATTTGAAAAGTGTTTGGAGCACCACACAATACAATGGAATTCATCGATAAAGAAATAAAATAAATATACATGTGGAAGTTATATTATCTTTTTTCCTTAGAAGAAATGGTAGTATTGTTATAAATTTAATATCCACAAATAAAAAAAGTACTCATTTCTAGACCTTTTCTATAATATTTGGCCAAAAATGGATTTTAAGAGGTGTTTCATAGTGGTAAGATTGAGTTTCATATAATCTTTGTAGACTATCCACATTTTTGCTTTCCTAAACTATTTTTTTATTATTCTCATCAGTCACAATAGTGAAATTACATTCTTAAAATAACATGTAAATGGATCACACATATAATGTTTATAAATGGGTAAATGATCCCAAAGTGTATTAATTTGTTTAGTTCCTTTATAATCACTTTTTTCAGGTAGGGATTTTACCTAATCTTCCACTCAAATATCACATTATGGTTAGTATCAATAGTAATCATGTTAATGTAGTTTGAATGAATTACTCCCTTTATATAAAATATGGACCAACAAATAATAGGTTTAAATTTCATCAAAATATACAGAGAACTCTCCTATTTGGACACTTTTAACTTAGATGAGATTATAACAATCAATGTTGAGCTCTCACCAACGAATGAATAATTTAAATTAGTAGGTAGGGGTTTGAGTTACATCTATGGTGCTTGTTATCTTGAATGGTTATTTTATTTCTTATGGGTCATACGTTGTTGAGTATTCCTCATAAAGAAATCTATGAAGAAGGAATCTTATTCGTCACTATTGTTCCCAAAAATGGTCTCCTCACATCAAGATTCTCTAACCATGTTCAAAATTTTTTCTAAGTAAAATTCATATAAGTATTATATAAAATCCCCCCAAAATACTTCAATAGGGTCTTCCTCTTAGATTGAGAAAATACTTATGAACGTTTCAAAAGATCTTTTTTCCTACTATTTATTTTATAAATAATTCTTTAAAGCAGTTCTTATTTCTCACTAACAAATTTGTTAATCACCTGTTGCTCATCACTTGAACACATTTTACAGGGTGATGGTTCTTATGTTCTTTTGAAAACATGAAATTTCTATTTTCTTACTCCTCAATTGAAGATCAATTTTCTTTTAGACATGTTATAAATTATCTTCTAATGGAAAGGAATGGCCATCCAAGGATGATTTTTACTTTATTGACACACTCTCTGCTAGGTATGATAAAATATTAAAGGTAAAGCATCATTACGCCTACTAAAAATCATAAGATATTTATATTTAGTGGGTAAAGGGTCATTATTCTAGTAGAAGAACTATATTTTTGGGTTATATAAATCTTAATCCCATGTTATGGAATCTTGGAAGAGGTATCAAATTGATTCTTTCACCATGGCCACATAAGTAGTTATACATACAATTATACCCTAATGTATATGGAATGCAAAACTCCCTGGATCTTGAAATTTGATAGGGATCACATTTTTCAAGGGAACACAACACTCCCCATAGATATTATTGGTGTAAAATAATTACAAAGTGTTCTTATTTGAAAAAAAATTCTTCAATAATTTGAGATAAGATTGATTTTGAGTTAAATACCCGATAAAAGGTGTGGCGATTTAAAGTTTCTTTGGAGGACTTCTGAAGGTGAGTATCTCAAATTCAAGTTTATTTTTCATTATTATTTTATGTAAAGGAATTATTAGGGTGAAATTATTTATTATAGATGTAATTTCTTCATCTTAATCATCAATATTTTTATCCACCTTATTGTTTTTATTTCCCAAGCCCTTTTCATACTATTTTTAGAAATATCATTTGATTTCAACATGATTTATTTAGGGATATAATGATGTTTAGTTTCCATATATTCTAGATTTTGTTTCTCATTATCAGATAGTTTCCCATATTTATAAGGTTTAGGAAATCCATATATTCTTAGAGTACTTGTACAAGAGTCCTAATTGTAATATTCTTTAGATAATACATAGGATTAGCATATGTGGTTCATAGAAAAATTCATTTTCCATTATGTAATTTCCACTACCAAGCAATTACATTGGTGATTCTAGGTTTTTTTGTCCTATTATTAGTTAAGGCTCTATTTTCATCATATTGGGCTTTTGGTTTACCATATTTAACTTTATGAATTTTATCTTGGTAGTATATTTTACATAAAATTATTATATAGATTAGAAGATACATATCGATCTAAATTCCCTTTGGAATTAGACTATTTATCACCTAATTGAGTTTGGAATTATTTCATAGGGTTTTGTGAATATCCTAGAGAGTAGTCAGTCATAGCACTCCATACTCTATCCTTGATATAATTGGATGACTCTGATAGGAATTATTATATATTTTTTATAATGTTCCATCGACAGTTTTAATCATTTTTCCATATCTGTCATAATTTTCACTTTGAACATATTGGAATGGAATAAAGAATTTAGGCAACATGAATTTTAATTACCTAACACTACTTGGTAGTGGCATTTATCTCTTAGGGTATTTTGATTATTATCATGATAAAATTGATTAGTTTGGAGTTAATCTTGGTGAACAGGTCTATTTTACTTTTTAATATTGTTTCTTCCTCAAGAGAACTTATGTTTTGTATTTTCATCAAATGTTTTTAAAAAAATTTTTAGATCCAATAATTTTATATCAATAAAAAATCCTCTTATAGATTGGTTAAAAAGTGTCTAGGGATATAATATGAGGCTATTATAGAATGTTTTTAGAATAAAATGTAGTGTGAATTGGTGATTCAAACACTACCTGAGTAATCCTCTAAATCCATCACCGTTTTTGTGGAGTAGATCTCCCTCATATTGAAAAAACCTAGTTATTTTGTGCCTAGTTTCTATGGTTATCCTTATATTGTAGAATTTCAGGGTAAATTCAAAATTAACCAGATCCCAAGTGTCAATCATATATTTCTATTGTCATTTAATCCAATTTATAACATTTCCATTTATATAAAATAAATTACACTTAGTTTATGTTCTTCTTCACTAAGTATTCTTTGTGGGAGCTACTAAATCAGATAGTGGATGTACCCAATAAAGTCATGTGATTCTACATTGGGAATTACATTGAATAATGAAAACATGGAAAACATTGTTTTTTTATTTTATAGTTATAGATCATTGTGTAAGAATAATATAGGATGGGTGGTTAGAAACCAAAGTCAACTTGAATTATATAAGGCTAGTCCTTTATATCATCTCATTTCTAGGGGGAGGTGGATTTATGTTTTTATCATTTTGATTATTCTAATTTTCCATAAGATCTTAAATTTCACTTTTATTTTTCAAATTTTTAGCACATAAATTGTTATTTATTTTAGATAGAAACAACTCAATATTTATATAGAAGATCTTGCATATATTAAAACCACGATTCAATGGTATTTCTTTAAAATTATATTGATTTATTTTTTTAATTTTTGAATTTCCTTGGATTCACATGACTTGATTGGTAATGTTGCTGAAATATGATTTTGATCCTAGGTTTTTAACTAGGTTCTTGTCAAATTAAATATTTTAAAACCCACTTAGAACTATTATAGTAGTGATAAGGGGTCAATCCATTACATGAAATCATGTGAGTGTCTATGTGACCAGGGAATATAATAAAACTCAAAAAAAAAACAATGGAGAAGTGGTGATGTATTGATGAAAGAAAATTATATTGGTAGTGGTGAAGAAGTGAGAATGTAAGGAATCCAAAAAAATAGAGTTAATAAAATAAAAGAGTTAGAATAAACAATAAATTATTGATAGAGTTATTTTGATTGGCTAGTTTTATAAGTATTTTCCTTCATTCATGCACAAAAATCATTATAATTGAATTAAATGTGTATAACCAACTATGTATGCTGATCAACCAATAAGTGATTGATTCCTACTATTATCCAACATTAGAATTCATCCAACCACTAGAGATGATCGAATTTTCACCAAAAACAATATTTCCTTGATTCTTATGTGAAACTCTCAAGAGCTGTTCACTTGGAAGACTAATCCCATAAAAATTAGTAGTAAAATAAATTTTTATCATGATCAGTCATAACATAACACAATGTTTTACCCAGAAAACATCATACAAAATTCAATATTGGGAGAAGTGATGGGTGAAATGTTTACATGAATTAAGTTAACAGATTAAGAACACAATATTATTCCCCATAAAAATTCTCAGTTATGATCATGGGTTTTATATGATACCTTAATTTTATACTATCCCCTTCAATTATGTCTCAATTCACACCCTCCAAACTAAATAAACTACCCCCACATATAGGAATACTTTGGAATCTTCCCCTTGGGAGACCTGAGCAAAGATCTTGTAAAATAATGTGCTCCCCTAAACATGGAAATGCCCCCCATGAAATTAATGAAATCCACTCGAAACACTCTCTAAATACTATAATATCATATAGAATCATAATTTCAACCTATCAGTAATTCCAAATTTAAAAATTAATTTATCTTTCCTGGTTTATTCTTTAATAGTCCATGCATCAATTTTTTAGAAAATTAAATAGGTGGGTTCTCTTCACATAGGATGGAGTGACAAGATTAAACGAGCATGTCCATTAGGTCTTAAATATTATTCTTATTCCTAAAATAGGACATGGGTATATAGAAATTAGTGGAATGGTCCCATGTCAAATCCATTAGGCATGAATAGTAATGAACCATTGAAAGAAGTTTCCAATCATTTAAATGGAACTAAATAATCATAAAATATAAGTCTAAATTACCACTCAATATTAGTAACAATTATACATTATTATTGGTTCCTCACAAGAATATTATAATATAATTTCAAGGTCCCAACCATTATCCAAATGATCCAAAATTTTAACTCTACTTTAGTAACATCCTCTCAAATTCAATCATAGTATTAGTTTACCTTGAACTGATTATACTCGGGTGTGGTCAATCTATATTATATGTTACAAATTAAAATATAGTTAAGAATTGTATTTCCCAATTTTTAATCCCTTATGAATAATAAAAAATCTTTATCAAAAAATTCCTCCACCACTCATCACCCATAATGCTTGATCTCACTTATTAACTTTTGAAAGATGTTGAGCCACATGATTGAATCATTCATATCAATGATTCACATAAATAATGAATTTATTAACGATTTTTTCTAATAACCTAGTGTAAATCATAAAATAACATCACAATTGTTCTAGTAGGGATCTTTAGTATCCATTTTCATCACTTATTCATCATCATACTAAAAAAACACTATATATTTTTCTTTAATCGTGGATAAATAACCACATTCCAACATCATCCCAAACAGACTCGATCTCATCCTCACATGGATTCTCCAGCTAGCAAATGATCCCATCATCATTGTGTCTATAATAATTTAGTTTCAACTCGATCACATCAATATCATACAAATCTCTATTGATCTTTAACTATCGATCATGATCAACTTTCTATCTCCAAACTAGGTCAACTAACCTTTAACAGTGTTTCTGAAACATCGTTTTCTTCACCTAGTCAATCATGGATTATCACATTTATTTATATTTCTATGTTTCATTTAAAGTGTCATAGATTCATATTTTTTTGCATTAATCTTCATCATCATGCTTCAATCAGTGAGCCCAACATCATACAAGTTGTCTTCAAGCAGTGGATCCATGTTCAATGTCTTATTTAGAAATCATCAGATGGATTAAAATGGGATTTTGTGCTTTTATCATTTCTTCATCTATTCTACATCAATGATGAAATCGGTGGAGGTCATATCATAATATATATAACTTCATCTTCAATTTCAGTGATCTACATCTTTTAGTGAAGCTTGTCTTAGTATCTCCTTCATGCTCAAATGAAATACCATCTTCAATTAAATTATCAGTTTGGGATTCATCTAGTGATCCTTATCAATTCTTGGTTCATTACTTAGGAATTGAATATTGAATCTCCCCAGTGTTATCAATCAGTTTTCCTTTGTGTTCAACTGAATGGGTTGAAGATGCAGTCAACTGTACGAAACATCCCCAATAGGTTTGAGAGTGGTTATGATTTTAATTTATAGTGGATATAGGGGGTTTACTTAGGTTTAGTTGATTCAGGATGAAGTAATAATATCATGTATGATTCCTTAATAGTAGGTTTAGGAGTGATGCATTGTAGGTTAAGGAGTATTCCAAATTTTTACACACACGATAGTTTGAAGTTGGTCATTCAGAAACTACAATACTTTTCCAAATTTATTCTTGTGGTTGTTTGGATTTTTTATATTGTTGTCAATTATAATTTCATTATCATAGTGGCTTGACATTTATAATTTTGAAATATGTAAAATATATATTTTATTCATACAAAAAATCAAATTTTCATGTTGTTGTTAATCCATCGACCGTATAGACACTTCATTGCATGGTCGCTTCAGGAAAGAACCAGTTTTTTTTCTATAATATCTTTTTCACAATTCATAAACATTTTACACTTAGAAATAATCATTCAATTAAAATAATCCATTCTAATAAAAATAAAAATTCAATAATAGAAAAATCATTAAATTTATAAATAAGATGAATTCCAAAATTTATGTTTAATACAAAATATGGAATTATGAGATAATTATTCTAAAATTAAAACCACATTTGAAATCACTTGAGAAATATATTTTTTGGGAATATTTACCTAAAAATCATCTTACTAAATGTCCATTAAAATACATAAATTTTTTTACTCAAGAACAGTTCATCACATGAACACTAAAAAATATATATGAAATAATATTCAGTGAATAACATATTCAACAATAAATTACCTATAATAATATAATTTTCCATCATCAAAAAAATTCACGAATCAAAACATCAATAAAAACAAAAAAACAGATGTGGAGAAATAATCTAAATAAATTCCACATCATCATGTGTCAACTGTGTGATATTATTTGAGAATTTTATAGAACCATATTAACGGGATCAACATCACAAAAAAAACCATGTAGACTTATAGTGAAACTCCATTATTACCTCTTATTCACAAAAAATGCATATGGAACCCTCAAAATCACTTTTTGTACTCATTATGGATTCAAATGTAATCCCATTACACAAATATACATCAGTGAGTCATAAAAAAATTAATATAAAAGACTCAAAATATACTACCCCTGGTAACATTATGTTCTGAATAGGAAAATGATCATGAGTCTTTCCTCACATATACAACTGATATTTTGGAATCCCAATCTCAAAACTAACCTAAAATTTACCAAAAAAAAGTTAACATCCCTATGAACATTTTCCCTTACACTAAACCTAATAAATGATACCATTTTGTAATTAAATATCATTGGATAACTCAACACTTCACTAAACCCAATCCATCACATGACCTAAATGGTGTTCCCTATCACCAAGAGCAGTAAATTGATTCATGGGAATCAAGGAAACTCACTTGAGAATTATTTTACCCTTGTATTAGATTTAATACAGTACAAATCTATTACTAAGAATATTACACGGACCATCCATCCTTTGAATGTATATGACACGCTAATTAATAATAACCAAAATAGATAATCAAGCCAAATCATCCATAACTAATAATAATGATTCAATCCATTTGTATCAGCATACAAAAATTTTCCAATAGTAAACATAAAACTGGAATAAATAAAATAATTTGGGTTCATGGAATAAGGGATGGTTTTCTTGGTCAATACATTCACAAATCAAAATAAGGATATAAATCAAACCAAACTACCCAATTATATCTTTACAACCCACAATTTCCCTCCACATCCCAACTCACCATCGATGGCCTAAAATATTTTTTAACCATGATAAAACAAAATCGGGAACTTATATAAAACATGAGACACACACACATCAGTGTGTTTGTTGGGCAGGGGCTAATAAGATCAGTATAATATCTCTAAGGAGTCTATACAATTATTTTTATTAAAAATTACATGGATTGTAGTTTGAAATACAATAAAGAAAATATATTCTTTTATAGTTTACAACCAACAATGTAAATAAGTCAGAATATTTATTTCATGAAATCAAATAATTTTTAATTTTAAATCCATCCTGATTAAAATCTATAATAACTGACCAAAGCCATTTTTCCATTCCACATAATCATAAAAGTAATGTTTTTAAGTCTATTCAAAATTCATTTTATTAAATAAAACAAAATTTTATTCTTTCTATAAAACATATTGTAAATATAACCTTTAAAACCATTTCATGTGTATACCCACCCATGTATAAAAGATTATAATCAAAGTGTAACCAGAAGATAAGGAAGAACATTTAAAATACAAAGAAACAAAAGAGGCACAATATGCCATGAAAGAATAATGGGATACTAGAAATACAATCCACTATATAGATCCTCCTATAATTTAATAAGTATTATTGGATACAAACCTAGTTATTAAATTAATATAACCCTTAATAGGCAACATAGACCTCGAGATAACAATAAATAACTTCTTCACCCTGATAGGGTCATCAAAATATCTAGTTACTATAAAAATACACAGATCCAAAATCTACCATGGATTTATAATCCATCCCCAAAGAAATTAAAAACTACATGAAATGACCCCTTAGTAAGAGAAAACTACATGTATGGGGTTTACACTCATCCATGTCTCAACATAGACTCCTAAAATTCCCTTGAAAAAAATCAAGGAGGAGAGAAGGAAATCAAGATAATTAATAAGGTAAATCACAAGTAATCTCAGACATAACATCCATAATCCTTACGTATAACATCCCCCTTCACACCATTCATCTAATCACCATATAATAATAAACAACCCACAAAGGGTGAAACAAACATAGGGTAAATCCAATAGGGTTTCATAAAAAAGACCTCATAATTTTTAAAAAGGACCTTCATGTGGAAACGGCCATGGAATGATGGTTGCTTACATTTTTATCAAAATTCCATCCCTTATTTTTTTAAATATTGAGACACAACCATTTTTCAAATATAAATCAATCTTTAAAAACATGTAAATTTCATCTAAAAAAACAAAAAATGATTCTAGGTAAAAAAATTAAAAGCCGTTAATTAAGGTCATTGGGAAATTTTATAAACACTTGGAAAATTTAAAAAATTCAATTCAACAACACTATATAAATTCTTAATGAAAGACCAATTTTATGCAAAGTAATGTTTCCAAAGAAATAATTTATAATTCTATTAAAAACTACAAATACATAACTATCATTTTCATTAAAAAGAAATTTATAGAACACAAGGAGGCATTAATTTCATAATGTAACGCCCCGACCCCAGCTACCCAGAGCCGGTGCATTACTTCGTAACATTGGCATGATCCCAAAAGATCAAGTCTCGAAAGACCGATTAGTTTAGTAGCCTTGGAAACACTAGGTACATTCATAAGTCTTTCATTACATCAAAATTAAACAAACTACAAAAAAACATGGTCTTCATATTCCACACTCATATCTTCACTGATTATTCTTGCAAGTCAGTCATAAAATACTTCTTCACAACCTGGAAAATTTTTAAACATTGAAAGGGGTGAGCTCAAATGCTCAGTAAGGATAACAATAATGCGGAAGCTTTCATAAATAAACATTAACATTTAAGGCAATGTATAACTAAAACAAAAGCCTTTTAAACATGAACTTCAACATAATATGGCAAAAGTAAAATGAGATAATGCCATTTACTTCTTCACATGGATATTCTACTGGTCGAATAATCACATGCAATATCAATAACCACTTTCATAATGATGGAATGCATAATGCCAGACTATCATAACCACATAGCCAAGGCCTCGTGCCAAGACTACAAATAAGATTTTGTCAAGGCCTTGTGCCAAGACACTAGTTTGTCTCATGAGACCTGCCGATGCATCGAGGAGCTATAGCGGGCTCCACCCGTCACTTATTAAGTCCAATGCATTCCTCATATGAATAGGTTTAAACATATCATAAACCATAACATAATTGTATCACATAAAACATGCATAAAGGAAACATAACATTTCCACATTTCAATCACAAGATATCAATACAGCACATTGATATAATAAAAATTCTTTTAAAACCATTTTCAATACCAAAATAAAAGAAAGTTAAAACTTTGTATTTATTTTTCATTAAAAAAAAAGATGGCTTATAGAGGAAGCCGAAACTCAAATAACGGTCACGACGGCGGAGTAGTCGTTGTCGCCGCATAAGTACGGAAAGAAAAACATTCCCTTTTTGTCGTTTAGTAAAATGCTTCGTATAAAAAAGATTCCTTTTGAATAAACATGAAAGTCAAAGGGGTTTATACACCGTATAAAAGAAAGTTGTGTATAAATCCAAATATGCCTCAATGAAAGGAGATTGAGACAAAGTCTTTAAAAAGATCATTTTTAAAATAAAATAGATCTATTATGTGTATTCACTATAGGTACACATAAAGAAAGTAAAAATACAAAATAGGACATAATAATATCATGACATAATTTGAAAGTAGGAGATTAACCCAAAGAATGGAAGTTGGGTTAAGAAATTCCCTTACCTTGTGTCCGACTTGACTCAACCGTTCTTTAACCTCCTGAATAATAAACTAGAGTTAATATATACCTTATTAAGAACCATTCTCAATTTCATTATCCTTATTATATCACTTATTACAATGATATGATCATTATGTAATTATTTAAGTTAATAACGGTCGTTTTGTCGGTATTTGGTTCTTAAGTCAAAAATAGGCTTCTTACACTTACATGTTGTTAATTTGGTCAAAGGTTCATTATATCCAGAATGGTATTCATGATGTAGATATCATATATTTCATATATATCCAGTACATACATTCATTTATAATATTACATCACATTTAGAGGTAAGAAATGAAATGCACCGTTCATGGAGACGGTAAGCCGTACGTACGCATGAACGCTACTTCCATTTCTATTTCATATTTTCTGGAATGGAATCATAATGATATAAGAGTATATTATAATTCCAGTATAATAACATATATAATATCATTAACTTTATCCTTCACACATCCCACATATGGTATTAACGAATCAAATCACTTTCAGGGGGCGGTAGTCCGCGCTTCCTAAAATGAAGATATCGTGTTTTACCCATAATGGAAACCATAAAGGTATGCCCAAAATGAAAAAAACAGAAGCTTAAGGAAAACATAAACATATTATATATCATATATAAAAATAGTGACATCATAATGGCCACCTTTGAAGGTGTTAAATGAGTGTTGAACAATCATCGTTTCGGGAGGCAGAATTTCGCCATCCACGGAAACCTTATGTTCTTTAACCATTTGATGTAGTTGTGTGGAAGTGTAGCTCAAATAAATCTTATAACAACATCCTAGTATATTGAAGATACTGGTGTTGTTACAAAAGAAGTAAATAAAAAGAGTTTAGGGGGTTGGAGAAGCAAAATAAAACAAAAGAACATGAGAGAATGAATTACCTTAAAAAGTGTAACTCCTTTTGAGTTGAGCCTAAAGGCTTCCTTTGAAAGGATTCTGCCCAAAGGGAATCCTCTATGATGAGGAGAGGGATGTGGAGAGAGCAAATGGGCAGGGGTTGGCCGAGCCAATGGCTTGAAGAGTGTGTGAAATGAGGTAGAGGTGGGGGCCTTTTATAAGAGGAGAGGAGGGGCACTTTTGGAAAGTAAAGGAACATTACATTATTTGAAAATGTGTTTCGGTTTTAAAAGGTCCCACATTGATAGAATTCGTGGATAAGGTGATAAGGCATCGAAATACACTCATCCAATTGGTTTTGGCCATGTGTAGTTCATAGATTTTATATTATCTTTCCATTTTATTTAAATCGTCAAATAATGATGTCATCGCTGCATCATTATTATGTCATAAATAATTAAATTTATTTAATGTCTAAAAATTATAAAAAAAATACTATGATATAGGAAATCGTTTTATCTTTCCAATGACTATTTATAATCAAAATTTGGACTTGTATAACCCTACTTAAAAATTGTTTTCGTAAAACATATTATGTTTGTGTCATTTTCACTTTAACATTAAATAAAAAGTAATTTATGTCATTTCCTAACAAAAGTGGATCCATGGGGTCCCCAAGTTGACCCATGGCTTGTCTTGGTCGGCCATGACACAACCAATAAGGTTGGGACATGTTTCTAGGTCATTTTATATTATTAAAGCATTATTTATTCCTTAAACTACACTAATTACCACTAATCGCGATTAAAAACTTAATAAGTTACTATTCACCAAAAAATTATTTTAATCTCATTGAACCACATTTTACTTCTTAATGACAACCATGTATGTCGGATTTTCAAAATTCAGTACACATTAGTGGTAAACTTTCATTTAACTGAAAAATCAGTTTGCTTGATTACCACTTAGTGGTTTCACTATTCATCAAAAATTGAAGTTTTTCAGAATAAGGCCAAAATTTCACCCTAAGCTATAATTGATATTCTGAATTCAAAAATGAAGTCCATTTTACAAAATTCAAAACATATAAGTCAAATTAATTAATTTAATAATTAATTCCCGCTGTTATAACAAATAGCGTGTTTTTAAGAAACAATTTATATCAAAAGATTGGCAATTGTTTATGTCCAATTTCAATGTTAAATTAACTTTAATGACCACCATTGGATAAAATGGTAAAAATATATTCTAATTGTACCTTAAAACCACTAAATAGTATAACTTATCACTATAAATTATTTTGATTAAAAAAGTTGTTTTAAGTATTTTTCACTATTCATAAAAATTTGGAAGTTCTCGGAAAATTACAAAAAATTCAACATAGGCTAATTTCAATATTGGGAATACAAAAGTGAAGTCCATTTTGAAATATAAAATTTATAAAATTTCAAAAAGTAGGTATTACTATTCACAACGGCTAGTTTAATTAGTTGTGGTGTGTGCTAGAGCTCGAGGTTGCGTACAACACACGCTATTGCATTATTGAATGAGAAGCGTATCGTGGAAGCTCGGGGTGTTACATTCTACCCTCCTTCAATAAATTGCGTCCTCGCAATTTGAAATTTTTCTTTGAAAATAAAAGGTTGAAAAGAGAAAATACCTTTTAGGAAAACCCACATCGGAAATAAGGTTAATAAATATATAACATTAAAAGAAAGCAGGATAAGTACAAAGGTCACCCGATATAGCCCATTCTAGGATTCTATGAAAATATGGATATGGAAGAAAAACAAACCATCAAGGTCTGATGGAGAGTTATAGAAAACAGGATTAGGAGAAAGTTTAACCATAAGAAAATCACAAACTTGTGATTGGTTAAACGGTCATTGAATCCCCAGTTGGAAAAGTTAACCGACAACATTTTTGTTTTAAGTTACCTTTTATAATGTTGAGGATTTTATTTAGGAGATTTACTAAGAACGTAAGGGAATATACATACTTGTTATGTATACTTTCATTCATTAATGAATTTTTACCACAAACCCATCTTTTACTCCAAATGGTAACAGAACTCAAAAATATTCTATTTATCCTAATTGTATAAGGTACCAAAGGTTAACACATACCATTTAGATTAGTAAAATTATTTTGTAATAACCAGGGACTTCCTGTAGGCTAGTGGTAGGAAATAAAGGCCTGTCGCACTTTGATTGTGGGTTCGATTCCTACAGCTTTGTCTGACGCGACGGGTTATTCCCCACCCTGCAGGTTGTCCTTTTTCTAAAAATATAGTATTATAGTATTCCAGAAATAATCTTCAGAAAAGTTTTAACCTTAAACAATACTATTCAAAGTTCAACTTAATCCATCCCAACATTTATAGTTATCCAAAATACCTCTGTCCAAACTTTCTCTAAAAGGTCTCTTAATTCCAAAATCAATTGTAACATCAGATTTCCCCAAACAAAGAAAAGTTTCTCTTATTGTCACATACTAAAAATATGATTACCTTAATCGTATTAAAACCTTACTGAAACCAACAAGTACTGCAGTACAATCCTTATATAGATCACATTATTCTAATAACCAGAATATAATCCATGAGTCCGAAAGCATCAATACATTAGTTATTCTGCTTCAACTGTAGTAATAGCCTAAGATTGTCCTTGATCCCTTGGCCTTTTCTGAGGTAAGATTCCTTGACGCTTAGGACATTCATTTGCGTAATGACCCATTTCTCTACAATTGTAGCATTCAACTTTGACAGCCTCTTTCTTTCCCTTGCAATCACGTGCCTGGTGACCTTTTTCTCCACATTTATAACAGACTCCCATTCCTTTTAGGCAAGTACCAGGGTGATTCTTCCCACAATTATCACATAATGGAAAATCCTTCTTTCCCTTTTTCCCTTTATCTGTCTCTTGTTCCACCGTTCTCTTCTTCTCTTGCTTTACTTTGTTGTCATAAGACTTAGAGAATTCCTTTTCTGTCTTGATAGCACATGAGACTATATCTTCGTATGATGAGAAGGATTGTGATACTAAAGCACGACGGAGAAATGGTTTTAACCCATCAAAGAAACGATCAATCTTACTCCTTGGGTTACGTATATAATCGGCAGCATGCCTCGCTAACCTTGTAAAGGTAGCCTCATACTTTGCGACATTCTCATCCTCCTTCTGCCTCAAACTCAGAAATTGCCTTTCCATATCTGCTCGATGGTCTCGAGGAAAGTATTTTTCTAAAAATAGCTCTTTGAACTCCTGCCATTCCATGTTTGTTAATTCATCATCCTCCTTTGTGTTTTGAATTAGTGACCACCATTGATCGGCATCTCCAGTGAGGCGGTAAACTGCCATGACAACCTTCTCCCTTTCACTACTCCCCAAGGCATGGAATATTTTCTCTAAGGAATTTATCCATTGCTCAGCTACTATAGGATTTGTACTCCCATTAAAGGTTGGTGGTTGTTGCCTCATGAAACGGTCTAGCATTGATCCTCCACGTTGCGGATCAGGGTGCTCCATACGAGTAAGGTTGTTATTCATAACCTGCGTGAGTTGTCCCAGTATGGTAATAAGTTGATCAGCACCAGTTGTATCTTCAGGTCCACAATAATTATC
This sequence comes from Viscum album, assembly GCA_963277665.1. Taxonomy (NCBI): domain Eukaryota; kingdom Viridiplantae; phylum Streptophyta; class Magnoliopsida; order Santalales; family Viscaceae; genus Viscum; species Viscum album. The sequence goes on along the minus strand of OY728167.1, from coordinate 367,493,406 downwards.
TTGAGCAGGAGGGCAATCCCTACACGGAGTTCGTGCATTGATACAGTTTCCATTCCTTCTACTAGGCGCCATTTCTAAACAATGGCATAAACTAGATTAGTTTATGAATCAAAATACATAATTCCATACTTGTAAAATACTTAACATAAATTGAACTATTTATGGATATAATCCATAATCATAAAAATGTATTCTTTGAGGAAGTATATACTCGTAACCCTTCATAGTGGTTTGTAAAGAAAATGGGGATTATCCAAAGCATATCCCCCGGGAGTGTCGTAACCAAGAGTGCAGCAAGGCCCGTTGTCGTGCACCAGTTCCCGTTCGAGTCTAGCTCAAAGCGGTGTTTTCGGGTTTTACCCCTAGGTACATCTGTGCCAGAGCCGCCTCTACCTGCTCGTATCCAGACAGGAATGTATTGCTTGGAAAACTCACAAAATCTCTACAATACCAATATTCTAAGATGTTCTTTTATACTAATCCTCAAAGTCTATCTTCGGGCTATGTGCTCTAATCAGAGTTTATCTAAATCTAGCTTCCAAGGTTAGTACTAAACTGCCTCTGATACCAACTGTAACGCCCCGACCCCAGCTACCCAGAGCCGGTGCATTACTTCGTAACATTGGCATGATCCCAAAAGATCAAGTCTCGAAAGACCGATTAGTTTAGTAGCCTTGGAAACACTAGATACATTCATAAGTCTTTCATTACATCAAAATTAAACAAACTACAAAAAAACATGGTCTTCATATTCCACACTCATATCTTCACTGATTATTCTTGCAAGTCAGTCATAAAATACTTCTTCACAACCTGGAAAATTTTTAAACATTGAAAGGGGTGAGCTCAAATGCTCAGTAAGGATAACAATAATGCGGAAGCTTTCATAAATAAACATTAACATTTAAGGCAATGTATAACTAAAACAAAAGCCTTTTAAACATGAACTTCAACATAATATGGCAAAAGTAAAATGAGATAATGCCATTTACTTCTTCACATGGATATTCTACTGGTCGAATAATCACATGCAATATCAATAACCACTTTCATAATGATGGAATGCATAATGCCAGACTATCATAACCACATAGCCAAGGCCTCGTGCCAAGACTACAAATAAGATTTTGTCAAGGCCTTGTGCCAAGACACTAGTTTGTCTCATGAGACCTGCCGATGCATCGAGGAGCTATAGCGGGCTCCACCCGTCACTTATTAAGTCCAATGCATTCCTCATATGAATAGGTTTAAACATATCATAAACCATAACATAATTGTATCACATAAAACATGCATAAAGGAAACATAACATTTCCACATTTCAATCACAAGATATCAATACACCACATTGATATAATAAAAATTCTTTTAAAACCATTTTCAATACCAAAATAAAAGAAAGTTAAAACTTTGTATTTATTTTTCATTAAAAAAAAAAGATGGCTTATAGAGGAAGCCGAAACTCAAATAACGGTCACGACGGCGGAGTAGTCGTTGTCGCCGCATAAGTACGGAAAGAAAAACATTCCCTTTTTGTCGTTTAGTAAAATGCTTCGTATAAAAAAGATTCCTTTTGAATAAACATGAAAGTCAAAGGGGTTTATACACCGTATAAAAGAAAGTTGTGTATAAATCCAAATATGCCTCAATGAAAGGAGATTGAGACAAAGTCTTTAAAAAGATCATTTTTAAAATAAAATAGATCTATTATGTGTATTCACTATAGGTACACATAAAGAAAGTAAAAATACAAAATAGGACATAATAATATCATGACATAATTTGAAAGTAGGAGATTAACCCAAAGAATGGAAGTTGGGTTAAGAAATTCCCTTACCTTGTGTCCGACTTGACTCAACCGTTCTTTAACCTCCTGAATAATAAACTAGAGTTAATATATACCTTATTAAGAACCATTCTCAATTTCATTATCCTTATTATATCACTTATTACAATGATATGATCATTATGTAATTATTTAAGTTAATAACGGTCGTTTTGTCGGTATTTGGTTCTTAAGTCAAAAATAGGCTTCTTACACTTACATGTTGTTAATTTGGTCAAAGGTTCATTATATCCAGAATGGTATTCATGATGTAGATATCATATATTTCATATATATCCAGTACATACATTCATTTATAATATTACATCACATTTAGAGGTAAGAAATGAAATGCACCGTTCATGGAGACGGTAAGCCGTACGTACGCATGAACGCTACTTCCATTTCTATTTCATATTTTCTGGAATGGAATCATAATGATATAAGAGTATATTATAATTCCAGTATAATAACATATATAATATCATTAACTTTATCCTTCACACATCCCACATATGGTATTAACGAATCAAATCACTTTCAGGGGGCGGTAGTCCGCGCTTCCTAAAATGAAGATATCGTGTTTTACCCATAATGGAAACCATAAAGGTATGCCCAAAATGAAAAAAACAGAAGCTTAAGGAAAACATAAACATATTATATATCATATATAAAAATAGTGACATCATAATGGCCACCTTTGAAGGTGTTAAATGAGTGTTGAACAATCATCGTTTCGGGAGGCAGAATTTCGCCATCCACGGAAACCTTATGTTCTTTAACCATTTGATGTAGTTGTGTGGAAGTGTAGCTCAAATAAATCTTATAACAACATCCTAGTATATTGAAGATACTGGTGTTGTTACAAAGGAAGTAAATAAAAAGAGTTTAGGGGGTTGGAGAAGCAAAATAAAACAAAAGAACATGAGAGAATGAATTACCTTAAAAAGTGTAACTCCTTTTGAGTTGAGCCTAAAGGCTTCCTTTGAAAGGATTCTGCCCAAAGGGAATCCTCTAGGATGAGGAGAGGGATGTGGAGAGAGCAAATGGGCAGGGGTTGGCCGAGCCAATGGCTTGAAGAGTGTGTGAAATGAGGTAGAGGTGGGGGCCTTTTATAAGAGGAGAGGAGGGGCACTTTTGGAAAGTAAAGGAACATTACATTATTTGAAAATGTGTTTCGGTTTTAAAAGGTCCCACATTGATAGAATTCGTGGATAAGGTGATACGGCATCGAAATCCACTCATCCAATTGGTTTTGGCCATGTGTAGTTCATAGATTTTATATTATCTTTCCATTTTATTTAAATCGTCAAATAATGATGTCATCGCTGCATCATTATTATGTCATAAATAATTAAATTTATTTAATGTCTAAAAATTATAAAAAAAATACTATGATATAGGAAATCTTTTTATATTTCCAATGACTATTTATAATCAAAATTTGGACTTGTATAACCCTACTTAAAAATTGTTTTCGTAAAACATATTATGTTTGTGTCATTTTCACTTTAACATTAAATAAAAAGTAATTTATGTCATTTCCTAACAAAAGTGGATCCATGGGGTCCCCAAGTTGACCCATGGCTTGTCTTGGTCGGCCATGACACAACCAATAAGGTTGGGACATGTGTCTAGGTCATTTTATATTATTAAAGCATTATTTATTCCTTAAACTACACTAATTACCACTAATCGCGATTAAAAACTTAATAAGTTACTATTCACCAAAAAATTATTTTAATCTCATTGAACCACATTTTACTTCTTAATGACAACCATGTATGTCGGATTTTCAAAATTCAGTACACATTAGTGGTAAACTTTCATTTAACTGAAAAATCAGTTTGCTTGATTACCACTTAGTGGTTTCACTATTCATCAAAAATTGAAGTTTTTCAGAATAAGGCCAAAATTTCACCCTAAGCTATAATTGATATTCTGAATTCAAAAATGAAGTCCATTTTACAAAATTCAAAACATATAAGTCAAATTAATTAATTTAATAATTAATTCCCGCTGTTATAACAAATAGCGTGTTTTTAAGAAACAATTTATATCAAAAGATTGGCAATTGTTTATGTCCAATTTCAATGTTAAATTAACTTTAATGACCACCATTGGATAAAATGGTAAAAATATATTCTAATTGTACCTTAAAACCACTAAATAGTATAACTTATCACTATAAATTATTTTGATTAAAAAAGTTGTTTTAAGTATTTTTCACTATTCATAAAAATTTGGAAGTTCTCGGAAAATTACAAAAAATTCAACATAGGCTAATTTCAATATTGGGAATACAAAAGTGAAGTCCATTTTGAAATATAAAATTTATAAAATTTCAAAAAGTAGGTATTACTATTCACAACGGCTAGTTTAATTAGTTGTGGTGTGTGCTAGAGCTCGAGGTTGCGTACAACACACGCTATTGCATTATTGAATGAGAAGCGTATCGTGGAAGCTCGGGGTGTTACACATAATATAGGAATGGAGAAGAAACACATACCTAAAATGATTTGAATGATGCTGCAATATGTCACATTCCATGGATAATTCCTAAATGTGCTGAGAATCATCCTCTATAACCCAAAAATCACTTAAAATTTATAATTAGAAAACTTTTCACCCCCAATACCACATATATAGTGAGTAGGATTCCAAGGGTGACGTAAAATTAAAGCGTTAATGGAATAAAGATTATGGGATAAGAGTAAATGTGATAAATAAGAGTAATTAGCTTTAAAACATCTTGAAATCTAGGAAGATCCACGATTCGGTGGAAGGGAAAGTTTGAGATCCTCCTTGAGTTCCCAAGAGTCGGTTGAATGATTGATAGAGAAGGATAGGAGAAAAGGGGTTAAAATTTGGGAGGGAAAATAGGTAAATTCACATTTAATTGAAATATAGGAATACCACATGGTTTGGAATCATGATTTTCTAAATCTTATGCCAACCATAAATATGGAATTGTGCAAGTTGCAACACAACATGTGATTAATTTATATATTATCTACTAATGACTAAAAATTTATGTGCCACCACCCTCACACACACTCACATTAAAATGAATTCAACCGGACTTACCCTATGAATCAAACTATTTATATATTACCCTTTATAATTAACCATGAATGTTAAAAATTGAATTAATGAATACTCTAAATAAGGATTGTCAGATATTTAAGTTTAAATTTTCAATGATAACCCATGTGAAAAAGACTAACCTATGTAAGGGTCATATTACTAGTCTACCAAACAATGAGGTTATCAAGAGAAAACTATGCACAAAATAAATGCCCAATAAATCTATAAAATTCAATCCTGAAGCATAAAATTTTTAAATTACCCTGAAATATCATTAAATAAATAAATAATAGTATAAAGGGGTGTTATATGATATATATTTCACTTTAAATGTTTTTATGTGTGTATTAAAGTGTATATAAGGTCTATGAAAATTCATTTAAATATTATTGATAAGACCCTATGTAATGAATGTTTATGTTGGTTTAATTTTGAATTCAGAAAATAACCATTATTGTTGTCTAAATTAACCACCCTTGTTTTCTACACCGAGCTATGTTATGTAGAGTTAGTGTTGGTTATTTATTATAACTTTTCTAATATAAATTGTGTTACCTACCATCTCTCCTTAATTTTTGGAGAACATAAAAAGTGTATGAAATTATAATATAGGGAAGATAAGTCTATTAAAATTAAAAGAGTTGGTTTGAGAAGAGGAAACCTTCCATGGAAGTTGTGTCCAAGACAGATAGGAATACATCCATCCTCAATTATTCCCTACCATGTCATAAATGAGAATAAAATTTTCCCTCCTTTATTTATTTTTAATTATGGGGAAAAGGTACACTGAATTTGGGAATTTTTTTGAAATTGATTAAAAATTTAAAGGGATAGGTTGGAGTGACCATGGATTTACGTAAGTATGATTTTTTTTTTCATTATTAAGAAATTCAATGTGTTATAAGGGAGAATGGTGTGGATTTAGTTGAACATTAAAATGAATAGATTCCCCATATTTTAAAGTTATGAGATAAGATCACCCATATATTTGGGTAATGTTGAATAAAGTTGGTTTCATGGTGAGAAACCCATTACATTAGATTATTAGAGATATGTTATTCATGAGAAATACAAATATGAATGTTTTTGAGTACTACCTATAATATTTGGTAACTAGTTTAGTGTACAGACAAAAATATACAAGATTATATTAGTTTTTTGATTCTGAAGAATTATCAAGAACCATCCTTGATATACATGATATTTTGGATATTGTATTTTTTGTTTATTTACACATGGGTGATAGATTCAGAAGGAGGTATATGGTTTGAAAAAGACTTCAACCTATATTCTTATAACCTAGAAAATATGGATAAGTCCAATATTCTGTATAGGGATCACCTATATACTGTATAACCATACTGCAGTGACATAGAGTGGAAAAAAACATAATGACTTTTCAATTATATTAATCATATAAGAATCTATATAAGCAGCATCTAGGATGCATATGCATGAATCCATGTATGCATAAACAACATTTCCTAAGATGTGTAAACATCATCCTAGAATGTGTAACCATTGGGAATAATTCAATAACCATTAGTCCGACCTACATAAACATGATGAATTTCTACATAAATTGTTAGAGTTTGTGTCCTATAACCAACTATTTGTAGTTTTATTATATGTATATTTAATGTGTTACATATTTTTCATTGTTCTACATGACTATGATTTAATAATTACCTAGATTTTTTGTTGTAATGATAAGGTCATGGTAGTTCCCCTCTATGATGTGACCCATGAAATGCTATAAAAATACTCTTAAATATAGTTTTGTGGTTGGATGACATAATATGATGGGACACATTTCATACAGACCGTTAGGTGAAAGTGCTTGTAGAGACTTACTCCCATGAAGTTTGCACTTGGTAATCTCTAAGACATGAGATTTTGAGAAAAGACCCTCTAATAGGAATTCCACATGTTTTAGTGTCATTGGATATTTCTATCTATGAGCATGTGTAATGATCCTTAGACTTTAATATTTTCATTAATACGTGTCATGACTCGTGAAATTATATTTACTAACAAATACTGTCACAGATACAGTTTCTAGGAAGTGGGGTACATTGGGTATGTCATGAGTGGGATGTTTTTAATTGATATGTCAAGGAAGAATTTGACACTTCCATTTATGGAAGATGATATCTCACACAATTTATTGAAATAGAACTATCACACAAAATTCCACCACCATGGTGTACCGATGAGTTTATTTCAGGTAGTCAAAGAACAACATATCCAGCACAAAGGATAAGAAAATTATCATGAATCCTGCTTGATGAGATATTGCGATAAAGGGATTATATTTCATAGTAAGCATTCGTATGTGGATTTCATTATTGCAAATTTATGTTCTTTCTATTGGGTGCCTTGACCCATTTCTAGACAGTAATATTGGAAATTAAGAAAACCCACCTAATTCCAATGAGAAAGAATCATAGAGGGTCACACAGTAAGTGTTTTTTGTGGTCTTGGTTAAATTATATTTGATCATAATTAATAAATATTATTTTCAAGCTAGTGGAATAATTTAATTCATGTTAAAATTATTTCATAAATTAAATAAATATTTAATCACCGGATTGTGGGTAAAATATATAAATATATATATTTATTTTTTGAACACTTAAATAATATTTATTTACTAGTTTTTAAATAAAATATTTTTTTAAGAGACTAAATTATTTATTTATTTGTTTGAGTTTTCAATAAATGGATGTGTATTTCGAGCAGACCAAGGCTGATTCGGTAGTAAAATAATTATTTGAAAGACGATAAATAATTATTTAACTAGTAGGTACAAATTAACATAACGCTGCTATTATTTTTTGATGTGGAATTTTATTTATAATTCTATTTTGCGCAATTTGGTGCACCATAAATAATGACACAATTTTATTACTAATTACAAGGGTTTTCTATAAGGTTATGAATGTATTTCCTTTCTATTAAACAATTAAATTTTGTAAATAAAGCACCATGACAATAAATAAACACATACTTCTATTGTGTCATGTACTGAACTGCACAACCAGTGAATTGAGAATTGTTTAGCTGAACAATTTCTCTCTCGAATCCTATTATCGCCCCTCTCAAGAACAAAAGACATTATTCAAGGCCAAAGAACAATTTATAAAGAACGACCAACACAAGATGCTTGCTTCACTAAGCCAGCACCCGGGGAACAAGTAGTGTCGATCGGAGGCTATCAGAGCACGTGTGAATAACCACTAGAGGGATTCTTGTTTGGATCCTAGAAAGGCCAACAAGATAATATAAAAGGGTCATTCTAGGTGATCAACATCATCAAAAAAGAAAATACCAAAGATAAATCTATTATTTTCTTAATGAAATTAAATAAATTAATTATAAGAAGGATGTGAAAGATCCTTTCTAAAGGTTTTGGGCCTCTTATTCTTTATCTAAAAATTTGATTTTATTTTTTCGAGACGAGCATTCATCGTCATTTTGATCCCAGAATAATCATCAATCATGGTAAAAATTAATGTTTGGTGCTGACCAAACCTCTCTTTTGCTATGCCTAAAACCTTAATGTTGTATCAGAGCGGTTACATCATAGTTTATAATTATTAAAATATTTCGTGGATGATTTATGCATGTAATAATTTAGTTGTTTCAATTCATGATAATCGTTCTAAAAATATGAATCTTGAGATTTGTTCATCCTCTTTTGTTTCTCGTTCACCTTGTTAACATGAAATTTTCTTTTAATTTTGATTAAAATAAAATAGAGGATCTCATCCAGAGGTTCCAAAGGATCCTAGCAATACAAAACCAGAACACATGACATGTATTCAACAATATACTCCAGTTATTCAAGGTTAATTGCAGCAGGTCTGGTCTGCCAAACCAAGCCGTTTCATTGAAGTTTATCTATGTCTTAATGACTCGGTGTGTTGAGAAGGAACATGTGGCATGAAGTTTCTAGATTTCACGTCGTGTGTCCCAATGGACACGACAAGTTGTCCCTTTCAGTTTAGGGTTGGACCGTGTACCCGGTAACTATCTTCCTTGACTGAAGACCATATAATGAGGAACTAAATGGCATGTGCCCCACTGGACACGCCGTATACTCTGAAGAATTCTAAAGTACACTCACACACTGTTTCCCCAGGCGTGTACTTTGGATGGATGGTGAAAAATTGTATACGCCATGTATTTAGAACTACACACCATGTAAACATCGAAATTATGTAGATTTATTGAAAATTATTAGTATATTAGACAAACCGTTGAGACGTGTACCATCGTACGAGAGTAAAACTGAGGCACAACATGTGATAGGTTTTTATATGTATGTTTTTAATTAACATTTGTGTAATGTTTATTTCTACTCATTGGGTAGTTATAAATATAAATTTACCAGGATGACTCCAAGGAAGAAGTTATGTATGAAGATAATTTTAAATTAATTTCTTTGTTTAAAATTATGATGGATGAGAATCTCATGAAATTTCAAAAAAGGATTTCAGATAAAAGTAATGATTAATTAAAGAAGATAATTAATTTATTCGGGAATTATTTATCTTAAACAAGAATTATTAAGTATTTAATGATAGTTTTATTTATGTGTAAATACAGTTACATGTATGGATGATCAGGAGCTAGACCAAGACTTCTGTATGTGGATAGTTTCATTTAATGAATATATTTAAATTAAATTTTTTATCAGGTGTTCCTTCTCTTCATTATTATTTTGGGACAATGTTCCCACATTTTCTTGTACGTAAAACCCCGTTTTACCCCTCATCTGAATGTGAGTTAAAAAAGGCATATGTAATGGATTGAACTCCTAGGTTAGTGGAAGTGGTTCAAGCTAGAGCTAAGATGAAACAAATCCCATAAAATATAGAGGTGGATATTTGGAAAGCTGTAAACAGGAACCAAAAAGGATCAAGGTGTTTCTTCCCTAGGTCAAGGTCAGTTTATCAATTGATTGATAAACTAACCATTTGAAAATCTCATGATCATTCCCTTTGCATTTTTTTTATTTCTATCTGATTCCTGGTATATCATTATGGATGTGTTCTCACCATCACATAATTAATGAATTAAACAAGCAACTAAAATAAAAAATAATCTTATTTTTAAAAATTATCAATACATGGTTAATAACATAAGTAATTTCTAATTAATATTAACAATCATGTGATAAGGATAATATGGAATTGACGCGTAGGAGATAAAAATACCTCAAATAAAATATTATGTCAAGCCAAGACATTCATTACATGATTAAGGGAGAAACCCAATAAAACAATATGTTTAACCAACAATTTTTGGGAAAATTAGTTTTATACATGAATCCCTTATGAAAGGTTTTATGTTCACTCTACCATATAACATAAAGAGGATTATCCCTTTCTAGAAAAGGTGTAATGTTGGAGGCAAGAGTTGATGAAATACAAATTCACGATTTTAGGAATGGGGAGTCCACTCAATAGAAAAAGGAGCTACAAGTTCGCAGTTGGGAAAGACCTTCCTAGCTAAATACGTTCAAATATCTTGAACAAACATTGTTGGGGTTATGCGAAAGGGAAATATGGATCCTTTCAACAATAATGTCATGGAAACTAGACATTCTGAGATCAATGGTGAGGGCCATTGGTACTTGATAAAATAGTGGTAGACTTAACAAAATTAATTTATTATTTCTCATAAAATTGTAATCAAGAATGTACTACTAATCTGATCATTTAATTGTAGAATAAAATTGAAAATATCCATAACCACACTATCCCTATGATCAATTCTGGATAAAAATAACATCCTTAGTGGTAGTAACATCCAGGAATGGTTTATACACCTTCAGGTTAACCTATTCCAGGAACGGAAGTCTTGCGTTTTGGAGTCAACATTACCTGATCTGCCTGCCAAAGAGGTGAGTGATGAGGATTTCCTGTTCTACGAGAAACATATAAATGACATGTTCGATGTTCAATTTATAATTATATCATCATTCTCTTTTGATATCATTATGTGTGACAAAAAGATGGATTCCTATAGAATGCTCGATCACCTTCATGGTCTTTACTAAGAGATAGCAAGGTAGGAAAGGATTGATATCTCCCAGGCACTCTTTTAGAGTATTGTTGTATAAGGTTCCCCAACTAGGCCTCATGTAGTCAAACTCGTTGGCTATATTGAGCGTTTGGAGGTTATAGGGCCTAAACTCCCCAAATTAATGGGATCTGATATTATTCTAACATCACTCCCTCAGGGATTCTCTAGATTTTTTATTAACATCAACATGAACAACATTGATATGTCTCAATCTGATCTTATTATCCTCATTCCCCAAGTGGACCAAGATATGAAGTGTGGAAATCCTTCGGTACTTATAGTGAATAAGAGGAAAGGGAAGGAGAAGATATTTAAGCCCAAAGCTTCTTCACAGGCTTTCCAGAAAAATATGATCAAATGGGAGGCATGGGAAAAGGAGGATATTTGTTTCACATATGGCTAGAAGGGCCACTAGAAGAAGAATTTCACGGATCCAAAGAAGAAATGGGAAGCTTTAGGTGCGATTGTTATCGAGTGAAATCTATCTATTTTATAAATTCTATATTAGATACAACTTTTGGTGCTCACCTATGTATCCAAATATAGGAACAAAGTAGATTTAGGAATTTTGATCGAGGGGAGGTAGTTCTACAAGTAGCCAACCGAGCTAGACTTGCTGTTTTGGTTGTATGGGAATACAACTTCACATTGCCAACTCAGATGATCTTGTTGTTAAAGGGTTGTTTTTATTTTCCTTCTTTAACCAAAAACATAATTTCTGTATCCATTGTAGATATAGATCGATTTTTTTCATGTTTTGAAATGAATGTTGCAATTTTTTTTCATCGGTCTAAGACCGAGACATAATCAAATGAATGTTTCATCTTTTATAAAGATTGAATTTTTTTGGTAGGGCATATTTATACTATGGTATTTATGTGTTGGATTACACAAACTATTTAATGGAAATTTATAACAATGATACTTCATATGACTCACACCACACCCAACTTTGGCATCGTCAGCTAGGTCATGTAAACGAGAAATGCTTAACAAAATTACATCAAGATGGATATTTGTAATCTTTTGAACTAAATTCACTTGGCGTATGTCATTAATGATTAAAAAAATGACCAAAACCCTATTTTGTGGGAAAGGTTAAAGGGATAAAGAGCTTATTTATTTGGTTTATGACGATTTATATGGACCATTTCCAATTTAATCAAGGGGTGGGTACTCATACTATATAACTTTTTCTGATGATTTTAGTAGATATGGATATATAGACTTAATGAGGTATAAGTCATATTCCTTTGATAAGTTCAAGGAATACAAGAATGAAGTTGAGAACATTCTTGGTAAGAATATTATTAAACTCCTCTTAGACCGAGGTTGGGAATATCTTAATTAGGACTTCAATGATTCCTTTCGGCAGTATGGGATCCAATCCCAACTCACTCCTCCTTACAATCCACAATGTAATAGTGTAAACGAAAGGAGGAACCACACCTTTTTGGACTTGGTGAGATCAATGATGAGAAAGGCAAGTTTTCCATTATCATTTTTGTGGGTATGCATCACAAATACCTGAACACATACTAAAACAAGTACCAACTAAATCAATAAATGGAATTCCATATGAGTTCTGGAGTGGAAGGAAATCCATGTAATAAAATTTACATGTGTGGGGGTAGTGAAGAGTTTTTTAAGAACTCTTCAGCGAAGAAAATCAAACCCTAAGGCACAATGTGTACCTTTATAGGATACCCCCTGGAAACAAGGGGATATTACCTATTCAACCCCTCATACAAAATGGTTATAGTATAAAGACATGCCATATTCCTTGAGAAGGAGAACATATAAAAAAGTGAGAGTGCTAGAGTGACATACTTCGATGATAATGACCTTCAAGGTACCAAGAGTTGTTACAGAAACAAATTCAAAAAATCCTCATGGAAGAAGAATATATTCTAGAGACACAAGTACTGTGTAGAAGTATAAGAGTGGTTAAAGAACCATAACAATAAGGTTTACAAGTTACCAATGATGGTGACTCATTATTAGTTGATAATAATGATCCTCTAACCTACAAGGAAGCAGTAATTGGCACAGACATTGCCAAGTTGAAAGAAGCCATGAATTCTAAAATGGATTCCTTGTACCAAAACCACATGTGGATTTTTGTATATCCTACAGTTTATGTAATTATTATTGTTGGAAAATGGGTATTTATGAATAAACTGGACACTGAAGGACAAGTCAATACATATAAGGCATGGCTGGTTCCAAAAGGGTTCAAACAACATCAAGGAATTGACTATGACGAAAACTTTTCACTAATTGCAATGATGGAATCCATCATAATTATACATGCCATTGTGGCTTACCATGACTATGAGATTTGGAAAATGGTTATAGAAACAACCTTCCTTAATGGGAACCTTTAGGAAGATGTCTACATGACACAACCTGAAGGGTGTGTAACTGAAAAGGATTCCAATAAGGTATGAAAGTTTCAGAAATCCATTTATTAATTAAAGAGATCATCTAGGTCATGGTACATTAATTTTGATGAATCCATAATAGAATATGGTTTTATCAAGAATTAATGTGATCCTAGTATCTTCAAACAGTTTAGTGGGAGTGTAGTCATTTTCCAAATAGTTTATGTTGATGGCATATTACTTATTGGAAATGAGATACTAATCTAATATTCTATTTATTCATTGGATAATCAATGCTTCCCCATGAGGGACTAGGGTGAGAAATCATATATTCATGGGATCAAGATCCATCGTGATAGATCCAAGAGATTGTTGGTCCTAAGACAAAGTACATACACTGATAAGATAATGAAGAGATTCAGTATGGAAAAATCCAAGAGGGGATTGTTGTTAGTGACACATGGTATTCATCATTCTGAGAAAATGTGTCGTCAAACAAATGAATAAGCAAAGATAATGGAAATGACATCATATGCATTAGTGATTGGGTCTGTCATGTTTGTCATGCTATGTACTAGGCTGGATGCCGCCTACACATTAAGTGCGGTAGGCAGATATCAAGCTGACCCAGATGACCGCCATTGGATTGGATTCAATACTATCCTAAAGTATTTGAGGCATTCTAAGTATATATTACTAGTTTATGGAGGAGGTGAGGAACTAGTCATCAGAGGATATACTGATGCTAGTTTCTAGACTGATCAAGATGACATGAAGTCACAACAGGGATAAAATGTCACTTTGAATGGAGGTGCAGTGAGATGGAAGAGCTCAAAGTTGAGTGTGTTTGCAGATTCTACAGTAGATTCTGACTATATCGTAGCTTCTATGTTAGCTAAAGAAGCAATTTGGATGCGAATCTTTATCCAGGAGAAATATGTGATACCTAAAAGTAAAGATCCCTTCACACTATACTGTGAAAATACTACAGTAGTGGATCACGCAAAAGAGGCTTGGTCACATCAGCAAAAAGAGCACATGATTTAGAAGTATCATCTCTTGAGGTATTTTTCTCATAGAGGTGAAGTTGCATTGGGCATTATTTCTATGAAATACAACATGGCAGACCCCTTGACTAATGCCTTGACTCAGAAAAAACATGATCATCATGTGAGTTCTAGCCGACTAAATTTCGTAGGTAGTTGGATCTAGTCCATGTTGGAGTTTGTAAGAGTTGGTGCCCTAGAACAAACTAGTTTTAATTTTATTACATGGATATTTAATGTATTACATATTGTTCATTGTTCTGTATAACTATGATGTAATAATATCATAGAGTATTTGTTTCATTGATAAGGTCATGGAAATTCCCTACTATGATGAGAACCTTGAAATTCTATAACAATATTCTTAATTATAGATCTCTGGTTGGATGACATGATATGATGGGACACATTGCATGCATATATTCAGGTGCGAGTACTCACAAGAAGATGAGACTTCCTCCAATGAAGTTCGCACTTGGTAATCTTCATGATAGGAGATGATGAGAATAGACCCGCTAATAAGAATTTTACATGTTTTGGTGTCATCAGATATTTCTATCTATGATCATGTGTAATTATCCTGAATTTTTTATTATCATTAATACGTGTCATGACATACGGACATTGATTTACTGATGAATACAGTCAGGAAGACAGTTGGCAGGAAGTAGGTTGTGTTGGATGCATCATGAGTGGCATGATATTAATGGATTAGTCGAGGAAGGAATTGTCCCTTCCAATTATGGAAGTTGATATCTCGTCCCTTTGAGTTAAATAGAACCATCATGTGAAATTCCTTGGCCATGGTGTAACAATGAGTTTATTTCAGGTAGTCAAAGAACAACATATCAGGAACAAATGTTGATGACAATATTATAAATCCTGCTTGATGAGATATTCGAGAAAAAGGGATTATATTACATAGTGAGTGTTCTTATATGGATTTAATTGTTGAGACTTTATATTCGTTATCTTGGGTTTCTTGACCCATTACTAGACATTACCCTTGGAATTTAGGAAACCCCACCTAATTCCTATGAGAAGGAATCCTAGAGGGTCACACACTATGTGTTTCTGGTGGTCTCGGTTAAATTCTATTTGAATTGTATTAATAAATATTAATCTCAAGATAATAAAATAATTTTATTCAAGTTAAAATGATTGGATAAATTATGTAGATATTTATTCACCAGATTGTGGGTAATATATATATATATATGAAAATTTAAAAAATATTTAATTACTAGTTTGTAAATAATATATTTATTTAAGAGAATAAAATATTTATCTATTTATTCAGGTGTTCAATAAAAGGAATTGGAGTTTGAGAGAACCAAGGGAGGTCTGGTAGTAAAATAAGTATTTGAAAGATGATAAATATTTATTTAACTAGTTGGAAAAAATTAAGCAAACCTTGATATTATTTTGTGATGCGGAACATTATTTATAATTCTGTTTTGCGCAATTTGGTGCACCATAAATAATGGCCCAAAATTATTATTAATGGAATGTGTTTTCTCTATGGTTATGAATGTATTTATTTTTTATTATGGAATTAAATATTGAAACGGAATTCCCATGTTAATAAATAGGCACATACATAAATTGTGCCATGTACCAAACCACACACCTGGTGAATTGAGAATTGATGAACTGTAAAATTTCTATATCGAATCCTCTTCCTGCCCCTCTCAATAGTGAGAGAAGTTCTTCAAGGCCGAATAACATGAAATCATGAATGACCAACATGAGATTCTAGATTCTCCACAGTAGAACCCGGAGAACGAGTGATGATGATCGAAGGTCATTGAGAACCTGTGGAACACTACTAGATGGATTCTAGTTTGGATCCATGCAAGTGCAACAAGATAATCTGGAAGGATCATTCTGGATGATCAATATCTTAAACTAAGAAAATACCAAAGATCCTGTTATTATTTTCTTTTAAAAATTAATTAAATTAATTATAAACAAGATGTGAAATATCCTCTCTAAAGGTTTCAGACCTCTTCCTTATTTATAAAAATTGTTGATTCTATTCTATGGAGACTGGAATTCATCATCGTATTGATCCCGGAATAATCATTGATCATGGTAAAAATTAATCTTGGGTCTGACCCTAAATGTTCTGGGCATAATAGAATCGTGGTTGGGACGACACCCAACTTTGATTTTTACAATGATCAATGATTATTACAGAATCAATATGATGATGAACACCAGTATCAACATAATATAATCAAAGATATAGATAAAGAATAAATAAGACTAAAACCTTAGAGAGGATCTTGCACATCATGTTTATAATTAATTTAATTAATTTCATAAAGAAAAATAATACATGTATCTTTTGTATTTTTCATAGTTGGTGATTGAATGGCCAATAAATGAGGATAATATTCATTGTAAATATATATAATATTAATGTGATTTATTAGCAATAAACACTATTTTATTGCATTTTACACTTTGAACATCATTTCATATTTTGATTGTAATTTCTTCTTAAAATGCACTATTATGTGGTAAATTTTTTAACATCATTTAAAGTTCCAAAGGATTAATCAGATTTTAAGGAATGTAATTATCCATTTTTCAATTTAATATTTTGGTATATTGATCTACACATCAATATGAACATTTTTCATTCAGGGATCAATACAGAATTAATGGAAGAAGATGGGGATATTTTGTGATGAAAGGAAACAATTCTGGAGAAGTCAGATTGGACCCCATCCCACTGATTTGAATGTGGGGCCCAACATATAATCCCAATGAAGCCCAAATTTAGTGGGATTCTAGAACACATGTATAATAACAAATAAATCTCCCGGAGACAGTGCTAAATTGGTCTCCATGGTGGTCATTAAGGTGGCCCAATTTGGGGATAAAATTCTGGGCCAGATTCTACGGCCCAGAAAAAATCATACCAATATGATCATATCTCGTAATTTAAAACTCCAAATGGGCTCATATTTTACATACCTTTAGGAGTTATCCTTGGATCCATTTTCTTCTTCTATGGACCACCCTGATTTGGACATCTAGAAAGTCTTATATGTGCATCTGTTCGGTAAATGAAAGATGGATACCACCTCGGGTCAAGTGTGGGAAGGTCCAAATTACACCAACATTCCAACACCCTAGTCCTACCATAATCAAGTGGGATACATTGTAATATTGGAGGATCGACCCAAGGGACTAAAAACTACTATTTAAGGCAGTGGTGGTGGAGGATTTTATCATCTCTGATGCTTTGTTCAATTGTAATGTTATGCAGGGATTTTGTTGTCTCATGTTTTTCTTTCACATGTAAGTTGTTCAATTCACTTTAGTTTCTTAATAAAAGTTATTATTATCGTCTTATTCTGTTTTTATTCATATCACTTTGATACTGTTGGTTCAATGTGTGAATTTATTCATACCAAACCTTGTGAAATTATCACACAACAGTTGAGTGATCTTTATTTCATTGTTTTTTTACTTCTCCATTTCCTCCCTCATGAGTCTACTTTCCGCTTCCATTGAAACTATAAAATCAATGGAGGGATAACTCACTTATGGTTTGATCAAAAGGAGTAGAAAGGGGCTGTATTGGATGTTATTTATCACCCCATTAATGTCTAATCACTTCTTTTTTATTTTGAGTTTTATTTAATGATTTATTAAACTCCTTCGTCCTTGTTGAATTTAAGCCAACACACATCAAATGCTAATACGAACCTTTACCTTGAAGTGATCAAAACATTGATCAGTCAAGTGTATAGGTGATTAGTATTAAAGAGTTTAGGTACTAAACCTGTAAGTGAAGATTTTGTTTGATCTTCTTAAATTAACCCATCTCAAATATAAGAAATTGAAATAGTTGAAAAAGTATTTCATCCAATCCACCCTCGAGTGAAAACCTAGGATAAACTCATTCTTTTAAATTGAATATACCCAAATCTGTTAGTTATCATTTAGAACAATATAAAATCATCCCAAGTTGGCCACTTCATAGCCAAAAACAGTCTGTATAATGTATGTGTCTGTAGTTTACTTCTTAGGTCTCTCAGGATTCGATAACCCAAGCTAAACTACAAGGACCATCATACCTTCATCTCTTGGGTAAATTTGAGCGAAAATCAAATTTTGGCAATGTTTCCGGGGTCCCAAGTAAGTCATCTAAATACCCATTCTATTCTCCCCCATTTATTCTTTTCTCATCCAAATTATCTTATCTTGTCCCATTCTTGTTTGTTTTCTTTTGGCGCAAGTCCGCCTACAACCGCGATAAATCAAACCTTCTAGTTATGGTGGATATTCCTGGTGTTGGGGAGTAAATTACACTAAGGGAACTCTTTCCAATAGATCCTAATCTTCATATTACTTCGGATTCCAAAATTGAGCCTATTTCAATAGAATGTCTTCAAAGAAACCAACTCATAAACCCGGGTGGGAACGAAAATGGAAACCCAAATGAGGCAGCCCCACACATGGGGAATGAAATTGAACAAACCATGAATGACTACCTAACACCATCCTGGACCAATTCCCCCTCATGCATTAGAAACAACTCCCTAGGAGATTCCAACTACATCTTTAAACCCCATGTCTTAAACCGTCTTCCCACATTCCATGGAATGGACTCCGAGATGACATGCCTTCACATTAAGGAGTTCGATGACATTGTAGAAACCATGTGTCCCCCACATCAACTAGAATCAGCTAAGATAGGGATATTTCCTTTTTCATTAAAGGATTGAGCTAAAAATTGGCGAAACAATTTGACACCATCATCCATAAACTCTTGAAACCAACTAAAAAGATAATTCTACAAAAAAATACTTTCCCCACCACAAAACAATTTCACTTAAAAAGAGTATCCAAAACTGTTTTCAAAAATAGGGAGAGTCATTATATGAATCATGGGATGTGTTCAAAGACACTCTAAACATGGTTCCACCCCATGATTTTTCTATTCCTGAACAGTTGAGAATTTTATATGAAGGGTTGTGTCTAGGGAACAAACAACTCATTGATATGATGTGTAATGGAACCTTTAAAAACAAATCCCCAAATGATGCTTTTTAGTATCTAGAAAGCCTTTATAATCAAAACCAAACATGGGGAACTACACCTTAATATGAAAATACACAAAGAGCTACTGTAATTCATTCACTTAGAGATGAGGAAATCCTTAGGGCTAAACTCACAGAACTCCCTAGGAAGGTAGAAGAGATAGACCTTAGGAAAGTCCTTGAAATCCAAAATACTGACCCAATTTGAAAAATTTGTGACAAACATGACCATAATACAGACAACTGCCCAACCATTCCATCCATAAAGGATGCTATTTTAGGAGGACCCCCAGCAAAATTAAATTCGTTTAAATTTCAAAAGCCTCAATACCAAAACAACTTCAACCCACAGTATAATGACAACCCAGGCTTCCACTGGAAAGATAACCAGAAAACTAGTCAACCATAGGGACAAAATCCTTACCTCAATTATAAATACCAACCCCATAACTAGTTCCAAACCCAACCTATCCAATAAAAACAGCCACCGGTCCATTTTCAACAAACCATCGTACCTCCAAAATATCTCCCTAGGATAAACTAATATTCTCAAGAACCAACCCAAACTGTTCCACAAATCCTACTAGAACAACTATGAAAAAAAATGGAAAGGATGTACTCAGAAGTCTCTTCCCTAAAACAAGATCTTCAAACCATCAAAACTAGAATGGCAGCCATGCCTACTCAGGTGGTTCCATCCTCAACTTTAAGGGGAGAGTCATGTTGTACTAAAAAAAACTCATGAACAACTAAAGGTTGTGACTATTTTAAGAAGTGCGAAATCAATTTAGAAACCTGAAAAACTAATTTAGAACCCACATTAAGATTCAAACTTGGATGAAAATTCAAATAAACCAACTAATCAAACTGAAAAACGTGATAACATTGTCAAAGAAACAACTCTTCAATAAAAAACCCCACAACCTGCACCATTTCCTCAACGCATGAGGGGGAAAACCAAGACTGAATTGAGTGAAACATTGAGGGAAAAATTCTCACAAGTCAAGATGAACATTCCACTTCTCAATTCCATCCAAACCATACCTTCCTACTCAAAGTACCTTAAGGACATGTGCACTTTTAAAAGAAAATTTTCACATAAAAACCATGTCCTTTTTGATACTAATGTGAGTACCTCCATTCAAGGGACCATTCCTCTTAAGTTAAAAGACTCGGGTTTCCCATACATCAATGTTGAACTAGGAGAGAGAAAATTTGTCAAGGCCTTTTGTGACCTAGGTGCTAGTGTCAATCTCATTACCTATGATGTGTATTGACAATTAGGCCTAGAAGAGCTCCAACCCAAATCTATCACACTTCAACTTGCTGATCGTAGCATTAGGGTAACAAAGGGGATTTAAAAGTATGTTTTAGTAAAGGTTGAAAAGTTCATCTACCCAGATGACTTCATTGTCCTTGAGAACCATCCAAACGTAGGAAATAAGGAACAAACCCCTATCATCCTTGGTCATCCGTTCCTTGTAACAATTAACTCTGTTATCCAAGTTCGAAATGGGAACATGACCATCACCTTTGGAAAAATTAATCTAGACTTGAACATCTATAATGCAAGCTCACAAATAGGAGATGATGAAGACATTCATGAAGTAAACTTGATAGAAAGAATTGATAATGAATTCATAGAACATCAAAGAATATTTTATGGATGTTTAAGTCAGGATGAGATTGATTTCATTTCTTCATATGAAGGATGTTTATCTCCTTGGATTGAATCATTTTCAAATTAATCTTATGATGAAGTATTAGGTCCAAAAATATGTGAAACCTTTCATGAAAAAAATTTCATTGAGATTGATCAAACTTCCTTCCCTAAATCTGATCAAACCAATCTAGTAGCTGAAACTTATACATGTGAGGAATGAATCCTATCTAAAACTCTAGGAAAAAAATTGATATTGATCAAATGTCCCAATATTATACTGAAATTCTGAACACACCTGATCTTGAATTGAAGGAACTTCCCGCTGCACTCAAGTATGCCTTCCTAGGGGACAATCAACCACATCTTATTGTCATTTCTTCATCTCTTGAAGCCAATCATGAGGGGATGATTCTAGATGTACTTAGTAAATATACGAAATCCATTGGATGGACCATATATGATATTCCCGGGATTAGCCCACTTATTGGGACTCATAGGATTGTTCTGGAATCTGATTCAAAGCCATGTCATCAACCTCAGCAGGGACTCAATCTTAATCTCATGGAAGTAGTGAGAAATGAACATCTGAAATTGTTAAAAGTCAGTATCATATATCCCAAAGCTGAGAGTGAGTGGTTCAACCCAATCCAAGTGGTTCCCAGAAAGGCTGGAATCACAGTGATATTCAATGAGGATAGAGAGATTCTTTTAACAAGGGTGAGTAGTTGATGGAGAGTCTGCATTGACTATAGAATGCTAATCTCATTCACCCAGAAGGACCATTTCCCCTTACCATTCATTGACTAAGTCCTTGAGAGAGTGGAAGGTCAAGCCTTCTAATATTTCTTAGATGGGTACTTGGGGTATAATAAAATTGAGGTCTCCATAGAGGATCAAGGTAAGACTACGTTCACATGTCCATTTGGCTCCTTTGCTTTCAAACGCATGCCCTTTGGGTTATGCAATGCCCCTGGAACCTTCCAACGGTGCATACTGGGAATCTTCTCAGACATGGTAGGGGATTTTATTGAGGTCTTCATGGATGACTTCTCTGTGATTAGGGATACATTTGAAGGATTTATGAGGAATATGGAGAGGGACTTGTCAAGATGTGAAGAAAATAATCTAGTCCTAAACTGGGGAAAATGCCATTTCATGGTTAAATAGGGACTAGTTATAGGCCATCTAGTCTCAGGAAGGGGGATTGAAGATGATATAGCCAATGTTGACATCATTCGTCACCTTCCATCACCCAAAATTGTCATGGCAGTGAGGTCATTATTAGGACAAGCTGGTTTCTATAGAAGATTCATCAAGGACTTTAGTTCAATATCCCATCCACTTTGTGCTCTGCTAGTAAGGGATGCTCCATTTATTTGGACAGAAAACTACGAGGGTTCATTATCAACCCTCAAATCCTCTCTCAACTCTCCTCCCATTATGAAATCTCAAAATTGGAACCTACCTTTCGAACATATGTGTTATGCTAGTGACTTTGTTGTAGGAGCTATGTTAGGACAACGTTGTGATAAAACTCCTTATGTCATTGCATATGCAAGAAAATCCTTAAATAATGCCCAAATCAACTACGCCACTATTGAGAAGGAGTTACTTTATATTGTGTTTTCCTTAGAGAATTTTAGGACCTACCTTTTAGGATCCCCCATCAATGTGTTCACTGACCGTTCTGCACTAAAATACCTCTTTCAAAAACAAGTTGCTAAGGCTAGACTGATTAGGTGGGACCTTATCTTACAAGAATTCGACCTCACATTCAAGGATAAAAAGGGAGTTGAAAATGTTGTAGTTGATAACCTATCTAGGATGGAATTCAAAGACAACTCAAATCACCATTCTATGTCTGATTCATTTCCCGATGAACACCTATACTTTGTGAGTGACTACACATGGTATGCTGACATAGTCAATTTTTTAGTTATAGGAGTCATTCCAAAATTTTTAGTGACTCAAGTTTGAAGGAAATTTATTTCTGATGTTAGACACTATTGGATTAATGATCCATACCTCTATAAGTTCTGCCCTAACAAAGTAATTAGAAGGTTTTTCCCAGAATCTGAACAAGAGTCCATCCTTACATTCTATCATAGTGAGGCATGTGGAGGTCACTTTTCCTCTAAGAAAACATCTGCTAAGATTCTTAAATGTGGTCTCTTCTGGCCGAACCTCTCAAGGG
This sequence comes from Viscum album, assembly GCA_963277665.1. Taxonomy (NCBI): domain Eukaryota; kingdom Viridiplantae; phylum Streptophyta; class Magnoliopsida; order Santalales; family Viscaceae; genus Viscum; species Viscum album. The sequence continues at coordinate 367,470,054 of OY728167.1, read as the reverse complement.
ACTCCTATAAATTTTTTCAAAGTGGTCCTAGGTTTAAACAAGTAGGTTCCATTACAAAAAGGAATAAAATGCCCTGACCAATGGTCAAGTTGAGTTAGCCAATCGTGAAATAAATCAAATTCTTGAGAAAACTGTCAATCCTTCTAGGAAATATTGGTCCAAGAATCTCTTGGATGATCTTTGGGCATATCGTACAACATTCAAAACCATCCTAGTAATGTCACCATATAGGTTGGTTTATGGAAAATCATGCCATTTACCGATTGAAATTGAGCATAAGGCCTTTTGAGAAATTATGAAAATGGATTATGACCTCTCATTGGCCAGAACAAAAAGGAAATTAGATCTCAATGAACTAGAGGAACTAAGGATGGAGGCTTATGAAAATTCAAGGATAAATAAATCTAGAGTTCAATCCTACCAATCTATGAATATCAAGGTCAAACATTTTGAACCGGGAAAACATGTGCTCTTGTATAGTTGAAAACTTCATTTACACCCCGGAAAGTTAAGGCCTAGTTGGTCAGGTCCTTTCATAGTGCATCATGTATACCTCCATGTGGCAGTATATATTCAGGATCCCACAAGTGGATACATTTTCAAGGTCAATGGTAAAAGGTTAAAACCATTCATTGAATCATTCAATAAACAGGAAATGGAGGTTGAGTTAACTGAGCCAACCTATGAACCAGGAAACAGTTGATAGATTTAGAATCCATGTCAGGATAGCGACATTAAACAAAGTGTTGTATGGGAGGCAACACATGGTTTTCAAGTTTCCTATCATTTTTTTTGTTTTAATAAAATTTATATTTTAAATAGGATTAATTAATCATTTTGATATTAAAAAAATAGACTGTTGACATGTTCTTCTATTATGAGTATGGATGGGTATAAAAGGAGAGCACCATATTCATCTGTGTCATGTGGTGTGATCTTTGAGAAATTCCTTACCCAAAAATTTAAAAAGAAGACAATGTATCATCAGTTTGTTTTATTTTAATGCTTTTGTTGGTTAAAATAAAAATAAAAAAAATGAATAATAATATAATAATAATAAAAAAATGGACACGTCGTGGGTCGTGGGTCAAACCACATCACAACCTGTGAAGCTTCGGGGATTCGAACCTGGGACCGAAGGGAGACTGTGGCACGTACTTACCACTGACCTACGACTTTTTGTGCTTCCTTATTTTATAATTTTTATATATATATACTTATATTTTACTTCATTTATTATATAAATATATATATATATATATTGTTTTTTTTGTTTTTTTTTGTTTTTTTCCTATTTCTACTAGGGAACTCTGCAAGTGACATATATATCATAGGATTAAAAGGGAGCAGCAAGAATTTCAACATCAACCACCAGGTGACTTCATTCCCTGATCCTCATTTTCAATTTCCTTTTTGAACTTTCATTATCTACCTCTAACCCTTTATAAATTTTCTTTTTATTAAACACTAGGAGATAGTGTTATTTTATGTTGGGCGGGGGAATATAAAATAAAAAATTCTTTTCTGTAAAAAAAATGAATGATTTGAAAAAAATGTGTAAATGGAAGGAAAATTCCTTTTACTTTGAATATGGTAATACACATTGCACACTTTGAAACTTAATATCAAATAATTTAGCATGACCTGATTCTGAATTTAATCCTTGTATAATTTCATTAGAATAGATATTGGAAAGTGTGGCTTTCCAATTTGATATTTCATCATTTATATTTTCATCAGAATAAAAAAAAATCACAATGAACGTCCTTTGGATAGTGGGGTATTAGTTTGTGTTCATGGGGTCCCCAAATGAATATCATAGGTTTGATGATCATTATAGTTTTAATATGAGTATTCAATAAAAAATATAAAATAATAATAATAATAAATTTGCGCGTAGAGAAATTAAATGACCTAATGTGTGGCTTTCAGCACTTAGGGATTGTGACTCCATAGTTTTCTGACCCAGAGTTAGTAATCTTATCTCTATTTTTGGTAATTTGAATTTGTTTTTGACTGAGTTAAATCGAGATGATGCACAAGTATGTGGGATTCACTTGGTGCCCTAAGGTCTTTGAGCCTAGGATTCATCAGGAAAGTCTCGCTACAAGGGTTGACTCTTTTGAGTGCAATTTCAATTACCATGACAAAATTTCAAAAAAAAAAAAACAAAAAAAAAATTAATACGATAAAAAAATTTGAATACTCATATTAATATTGAAATGTGATTCCACCTAGCGCTTTCATCATTTCCCCCTTGAATAAAGATAAACCCCCCATGTCTATTGTGATTCACAACACATCCTCATACTTAATTGATATTGGATGAAATATAGAAATGAATTTGAACAAAGGAATGAGCTTGGGATTGGGATCTACTTATGAAACTATCATATATTAAAATATTTTGATGGGTTTCATGATTGTTTGGTATAACTATTTTTTGTGATCATTGTGTATTAAAATGTTTTTGGAAAAGGGAATTTGAATTTCATATTGTTGAGATATATTTTGCTTGGGACTAACAAAAATCATGTAGGGGGTGTGATTAGCCACTAAATGAGGATAATATTCATTGTTAATATATATAATATTAATGTGATTTATTATTCATAAACACCATTTTAGTGCATTTTACACTTTGAACATTATTTCACATTATGATTGTAATTCCTTCTTAAAATGCACTATTATGTGGTACATTTTTTAACACCATTTAAAGATCCCAATGATTCATCTGATTTCGAGGAATGTAATTATCGATTTTTCAATTTGATATTTTGGGAAATTTATCTATACTTCAATATGAACATGTTTCATTCAGGTAAAAATGGAGAAATAATTGAAGAAGATTGGGATATTTTGTGATGAAAGGAAACAATTTTGGAGAAGTCATATTGGACACCAACCCATTGATTCGAATGTGGGGCCCAACATACAATCCCAATGAAGCCCAAATTTTGTGGGATGATATAAGACATGTATTGGAACAAATAAATCTGGTGGATCCTATGCTAAATTGGCCTCTATAGGGGTCATTAAGGCGGACCAATTTAGAGATAAAATTATGGTCCAGATTCTGTGGCCCCAAAAAATCATACCAATATGATCATATCTCGTAATTTACAACTCCAAATATGACCACATTTTACATACGGTTAGGAGACATCCGGGGATCAATTTTCTTCTTCAATGTACCACCCTGATTTGAACATCATGAAGGTCTTTAAAGCGCATCTGTTCGATGGATGAAAGATGGCTGCCACCTCGGGACAAGTGTGAGAAAGTCCAAATTCCACAATCTTTCCACCACCCTAGGCCTACCATAATCAAGTGGGATGATTTGTACTGTTGGAGGCTCGACCCAAGGCTCCAAAAATTCATATTTTAGGTGTGTGTGGTGGAGGAGTTTATCATCTTTGATTCTTTGTTCAATTGTAATGTTATGTTTCGAGTTTGTTGTCTCCAGCATGTCTTTCAGATCTATGTTGTTCAATTCACTTTATTTTCTTAGTAAACGTTTTTCTTCTCCTCCTATTATATTATTATTAATATTACTTTGATACCATTGGTTCATGGTGTGAATTTTTTCATACCAAACCCTGTGAAATTATCACACAATGGTGGAGTGATCGTTATTTCATTGTTTTTTTAATTCTCTGTTTCCTCCGTCATGAGTCTGCTTTCCGCTTCTATTGAAACCATAGAATCAATAGAGGGCTAACCCACTTATGGGTTGATCCAAGGGAGTAGAAAGGGGCTGGATTTGATTTTATTTATCACCCTATTAATGGCTAATTACTTCATTGAATTGAGATTTTTATTTGATGATTTTTAAACTCCATCGTCCTTGTTGAATTTAAGCCCACACATTTCAAGTGCTAATACGAAACTTTAACTTGAAGTGCTCAAAACATTGATCCTTAAAGTGTATAGGTGATTACTATTAAAGAGTTTATGTATTAAACCAGTAAGTGAAGATGTTTTTTGATCGTTATAAATGAACCCATCTCAAATATAAGAAATTAAAATAGTTGAAAAAGAATTTCATTCAATCCACCCTGAGCGATAACCAAGGATCAACTCATTATTTTAAATTTAATTTACCCAAATCTATTAGTTATCCTTTGAAACCATCTAAAATTAACCCATTTCTTCCACTTCATAGCCAAAAATAGTCCATAGAATGTACGTGTCTGTAGGTTACTTCTTAGGTCTCTGAGGATTCAATAACCCAAGATAAACTACAAGTGTTATCCTACCTTCATATCTCGGGTAAATTTAAGTGAGAATAAGTGATGTTGATCATTCAGAATGACCCAATAGGATTATCTTGTTTTTTTTGTATGTATCCAAACTACAATCCCTCTTGTGGTGATCTACACGTGCTCCTATGGACTTGGATCCACAGCGATCATTCTCCGAGTGCTAGCGCGGTGAAGCGAGGGTCTTGTTTCGATCATTCTTGATCTGTTTTTTGTCAACCTTGGTGAATGTCTCTCATTATTGAGAGGGGGGAGAAGAGTATTCGAGAGATAAATTTTTTGTCTCAACAATACTTAATTCACCAGGCGTGTGGTGTGTTTTATGGCACAATAGGCATAATTTTCTATTTATATACATGGAATTTCTGTTAGAGTATTTAATTGCATAGAAGAAATTAAATAAATTCATGAATATAGAGGAAACCCATGCATTTAATAAAAATACAGCATCATTATTTATTTGGTGCCATCATGCACAAAACGAAACTATAAATTCTGCATCACAAAATAATATCAGTGTTATTTTAATTTGTGCCAACTAGTTAAATAATTATTTACCATCTAGCAAAAAAATATTTTACTACCGGACAGACCATGGTCCGATCGAACTCCAATTCCATTTATTGAACACATGAATAAATAGATAATTTATTTATTCTATTAAATAAATATTTTATTTATAAACTAGTAAATAAATATTTATTAAATGTATAATAAAATAAATATATATATTTTATTTAAATTTTTTGATCATTTTTACTTGAATAAAATTATTCCAGGATCTTGAGAATAATATTTAATTAATTAATTAAATTCAAATATAATTTAACCAAGACCACCAAAAACACATAGTGTGTGACCCTCTAGGATTATTTCTCATTGGAATTAGGCGGGCTTGCCTAAAGTCCAAGAGTACTATCTAGCAACGGGTCAAGGAACCCAAGAGAAAGAACGTAAAGTCACAACAATGACATCCACATATGAATGATCACTGTGTAATATAATCACTTTGTCTCAATATCCCAGTAAGAAGGTTTCATGATTATTTCATCAAAATTTATGCTTGATATGTCGTTCTTGGACTACATGAAATAAACACTTCGTTACACCATGGCCATGGATTTTCGTGCGATGGATCAATTTCAATCAAAGGGCCGAGATATCAACATCCATAAATGGAAGGGAGAAATCATTCCTCGACTTATCCATTAATAACCTGCCATTCGTGATGCACCCAACGTAACCTACATCCCTCCAACTGTCTGCGTGATAGTTTTCGTCAGTATATCAAAGTGCGTAAGTCATGACACATATTAATGATAATATTAAAGTATAAAGATCATTAAACACACTCACAAATTTTAATATCTAATGAAAAACATGCAGAATTCGTACTAGTGGTTCTGTTATCATAATCTCTTATCTTGGAGATTACCAAGTGAGAACTTCATGAGATGAAGTCTCATCTGCTAACGAGTACTTGAACTTGACAGTCAGCATGATATGTGTCCCATCATAGCATGTCCACCAACTGCATATCTATATTTAAGAACATTGTTATAGAATTTCAAGGTTCTCATCATAGTGGGGAACTTCCATGACCTTATCAATGGAAAAAATAATCTAGGACATTATAAACTCATTCTCATGTAGAACAATGAACAATAAGTAATAATACATTAAATATCCATGTAATCAAAGTAAAACCAGTTGGTTCTAGGATGCCAAATCTTAAAAACTCCTACTTGGACTAGAGCCAGCTACGTACGGCTTTCAGTCTGCTAGACCTCACATAATGATCATATTTCTGCTGAGTCAAGGTTATAGTCAAGGGGTCTATCATGTTGTCTTCTGTAGAAATAATGCTCACTGCAACTTCACCTCTCTAAGAAAAATACCTCAAGAGATTATACTTACGAATTATTTTCTTCGTCCACTGATGTGACCTTGGCTCTAATGCGAGAGCCACTAATGCAGTATTATCACAGTATAGTGTGATGGGGTTTTCACTTCTAGGTATCAAATCTATCTTCTAGATGAAGCATTTCATCCAAAATGATTATTTAGTTGCCCTTGAATCTACGATATAATCATACTCTGCTATATATTATACGACTAAACTCTTCTTTGAGCTCTTCCATCTCACTGCACCTCTATTCAATGTGAAGATGTATCCTGTTTGTGACTTCATGTCATCTTGATCAGTCTGGAAACTAGAATCTGCATATCTTCTGATGACAAGTTTCTCATCTCCTCAATAAACCAGGAACATATCTTTAGTATGCCTCAGATACTTCAGGATATTCTGGACTACCATCCAAGGGCGGTCACCTGGTCATCTTGATATCTCCCTACAACACTCAATGCATAGGTGACATCCAGCCTAGTACATATCACGACATACATGACTAACCCAATCGTTGATGTGTTTGGATTCCTTACCATTATCTTTTTTTATCATCTGTCTGAGGACACATTTTCATGGAAAGATGAATGCCATGTGACACTGGCAACAATCCACTCTTGGATTGTTCTATACTGAATCTCCTCAGTATCTTATCATTGTATGTATTTTGACCTAGGCCTAGCAATCTCTTGGATCAATCACGATGTATCTTGATCCCAAGAATATACGCTGCCTCGCCCATGTCTTTTAGAGAAAATCATATATTCAACCATGCCTTAACAGATAGTAGGACTGGTATCTCATTTCCAATAACTAATAAGTCATCAACATATACTATTAAGAAAATGACTGCACTCCAACTAAACCATTTGTAGACACAAGGCTCACATTCATTCTTGATAGATCAAAATTATTTTATTGATTAATCAAAATGAATGTTCCATGACCTGGATGCTTTCGTTAATCAATAAATGTATTTCAGCAACTTGAATACCTTATTGGTGTCCTTTGGAGTCACAAACCCATCAAGTTTTTTCATGTAGACATATTCATGAAGGTTCTTTTTAAAGAATTATGTTTTGACACCCATTTAACAAATCTAATAGTCATGGTAAGCTGAAATAGAAAGTAGAATTCTGATGGATTTCAGCATTGAAACTAGTGATAAGGTTATATCATAGTCAATTCCTTGACACTGTTAAAAACCTTTTGCATCAAGTCATTCCTTATAGGTACAAAATTTTCCTTCCATGTCCAATTTTTTCTTCAATGTCCATTTTCAACCAACATGCTCAACATCAACTAGAGGATATACCAAAATCCATACATGGATTTAGTACATGGAATCCATTTCATTATTAATGGCTTCTTGCCACTTGGCAACGTCTGTGCCACTTACTTCTTCCTTGTAGGTTAGATGATCATTATAATCAACTAATAAGGAGTCACCATCCTCGATAACTAGAAAACTACACCATTCCAATTTTCTATACTCTCTTGTAATCCTACACAGTACTTTTTTCTCTCGAATAGATTACTACTCCACGGGGATTTGTGGAATCTATTAATGTACCAAATCTTATGTACCATGAGCCTCGACTTCATCGAAGTCTATCTCGCTCCCACTAACTCTTTTGGAGATGTTCTACCTCTCAAGTAATATGGAATGTCTTTCCACTATAACCATTTTTCTAAGGGTTTTTATAGGTAATATCACCTTGTTTCCATGGAGTCTAATATAAAGGTACACTTTGTTCCTTGGGGTGTGAGTTTGTTACTTGAAAAGGCCTTAACAAACGCTTCACTACCCCACACATGTAAATTCGATAACATGGATTTTCTTCCACTCTAGAACAAGTATACAATAGCATTAATCGATTTATTTGGTAAATGGTTTAGTATATGTTCTTTGTTTGTAACTCATATCCCCAAAAGGATAATGGAAGACTTGTTTGACTCATCATTGATCTCACAATGTCAAACAGGTTGTGGTTCCTCCTTTCACTTACACCATTCTACTGGGGTGTGTTTGGAGGAGTGGGTTGGGATAGGATCCCAAACTCCCGTAAGTAATCAATGAATCCTTAATTAAGATATTCTCCACCTCGGTCTATGCAGACAGTCTTAATCTTCTTGAAAAGCTGGTTCTTTACTTCAATCATGTATTCTCGGAACTTATAAAAATAATCTGACTTATACCTCATTAAGTATATATATACATATATACTAAAATCATCTATAAATGTTATGATTTATGAGTACCCTCCCCTTGCTTCAACCAAAAATGGTCCACACACATCTGTATGCTCCAATTCAAGAAGTTTTTTAGCCCTTTCACCTTTCCCACTAAATGGGGATTTGGTCATTTTTCCTTGTAAACATGTATGAGATATGCCAATTGGTTTTAGTTCATAAGAATCTAAAAATACTTCTTGATGTAACTTTGTCAAGTGTTTCTCATTTACATGAACTACTCAGTGATTCCAATGTTTGGTGTGGTATGAGTCATATGAAGTATCTTTGTTAATGATTGCCATTACTTGGTTTGTGTAATCCAACACGTAATGTTTGTTTTATAAATGTGCCCTACCATAACAAATGATATATTTGTAAAATAATCAACATTCATTTCCAAACCAAACAAAAATTCCATATGTATCTAGTATGGATATAGAAATAATTTTTTTAGTAACAAAAGGAACATAATAAAAAAACTTTTACACCAAGATCATCCCAGTTGGCAACGTGAGGTGGTAGTCCCCAACACCAACAACATAGAGTCTGGCTCTGTTGGCTTCTCATCGATCTACCACCCCTCAATAAATCTTCCTAAATATTCGTGGTTCATGTATTTGAATACATATGTGAGCACAAGAAGCTGTATCTAATACCCAATTTGTAGAAACAGATAAATTGAATTCAATAAAAAACACACCTTAAGATTCCCCTTGCTTCTTATGATAGGTGAATTTATTCTTCTAGTTTCCTATCATGCCCCATTCAAAACAAACATCCTCATGTTCCATTTCGTCCCCATTGATATTCCTTTTCTTGGAAGGCTGTGAAGAAGCTTTAGGATTAATTCTATTCACATTCCCTTTCCTCTTATTCACCCGGACATATGGATTTTCGTGATTTATATCTTTGTCCACTTGGAAAATGAAGATAAGAATATCTGATAGAGACTTCTCGATGTTTTTCATATTTAAATTGTCAACAAAGATAGAGAAGCTCCGAGTGAAGGATGCGAGAATGAGATCAGTGCCCAGTTTTTTGGGGAGTATAAACCCTAGAACCTCCAGGTGCTCAATGTAGCCAATGGTCATGACTACATGAGGCCCAGCTAGGGCACCATATACATGATTACTCTAAAAGAGTACCTTAGAAATCTCAAATATTTCCTGTCTTTCTCTCTCCTGGTAAAGACCATAGACTTTCTCGAGCATGCTATAAGCATCCATGTTTTCATGAGTCTTCATGAGCTCAGAAAAAATTGATGATATCATCAAACATTGAATGTCGACCGTGTTGTTCATATGTTTCTCATAGACTAATAAATCCTCATCAATAACGTCATTGGCAGGAGGATCAGGTAATGCTGACCCCAGCACATAAGACTTCCGTTCATGGCATAGGACAACCCAAAGGCGTCTAAATCATTCTTGGAAGTTACTGTCAGTGAGGATGTTTTACTTATCCGGAATTGATCATAGGGATAGTGTAGACGATAAGTTTTTCATTTTTATTCTAAAATTAAAAGAGAAGATCATTAGAATTTATTGAATACAATTTATATGAAATAATATATTTTATTAAGTATCCCACTATATTGTCATGTCCCAATTTACCTCACCATTAAACTAGGAATGTGCGGTTGCCATTGCATTCTAGTTTCAAGGATTCATATTCCCCTTCAAATTACCCCAACAAGGGTTGGTAAATATAATTGAATGTATTTAGGTAGGTAGGTCTTTTCCAACTTTGGGCATGAAGCTCCTTGATATGTTGGGTGGACTCCCCAATCCTGAAATTATGACTTTGGATTTCCTCAACTCTTGCCTCCAATATTAAACCATGTCTAGCAAGGGATACTCCTTTTGATGTAATATGGTTAAGTCAACCCAAAATCATTCACAAGGGCTTCCTGTATAAAAGTAAGTTTCTTAACAAGGGTTGGTCAATATCATAGTTTTATTTCATTTTTCCCTTAATCAAGTAACGGTAGGTTTTTTCTGAGTTAATATTTTATTTGAGGGATTTTTATCTATTATGTGTGAATTTATTATTATCATTATCACACACTTGTTAATATTAAGTCGAACTTTCATAATGGAATAACCATATCTTGATAATATTTACGCATAAGTCTGGTTTATTTTAGTTCCATGTTGCATACTTGTTTAATTCATTAATTATGTGATCGTGACAACACATCCATAATGATAAACCATGAAACTGGAAGAAATAAAATAATGTAAATTTCATGATCACAAGATTTTCTAATGTTTAGTTTTTCTAGAAGTTGATAAACTAACCCTAAACTAGGGGAAAAACACCATGACCCTTTTCGGTTCATGTTTACAGCTTCAACTTGTCCACCTCTGTATCTTCTGGGATTGGTTTCATCTTGGATCTAGCTTAAACCACCTCCAATATCTTGGGAGTTCCATCCATTAAATATGCCTTTTTTAACTCACATGTAGGTGAGGGGTAAAAATGGGATTTACATAAATGAAACATTGGGCACACAGGCCCTATATATTAATTAGGAGAAGGCTCGCATGCCAACAAATCTAATTCAAATAAATAATTTAAATGAAACCATACCAATAAAAAGCCCTTGGTCTAGCTCAGTATCATCCATAAATGAAAAAATATTTAAACGTAAATAAAAATAGAAATCAGTTCTTTAATCTTTATTGATTAAGATAAATCACGCTCGAATCAATAAATTATCATCTTTAATTAATCAATCATTTTATCATAAATCCTTTTCTAAATTTCTTTGAGATTCTTTTCCATCATAATTTTAATCAAATAAATTCATTTAAAATTATCTTTGTACGTAAATTGTACCTTGAAGGCGACCCAGTGGATTCCGATTCATAATTACCAATTGAGTAGAAATGAACATTAAATAGATTTTAAATTAAAAACAAATATATATAAAACATATCACATGTTGTGCCTCAGCTTTATGCCTGTACGATGGCACACGTCTTAAAGGGTTTTATAATATAATATTAAATTTTCATTAGTATGCTTAATTTGGATAAGTACACGATGTGTACTTCCAACTACATGGCGTGTACTATTTTTCACTGTCTATCCGAAGTACATGCCCAGGGAAACGAAATGTGAGTATACATTGAAAATCATCAGAGTACACGGTGTGTCTAGTAAGCTACACACCGTGTAGTTCTTCATTACACGGTCTCCAGCCGGGAAAGCCATGTAAGGAATACACGGTCCAACCCTAACATGAAGGGACTACATGCTATGTCTATTGGGCCACATGGTGTGTTATTTGGGAACCACGTGCCACCTATTACTGGTTAGTAGATGGAGTCATTTAAGACTTATAAAGACTCCAACACGCGGCTTGGTTTGGAAGATAGGTCGGATGCATTGAATCTTGACAACACATCGTGTACTGCCGAATACACACTTTATGTTTTGGTGTTGTACGACCATGATGATTTGGAACCTCCTGATGAGATCCTCTATTTTATTTTAATCAAAACTAAAAGATAAGATCGTTTCTGTATGGTGAACGAGAAACAAAAGAGGAGGAATAGATCTAGAGAGTAAGATTTGGAGAATTATTTACGTGAATTGAAACAACAAATTATTAAATGTGTAATTCATCAAATAAATATTTTAATAATTATAAACTATGATGTAACGGCTCTGATACCATTTGATGGTTTCGAGCACTATGGTGGCGTGGTTGGGATAACACCCATATTTTATTTTTACCATGATCAATGATAATTTAGGGATCAATACGAAGATGAACTCTAGTGTCCACAGAATATAATCAATGATTTATATAAATATGAATGAGGCTAGAAACCTTAGAGAGAATATTGAAAACTAGAATCTATAGAATATTTCAAACTAGAATCCCTCTAGCGGTGATCCACATGTGCTCTGATGGCCTCTGATAGACACTGATTGTTCTCCGGGTGCTAGCTCGGCGAATCGAGTGTCCTGTGTCAGTCGTTCTAGATCGCTTGTTCTTTGACGTTGAAGAATTTCTTTCATTATTGAGAGATAAGAGAAGAGGATTCAAGAGGGAAAATCTTTTGGCTCACCAATTCTCAATGCACCAGACGTGTGGTGTGTTCTATGGCACAATAGGCGTACTTTTCTATTTATATTCGTGGATTTTCAGTTACAATATTTAATTGCACAACAAAAATTAAGTACATTGATGAACATAGTGAAAACCCATGAATTTAATAATAATACCGTGTCATTATTTATGGTCCTCCAACTTGTCAAAAACGAAATTATAAAATCTGAATCACATAATAATAATAGCGTTATCTTAATTTGTGCCAACTAGTTAAATAATTATTTACTGTCTTGAAAATAATTATTCTATTACCAGACCAACCTTGGTCCACTCGAAACAAACATCCATTTATTGAACACTATAATAAATAAATAAATAAATTATTCTCTTAAATAAATTTTTTATTTACAAACTAGTAAATAAATATTTTTTAAATGTTCAATAAAATAATAATTATATTTCATTTAATTTATACGATCATTTTAACACAAATATAATTATTCCATAGTTTGAGGATAATATTTTTCTCATTAATTGTATTCTAATAGAATTTTACTGAGACCACCAAAAACACTTGGGCTGTGACCCTCTAGGATTCATTCTCATTGGGATTAGGCGGGCTTACCTAAAGTCTAAAATTATTGTCTAGAAACGGGTCAAGGCACCCATGAGAAAGAACATGAAGTTTCAACAACGAAATATATATACGAACACTCACCGTGTAATATAATCCATTTGTAGAAATATCTAATCAATAAGGTTTCATTATTATGTCATCAACTTTTATGCTTGATACGTCGTTCTTTGACTACCTGAATTAAACTCATCGTTAACCTGTGGTAATGGAATTTTGTGCGTCGGTTCTATTTCAATCAAAGGGCAAGGATTTAAACTTCCCTAAATGGAAGGGACAAATCCTTCCTAGAATTATCCATTAATAACATGCCAATCGTGATGTACCCAACGTAACCTACTTCCCGCCAACTGTCTACATGACAGTTTTCATCTGTAAATAAAAGTGTGTATGTCATGAAACATATTAAGGATGATCTTAAAGTCTATGGATTGTTACACACACTCCTAGATATAAATATTTGATTACACCAAAACATGCAGAATTCCTACTAGTGGTTCTATTCCGATAATCTACTATCTTGGATATTAGCAAGTGAAAACTTCATGAGAGGAAGTCTCATCTAATTACTAGTACTCACACATGACTGTCGGTTTGCTATGATTCCCATCATATCATGCCATCAAACCACCCAAATATATTTAATAATATTGTTATAGCATTTCATGTTTCTCATCATAGTGGGGAACATCATGACATTATCAATGCAACAAATACTCTAGGACATTATTCCATCATAGTCATGCAAAACAATGAACAATATGTAAAAATAAATTAAATATCCATGTAATCAATGTACAACCATTTGGTTCTAGGAAACCAACACTTACAGACCCAACCATGCTTCTGATGTTCCCATAACATTCGTAACGATGAATGATTCTTGTGTCAAAAACATTCATCTATGGAAAATCGTCATTTATAACTATGTATACATCTTGTATTAATAGAATTTAGAGAATTAAATAAATGAAAAAAATTATTATAAAAATTTAATTTCAATAGAAGAAACTCAATTTTATGATTCTAAAGATATTATTAAGTGTTCAAAACATCACCAAAACCTTAAATGGAATGATATTCATAAAGTTAATTAAAGAGGAATCTATTCAACAAGGCATAAAAAACATATCAATTGAATAGAAATTTAAGACTTTTTAATGTTTGAAATTTGATTATCCATAACTTATAATTTTTATGAAATGAAATCTAATGATGATAAATTCTTGTATTGGAGTTCAAGATATAACGATTCTTTGAAATCCATGACTTCAGTTTGTTGTGAGAAATATCAAATGAGAAGAAAAAATATAATTGTTCTTGATAAAGAAAAAATGATTTTATTTTGTTTTCAATAATAATGAAGATAATGTTAGATAAATTCTCAATAAACTCATTAATGTCTATATCATTATAACCTGAGATATTTGAGATAGTTAAGAGATGGTCTCCCTAATTATTTGAATGGATATCAAAGCTGAAGGAGATGGAACCGTGCGAATTCACCCTTGCCTAAAATAATGGAATTACAGATCTCGATAAATCTACAAATAGAAGAAAAAAATTAGAAGATGAATGTTTTGTGCTTTCTAATGATTAAATATAAAAAAACTTGTGATTAAATATTTATAAAAATTTAAATAATGGTTGAGATACACTGTTAGGTATAGATTCAACTAGAAGATGTAAAAGTTTTCGTGGAAGCTCTTATCCCTTAAGAAAGTTTATAATGTTCACAACTTATTTAATGTATGATTTTCATACTACTGTGGATATTGAATTGTGGAATTTATAGATATATTTGGAGAAAGTTGAATCAAAGATTACTGATTGAATTATAGAAATTTAAATTTGGAAATGGTAGCTTCAATAATTCAGGGTGATTATGGTGAATTATTTAAGATCAAAAGTGGATGTATGAAATACCATAAGGAGCCTGATATGTTTTGAAATTTGGATCAACTTAAAAGATTGAAGGTAGCTATGAACATGCTAGAGGTTTTACAGTTTAATTATTGTCATATGTATTATAAATATCCCTTAACATGTATAATATTGTGAGGGAATGTTACCTATGTAATATATAGACGTCACCTATATAATATGGTGAATTTGATTTTAGGATAATACATGGGATCTCACTATAATTGATAATAGTATTATTAGGGGATAATATATGTCTTAATGGGAGTTGAAAATGAAATGGAGTAGGTTTCCCGTATTGGGATTGAACCATGTAAAAAAACCTATTCCACCTTTACTTTCATTATATGTAATTCGTATAGGTGCACGTTTGGGTAAACTATAAGTGATCCATTTACATCATAACATATGGCATCGGTTTTGAAGACCAAAGGGGTGGAATTTACTTGAAATAATTAGTTATTGTTTTTTTTAAAAATTATTCATACATGATTTACTCCTCTTAGGTGTGTTTTGATGATCCTGCTAGGACTTTCACACTTCACGAGTTTCATTATAAAACCAAAGATTCTATGATGATCAATTATATTTAATAACATTATCATGAAAACCACTTTCATTGTTAACTATATTCATTATTTTTATTCCTTTCCAAACAACTTCCCCAAATCATATAACTAAATAAACCAATATTAAATAATTTCAGGATGGTTAAAAGTATCTTACCAAGAAACAATAACATATGTTTTTATAAACTAAAACACTTTATAAGCCCCCCATTTTAGTTTAAAATAATTATACTAAATAAAAAGGAATGATTAGGACTAATAAAGTTTAAAAAATTCATAAAACCAAAAATTTATTCCATCCTCATTAAAAAATTAGTTTTATAGACCAATTAACAGATAAAATCTCACTTTTTAATCAAAAATTCCGTTATCTGAAAACACAAATCAAATTTCAAAACAAAAATCCAAGAAACAGGGAACAAAAAATAACTTAAAACATCACATTATAACATCAATTAACCATAAATGACCCTCATTTAACATCAACATAATGATAAAAACAATTGGTGTCAATTAAAAATATATGGGATTAAAAAAAATAAATCTAAAGTAAAATCTGAACTGTGTAGAGTTTTGCAACATGAGTTGGTGAACTATGCACCAATTGTGAAAAAACATGTACAATGGTTTATAGATCTATATTCATAGATTCTACATGGTTTTCTAGATCAGGTGATCTAACCATATGACTTTTCATATTCTTATATTTTCGCCACAAAAAATTAAGAGCCCCCCAAAATCACTAACATACTCAATGAGGATCAAAATATCCTCAAAACTAAAAAACATTATTTACCATAACATTACTTTTTTATTGAAAGAGAAAGGGAAAGGTGAAGTAAAAAACTCAAAGAGTTCTGAAGATGTAGAGACCGAGAGCATCCCCAATAGCCACTTCCATTCTGCCCGAGGGGAGGGAGCCAAGGGAATTAAAAACCATAAGTGGAAAGGTAAAGTAAGCACTAGAGGCCAGAAAGTCTGCCAACCGGTTTTCCTCATGCCATGGATGGATAATCTCAATGCCATTAGGGAGGAGATACCTACACTTGAGGATGAGGTACATGATGTGCCATGCGGGAGCAGCATCACCCTTAAGAGTACTCCAAATGATTTTAGAATCAGTCTCTACCATATTGAGGGTAATGTTACTAGAACATAAGATTTGTAAGCCATCAGGCATGGCCCTTTCCTAAGAAAACATAGAATCACCATGCACATAATATGCATTAAATTATAGGCACATAGAGCTAGCACAATTGAGAACCATTCCACCCCCCCCCCCCTCACGATACCTTGTCAGTAAGTAGCATCAGTATTTTATCTAAAGCCATGAGAGGGGCGGATCCATTGTACCCAATAACCAGTCGGCATGGGGACAAGGGAACCAGTAAAGTGCCTTCCATCTAAATAGTGATTTCTACTTTTTATAAAAAACCATCTTGGGACAACCTAATATGTCACCTGAACCGGCCCATTATTAGTCCTGAAGGGTATTATCGATCATCATAGGATGGATACTAGTTCTTTAAAATCATGAATTTAGTATTGGGAATAGTTATACACACAAACAAAGAAAAAAGTGGTGAAGTCTTTACTAATAATTAGGCATGTCACATCCATGTATTGGAGACCAATTCACATAATAAGAAATTTATGTATTAAAGGAGACATCAAAATAAAGAGATACAAAATAGTAATCAAATCTACAACTGAACATCAGAATAATTATAAACATTTGATCACTACAAATAGATATAATAAAAAGAGAAAACATGAAAATTATTTTTGAAATAAATAACCATCCCAAAAATAAAATACAATAAAAAACAACCAGATCCTGAAAAAATGTGAGATCATCATAGAACTAATGGTGTATTTAGGGTGTAAACATAAAACAATGAATAAGATCTCACTAAATATTATCTTCCATTTAAACTAAAAATCCATTGCATTAATTATTATATGAATTATAAAAAGAAAATAGGTTTTTCTCTTGCACATAAAGTAAAACCAAAAAATATTCCATTGTTGGTTTAAAAAAATTACCAACCTTATAGTATACATGGTGTATAAGGAAATCCATATTATTAAAAAATATTTCAATCCACAGAGAGAGGTTACATTAATAATTTCATGGAAAAAATATCAAATCCCTTTCATTATTGAAAAAATATTTATAAATTCTCTTATTATAATATAACCATCACTTCACATTATAAAAAACTATTCAAACCTTTTTATAAATAAATTTTATTTAAAATTATTACCATAGATAAAATAGATAGAAACAAGGTATCAATAATGCATAAAAATAAACAATTAAAGAAATTGTGCCATGAAAATCAAGCAAGAGTTTTGGGATACAATCATGGAAAATAACAGGATCTCTATCACGAACCAGACTGGGTACCCTAGTAACCCGATAACCAAGCAAGAAATGACATAGCCTGAAGGGCATTCCTGACCCCCACGGGTAGGTGACTATCACCTAACATCATAAAAAAATGAAAGTGGTAATGATTTTAACACTAATAAGTTTGAAGAGAGATAAAAAATAAGTATGCACACAAAGGAAAATCCACTAGGAGTAATTTATCAAAAGTAAAACTGGTATAACAACACAAATTAATAAAACTAGGTACCAAAAACTATGAAAAAATTCTCTTCTCCCTACTCAGACGGAACTCACCAAGTCCACACTTCAACAACTAGAACCACCTTCAAGTGTTCCCTTTCTGTTTCATGAACCTAGAAGGAGATAATCTATAAACACCCAAAGGAACAAGTAGGGTGTAAGCCAAAACCCATTAAGACTTCACCAAAATATTCCATAACAAGATGTCAATATCAAATTAACCCTGAAAGTGATTTAAATTTATCAAATAAATAGGTTTGTAATTTCCAAAGCATATTTACACAAATCATGGATTATTTTTCAATGTATGGAAATAAAATGGTAATTAATTCTTCACATTTCAAATGATGGAAATAAATATCAAACAATTGATTTTACCATTAATGAAATGGTTCTATATACAAATGAAACTGGTAAAAAATGGATGAAATAAAAAATTTTATATAATACTATTTATATAAATTCACAAGGATTGTAAAATAGTTTACAACTATGGAATATATACATTTGAAATACAAAAAAGATAGAAACATGGTCATATTCTAAATAAGTATGATAGTTCTAGGCTATAGGGACTCGGAATTGTGAAGTGAAAAATATATACACACACCCCTTTGGGCCAAATTCTATAGATGTCTCACCCCCATTTCCTATGGAATGGGATGCGCTGATATGTGGTTTTAGAATGTTGTAAATTGTAAAGTGCTGAGAAAAATAAATCACTAACAACCTAAGGCTTTCACGAATTCTAGTGAAAACCCAATAATGGAAATTTTATTTCAAGACAACTTAGAATACAATACAATTCCCTTTTCCATTTAAAATATTCTAATTTTCCATTTATATTCCATAACAGGTTTTTGATAAAAAATGCCTTTTCCCAAATATGAAAACCTACGGTTTCCATCAAACCATTTTTAAAGAATTTTTTAAAAAATAAGGATTTGAAACCAATTCACACAATTTCACAATACACTTTCAAAAATAAAATTCAATAATTTAATTTTCAAACAAATTCTATCAATTTCATAACAAACCCCCAATTATATAGAATTTTTGGTTTTAAAAATTTTCCATAAAAACCATTCCTTGGATTAAATCCAACAATTAAATTAAATAAATATCCAAGAAATCCTTAATTTAAATTAAAAAATTAAAATATCACAAATTCTACAAACACAACCCAATTTAATTCAACTGGGGTTTTTCAAATTTCATGAAAAAAACTCATTTTTCCTAAAAACACCAATTAAATGGAAGTGATTTTTTTCAAACAAAACAACTGAAGTACATCTAATACAAAACCATGAAATTTCATTCGAATCAACAATTTAATTTTAAAATTAAATTTATGTTTACGATGAATTGAACAGCATAACGGAATGACCAACCTTAATCAATGGATCTCAAAATGCCAAATCAGAATCTGATTTTTTCTACTATGAAAGAAAATCTTAAAAATGGAAATAAAACCTAGGATTAAGATCCCAAAATAGTTAGTATTAGATACATAAATCAATATGGGGATCCATGGAACCATATAGAGAAGAATAGAGACCACGGATAAAATATACTAGGATGAGGAATCTAACCAATAGAATATCAAAGGGTGTTTCTCTATATTCCAATCGATTATGGATGGGATTAGAAGTAATAAGAACCCTTCATGGGAGATATAAGGTCATGAGAAACTGTTTTGAGGTTGTACCATTATTTCTAGGACCTACAAGAGGGGTTTGGAAAATTTTAATAAAATTTCAGAACTCATAAAACCCCATCGATATGGTATCCTAAAAAAATGTAAATAAACTAGACAAACATTACGCAAGATGTGAACCATTTAAATATGGGACACCTGGTTTATACTAAGAGTGTTCATGGATTGAATAACCATGTTTCAACCATGAAAAATCCCACTTCCTTGGATTTCATAGTTTTCTCTGCTTGGGCACACGGTTTGGGAAAACCCTGCGCCTGTCATGCACTTTCCCCTATTTTCCAAAATTCGTAAAACATCAACATGAAATAACCCCAAATGAAACCCAACCCAATATATATAAGAAGAAAAGTCTATAAATTCCTTAAAATAGTAAATGTATGTTACTACCTCCCCATCATGGAAACTTTTTGTCCCCAGAAATCCTTCAAAGAATCTTCCATGTCAAAAAGATGAGGCCACTGCTCTCTCATCAGTGCCTTCCTACCCCACATCTCCTGACAATCAGAACCATGATGACATAACTCACTAAAAAAAGCTATAATACTCCCATTAAGTACATTGGTTATAGAATCCACTATCGTGTTGGACATTCAGTCTCAAATAAATCTAGTTCATGTTCAGTATCACAGAAACTCATAACATGAGACAGATCAGATAAATAATTTTATTGCTGAGATACATGAAACAAGTTATGTATTGACATCATCTATTGTTGAAGTTACATATTTTATTAAAATTTACATATATTTTGAACATCCCTAAAAGGCCCCACAAAATAAGGAGCATGTTTCCCTTTCCTCCCAATCTGTCGACAACCCGACAAGGGTGAAACATTAAAGAACACCAAGTCGCCAAATGAAAACTCCAACGACCTATGACGACGATCAACATAAGACTCATATTGCCTTTGTGATATCAAAATTAACTGATGAACAAACTAAATCATTGTTTCCATATCATGAACCAAACTTTTTCCAACCAAGGAACTTTCACTAATCTCTGACCAACACAATTGAGATGTACAAGGCCAACCATATAATGTCTCCAAATGGTCCATACAGATCACAAACTGGTGACTATTTTTTTAATAAAACTAAACCCAACCCAAATGATCTTCATAAGCCCCACTAAGGTATAGAACACAAGAGAGGAGAATATCCAGAAGAATCTATATAAATCGTTCCATCTAGACATCAAACTTTAGATGGTATGATATACTCAAATTGATGTAAGATCTCACTATCTCCTTAAGGCCTCCCCAAAATTGGGAAGTGAACCATGAATCCCTATTAGAATCTATAAAAGAAGGAACTATGTTAAAATAAATTATCTCTTTCACATACAGATTTCCCAACTCATCAACTATAGATGGGTCACGAATGGGTAAAAATTGGGCCGATTTAGTCAGTCGATCAATCACAACCTATATAGCATAACACTTTCTATGGGTAAATGGAAACGCAAAGACAAAGTCTATATAACTCTCATCCCACTTCCATGTAGGGACTACAAGTGGAATAAGAAAACCCGAAGGCTTCTGGTGGCCAGCCTTCACCTACTGGAATATATAAAAGTGAGATAAAAACTCACCAATGCCTTATCTCATACCTATATACTAATATTGTTGTCACATATCATAGAAAATATTTGTGGTTCATGTGTGCACTACACACTGGAAACTATGATAATCCCCAATAAAAATTGTCTTTTCCACTAATGGGATAACATAGATATTCTGATAGCATATAATTAAATCTTCGGAGAAGGATAATCAACAATGGTCTCCACACCATAAAGAGAGACTTTAATTCCATGGAACTAATCATCAAACTGCTAACCCTACAGAACCAATCAATAAGTGTGGATGTCAAATAGAAAATAGAAAATGAAACCTCAACCCCTTTCCCCTGAAATATAATTTGAAACCCTCCATATATTATAATTAGATTCCACTCTTCAGATGATTCTTTCACATCCTGGGTCAGAAGTTTCATAGTCAAAGCATTTAAAATGACATTCCCTTAACCTGGGGTATATGTGATGTTGAAATCAAAATATTGATGGTATTCCACCCAATGACTCTTTTGGAGATCTAATCATTTTTATAGAAGATATAACTCATGATATTGTTCTCTAAATACATCTTTAACCTTCCCCCATAAAGGTAATGCCTCCAAACCTTATGATCATGCATCATAGATACATGTTCATGGTAGTGGGTTTGATAATTCATCTAAATTGGACTAATATATTTATATCCAGATGAAACAACATGATCACCTTTTATGATAGAACAACCCAAACCTGAACCTGATGCATCACAGAAGATTACATAGCCCTTTCTAACCTCTGGAAGATTCAACACTGACGCAGTAGTCAAAAGATGTTTTAGATCAACAATAGAATTTTGAAATTCCAGATTCCAATAAAAATTTACTCCCTTTCGAGTTAGTATAGTAATAGGAGAATCCAACATTGTGAAGTCCTTAATAAATCAAAAATAATACCCTACCAGACCCAAGAAGATTTGAATCTCAAAAACATTATGTGGTTATTCCAATATCATAACAAACTTTACCTTCTTAGGATCAAGAAATATTCCTTATTCCGACACCATCTGTCTTGATAATTTGACTTCCCGAATCTGGAAATCACATTTCAAAATGTTGGCATAAAGTTGGTGTAACAACCCAAAGTTTCATTAATGGAAATCCCTCATGATCTAATTAAATGCCTCTTTATGTTCTTATAAGATGTCAACTTCTTTGGTTTTATGTTATGAATTTTGACCATTATTAATATAGTCGTTGAATAGTGATCACATGATTAGTATAAATATAGGACCTTAACAAATCCAATTTACTCAGACAAAAGAAGTGATGGCCTCATCCAGTAGAATTTCCCCATAGGAAGCCCATTCTTCAGAGCTCGTAAAAGAGGTGGCATCCTTGGGCTTCACCCTTGACCATGCCCAAGCCGAGCTTCACCATGTCAAGCTCAAACGATACTGTCTACATGAAAGGTGGAAGTTTATAGTAATTACCACTCGAGCGATGCTATCTGAGCCACCCCAAGAGTCTGTCACCATCGCACACCTTACCCTTAGGTCTTGTGCAGCTGTTTTAAGGGGTTATGTAAAAATAAGTAGTACTATGTTCATGTACATTATTTTTTTGTATATAATAATGAATATAATTTCTAACTATTTTTGATACATTGTAAATAGTTTTTAAAGTACAAATGGTGTTTTTTGTTATTATTTAATTAAGAAATATATTTTATTAAATTAAGGGATTTTTGAATTAAATAACATTTTAATAAAATAATAATAATATTATTAAATTAATTTTTATTATATATAAATGATCTTATAATTTTATGAACACAATTAAAAATTTTTATTAATGTTTGAAAGCCATTTCTGTCAAACCCCGTGAATTTTCGATAAATGTCAGTTTTTATTTTAAAAGTAAAAATTAAAATATTTATAAAATTATTTAGATAAAATAATTTTTTTTTCTAGAATCAGGATGTCGAAATTATCCAACGGTGAAATTTTCATAATTTTTTGAGACAGTCAAATTTTTGGGTAAAAATTAAATTCTGTTTAAATATAAAATGTGTTTTATGACATCATAATGACCCAATGGTGATGTAATAAAATCCTATAATCATTATGTTCGTTCAATATATGTTTTACAATTAAAATAAAATGATTTTGGGTTTGTTTTACTTACTTTTCAATGCATTAATGGACCCCTCAAGACTTATTCAACACTTTTCCTTTTAAATTAATTACCATGGGAGTGTGACTCACCTCCACATAAGCAACCTTATTATATTATGAAGTTCGGACTTTGGCCTTATAAAATAATTTTTTACCTATCCCTTTTCCAATAACCATGGGCAAAAACCATGAGATGGTTTGTGGTTTGGATTAATTTAATATAAGGGGTCCCAAACCTAAATAATAAAGAATTCTCTCACATTTCCTATATAAACCCACCCAAGATCTCACTTTCTCCTCACTAAAATCCTTTTGAGTTCATCCAGCCTCTGCCCTAATCTCTCTATAATCCTCCCAAGGTGCCCCAAGCTCCCATGAATCCTCTCACATGCCCCTCTCTAGCCTTTGGAAGCACACTTCCAAGTAAGGGTTTTTCTTCCTTTCTCATTTTTGTCAATTTTCATTAAGTCGTTTTGCCCTTTTAATTTCAATTATGAATGTTGGGGTATGGTTTCACACCTCCCCCATACTTCCCTCTTATTGTTTGAATGATGGGAGTCCCGTTTCTCTCTCATTAAATGCCTCCCATGTACACCCGTTACTATGCCGAAATTCTGAAAGGAACTTCTCTCTCTTCTTTTACATTCAAGCAATACTTTTGTATCATGAATCTAAATTCCATTTAAATTGTTCGGAAATGTATCTACATGACCTCCTTACTTTCCATTACATGTAAATATGATGAGGAACCCCTTTCTCTCTCATCAACCATTTTTTTATGAATTCTTATGTCACGTCGTTATGCTGCCGAAATCACACCGATTTTCTAAGCCAATGCCATTGTGTAGTGAATACCATGCCCATTTCTCCATCAAGGGTATTCAAAATTATGAACATTTATTTATTTATTATAAAGTTTTATGTATGAATTCCACATTCCTTTATCATGTAATAAATGATTATGTTTTATGAATCCATGTTTTGTGATCCTTGTGCCACACTTATGCATGAAATGAAATGTTTAAGAAGGGTGCGCCCTTATAGTGCTCCAATGCATTAGGTAAAGTATAGTATCATGATACATCATGTGCAATGAGTGTTGACTCATGCTAATTAAATTTCAACAAGGTTTTACTCGTGATTTATGTTCAATGAAGATTTACTCATGCTCCATGTGCAATGAGCCTTGGCTCATGCTAATTCCATGTTAAGTGTTGTTGCCACATTTCCATGTTATGATTATCATGCTTTATCATGCCTTTATGTTCATGTTTTTTATATTCTATATTGATATTACTATTGTCTAACATGTATTGTACTCCTCATGTTATTCCTTGTGTACTCCCTTACTGGGCTTTATAGCTCACCATTTTCTTATGCATGTTCTCAGGTTATCCCATGCAATTCTAAGTATGAGGGAATGTTGTGGTCATGTAAATGAAGTTTTCAATAACGATGTTGTATTTCATGTTTTATGTTTTTATGTAATGGTCCTAAGCTCCAAATACACTACACCTCTTGATCTTCTTTGATGTATCAAGTGATGTTTTATGTAATAAATCATGTTTATGTTTGTAATAAAAGCAGGGTTGTCATAGTTGGTATCAGAGGATTGGTTTAGTTTTTTTTGGGATTAGGAAACCCTTTTAAATCCATAGAGACAAGACTAAGTGTAAAAAAAATACCTAAGTTTTGGTAAGTACTGATTAAGTGGTTTATCAGACAAATACATCCCTATCTTGGTATGAGTAGGTAGAGGCAGCTCAGGCACAGATGTATCCTAGAGGTAAAACCTGAAAACACCGCTTTGAGATAGACTCGAACAGGAACTGGTGCACGAAAATGGGCCTTTCTGCACAATTGGTTATGACACTCCTGGGGGATATGTTTTGATAAATTCACAATCTTAGTATTAACACTTATTAAGGGAAAAAAATGCCCCTAAGAATATATGTTAGAAAGTAGATTATGAAAAGCCTAGATTGAATCCTATAGACTCATGCGTTAAGGAAATGAAAGTTTATTTATAAGTCATAAACTTTTGTCTTTGGATTACTCTTTATGTGATACCCCTAACATTCCTTTTATTCCAGCCAATGGCCAGTAATAGGAGGACTCGGGCTAACAATCAATGTGAAGATCAGTGTGATGACTGTAATAATGAGATGTCTAATCCAATGTGAGCGGGAATCGTGAACTTTGAAACACTTCTCTCTCATATAAATCAAGTTTTGAATAGAAACACTGGTAAAGAGGGACTTTCAAAACCCCCTAAGAAAGAACAAGTCGCTATCGAGAGCTTCATGAGAAAAAGGCCTCCTACTTTTAGTGGATCATCTGATCCCACGATCGCTGAACAATGGATCAACTCCATTGAAAATATCTTCTCCATCCTTCAATGTTATGAAAAAGAGAAGGTTCTCCTAGCTGCCTATCCTATGGAAGGTGAAGCTGATCAATGGTGGACGTTGATCAATAATACGAAGCCTGAGGAGGAGATCGAGGTGTTGGAATGTAAGGATTTTCGGAAGATGTTTTTCGATAAATATTTTCCGCGCACCCTCCGGCTTAAGATGGAAAGGGACTTCCTTTCCCTCAAGAAAAAAGATAAAGAATCTGTTGGAGCGTATGAGGAAAACATCACAAGGCTGGCACGATACGCTTCCGGCTTTGTCGTTACCCCCGAATTCAAGGTTGACCGCTTCTTTGGTGGGCTGAATCCTAGCTTGCAGAAATCATTAGCGATCCGTGACTTCTAAAGCTATGAGGAAATTTTCCGATGTGCCCTCAAGGTTGAAATGGAGATCCGGGAATCATAGGGGTATCATGGGGACAAGAAGTGTAAGGTGGACTTAAATACTGGTGGTGCGATGGTTAAATCCAATGGTGCTAAGAATATCCAGCACCCCACTTGCCAAAAGTGCGGAAAGAAGCACCTTGGAAATTGCATTAAGGGGGCGAGAAAATGCTTCAGGTGTGGAAGAGAAGGGATCCTAGCTATTAATTATCGTCATGAAAGACCCACGGCTGTGACAGAAGAATGGCATGCTCCGTTCGAAACTCAACGTATTGTTCAATTCTACAAATTCAAAGAACCATGTCATTTTAAAAATCAGTGCCCTAATCCAAGGGTTATCGGAGGCAACCAACAACTCCAAGACAGCAAGGAAGATATTTTTCCATCACTTCTACCGAATTGAACCTCGACAACGAAGTGGTGACAGGTATGCTACTTATTCATTCAGGAATCGTGAACGTACTTTTTGATTCAGGTTCTATGTATTCTTTTATATATCGAAATTTTAGTAGAACAATCCCAGCACCACCACAAATCCTGGAAGTAAAGATGTTGGTGAGTACGGAAAATGGGGCAATCATTGCATCCCATGAATATAAGTCCTCCCCTATTATAATATGTGGATTAAATTTACTTGCGAACCTCATAATACTCCCTCTGGTAGAATTTGATGCAATTCTTGGCATGGATTGGCTTTCCTTATATAGAGCTAATATAAATTGTCGGGAGAGGGAAATCACACTCCATATGGAGAATCGACCCCCGATTCATTACAAGTTTCAGGAGGAAGATGAATCTATTTTAGCTCCACCATCTCAAGAATGGATATTACCACCTTATGATCATGCATATCTGGATCAGATGATTGAGTCCAAGGAAGAAACCATCCTTGAAGAAATGCCTTTTGTGAGGGAATTCGCTGAAGTGTTTTCTGAGGAACTACCTGGTCTTCCTCCTAGAAGAGATGTTGATTTCTGAACTGAACTTATACCTGGGGTGGAACCAATATCCAAGACTCCATATAGAATTTCTGTTTTTGAGCTTGATGAGCTGAAGAAACAACTACAAGAGAATCTGGATAAGGGGTGTGTATGCCCAAGTGCTTCACCATGGGGTGCACCAGTCTTCTTCATCAAGAAGAAGGATGGGTCAATGCGTCTTTGCATCGATTATCGTGAACTTAACAAATCACCATAAAGAACAAGTATCCTCTCCCTAGAATCGATGACTTGTTTGATCAGCTGCGTGGAGCACAATACTTCTCTAAGGTGGACTTGCGGTTGGGATATTATCAAGTGAGGGTGAAGAAGGAAGATGCCCCCAAGACTGCTTTTTTGTACAAGATACGGGCACTATGAATTCATAGTAATGCCTATAAGACTCACCAATGCTCCAACAATATTCATGGACATGATGAATAGATTCATTAAATATTACCTTGAAAAATTTGTGGTAGTCTTTATATATGATATCCTAATATACTCCAAAACCAAGGAGGATCGTGAGGAGCATTTAAAAACTGTACTAGAGACATTGTGCAAGGAGAATCTCTATGCAAAGTACATCAAGTGTGAGTTCTGGTTGAAGGAAGTCTCATTCTTAGGCCATATCATCACACGAAATGGGATATCTGTGGATCTATCCAAAACAGATGCAATTGAGGGATGATCGACGCCAACATCTGTAACGGATATCTGTTGCTTCTTGGGGTTAGCTGGATATTATTGACGATTTGTGAGAAATTTCTCACGGTTTTCCAACCCTCATACCAAGATAACTCTAAAGGGAGTAAAGTTTTATTGGAGTGATGAATGCGAATAATGATTCAAGGAGTTGAAAAGGAGGCTTATCACTGCACCCGTGCTCACTTTACCCACAAGTGGGGAACTTTTTGTGGTATTCAGTGATGCTTCAAAGTAGGGCGTAGGTTGTGTGATGAAGCAGAATGATAAAGTGATATCTTATTCCTCAAGACAGTTGAAAATCCATGAGAGAAACTATCCAACACATGATCTGGAGTTGGTGGTGGTGATCATTGCCTTGAAAATCTAGCGGCATTATCTCTATGGAGAGAAATGTGAGATATATACTGACCACAAGAGTCTTAAATATATGTTCACGTAGAAAGAGATTAATATGTGCCAGAGAAGATGGATAGATATCATCAAGGATTATGACTGTTCAATACATTACCACCCTGGGAATGTGAACAAGGTGGAAGATGCCCTAAGTAAAAAGGATCTATCAATTCTATCAATGATGATAATTGAGAAGGATCCAATATTCATAGAATTGATTAAGATGGACATGGGAATCATAGTGAAGGGGAAATCATCAATCCTTTCACAAATGACTGCTCAACTATCTCTTTTGGAAAGGTTAAAGGATGCTCAAAAGGATGATCTGGGAATTCAGGAAAAAGAGGAAGCTATAAAAAAGGGGAAATCCTCAGAGTTTAATGTTAATGAAGAAGGAATTGTGCGGTTTGGGAAAAGACTATGTGTTCCATCAAGTCCGGAGCTGAAGAATGAACTTTTGGATGATGCACATAGTTCAAATTTCTCTATTCACCCAAGGAGCACAAAGATGTATCGAGATCTCCGATAAAACTTTTGGTGGGATAATATGAAGAAGGAGATCGCTGAATATACATCAAAGTGCCTGGTGTGTCAGCAAGTGAAGGAAGAGAGGCAGAAGTCTAAGGGGATGATGCAACCATTTCCCATACCAGAATGGAAATGGGAGAACATCACCATGGACTTTGTCACCAGACTTCCAAGGACATCCAGAGGCTCAATCTGGGTTGTTGTGGATCGTCTTACAAAGACTACACACTTCATTGATATTTGGGAGGATTTCTCATTGGATCAATTAGCATAGATATATATCAGGGAAGTGGTAAGGTTGCACGGAGTACCACTATCTATTGTGTCTGACAGAGATCCAAGATTCACCTTTATGTTTTGGAAGAGTCTTCAACATGCTCTGAATACTGAACTTAACTTCAGTACTACCTATCATCCTCAAACTAATGGACAATCCGAGCGGACTATCCAAAACTCGAGGATATGTTGGGAGCCTACTCAATGGACTTTAAAGGAGGATGGGATCAACAACTTCCTCTTATTGAGTTCTCTTATAATAACAGTTTCCACACGAGCATCCAAATGGCAACATATGAATCCCTTTATGGGAAAAGGTGCAAAACACCGGCATGTTGGGATGAGGTCGGTGAACGTAAGCTGCTTGGTCCATAAATGGTTGAGGAAATGGTGGAGAAGGTGAAAACCATTCAGCAGCATATCAAGGCATCTCAGAGTCGACATAAGAGTTATAAAGATAACCGTCAACGAGACCTTGAGTTTAAAGTTGGAGACATGGTTTTTCTACGCATATCTTCATGGAAGAAGGTCATGAGGTTTAAAAAGAATGGGAAGTTAAGTCCAAGGTACATCGGCCCCTTCGAGATTCTTGATCGTGTCGGGGCTGTGGCCTATCGACTATCACTTCAACCTACTATGGCCAAAGTAAATGATGTCATTCATGTATCCCTATTAAGGATGTACATACCGGACCCTTCACATGTACTCTCTTCTGAGGTGGTACAATTGGAAGATGATCTTTTTTATAAGGAGAAACCAGTGAAGATCTTAGATCGTAGAGAAAACGTTCTACGAAATAAGACAATGCCCCTTGTCAAGATGTTGTGGAGCAACCACAAGTTTGAAGACGCGACTTGGGAATCATAGGATATGATGAAGCTGAGTTACCCACATTTGTTTTAGTGTGGGAAAAGGAAACTTTCGAGGGAAAAATTTCTTAAGGGGGGAATATTTTAACGACCCAAAGTTTCATTAATGTAAATCCATCTTGATCTAATTAAATGTCCCTTTATGTTTCTATAAGATGTCAACTTCTTTGGTTTTATGTTAAGAATTTTGATCGTTGTTAATATAGTTGTTGAATAGTGATCACATGATTAGTATAAATATAGGACCTTAACAAATCCAATTTACTCAGAAAAAAGAAGTGATGCCCTCATCCAGTAGAATTTCCCATACGAAGCCCATTTTTCAGATCTTGGGAAATAGGTGGCATCCATGGGCTTCGCCCTTGACCAAGACCAAGCTGAGCTTCACCATTTCAAGCTCGAACGGGACAGTCTACAGGAAAAGTGGAAGTTGATAGAAATTACAACTCTAGTGATGTTATCCGAGCCACCCCAAGAGTCTGTCACCATCGCACACCGTACCCATAGGTCTTATGCAGCTGTTTTAGGGGTTTATGTAACAAATAAGTAGTACTATGTTCATGTACATTATTTTTTTGTATATAATAATGAATATAATTTATAGTCATTTTTGATACATTGTAAATAGTTTTTAAAGTACAAATGGTATTTTTAGTTATTATTTAATTAAGAAATATATTTTATTAAATTAAGATATTTTTTAATTAAATAATATTTTAGTAAAATAATAATATTATTATTAAATTAATTTTTATTAAATATAAATGATCTAATAATTTTATGAACGCAATTAAAATTTTTATTAAGGTTTGAAAAACATTTCTGTCCAAACCAGTGAATTTTCGATAAATGTTGGTATTATTTTAAAAGTGAAAATTAACATATTTATAAAATTATTTAGATAAAATAAATGTCATTTCTGAAATCAAGATGTCGAAATTATCCTACGGTGAATTTTTAATAATTTTCTGAGACAGTCAAATTTTTGGGTAAAAATTAAATACCGTTTAAATATATAATATGTTTTATGACATCATAATGACCCAATGGTGATGTAATAAAATATTATAATCCTTATTTTCTTCCAATATATGTTTTACCATTAAAATAATGTTATTTTTTGTTTGTTTGACTCACTTTTCAAAGCATTAATGGACCCTTCAAGACTTATTCAACACTTTTCCTTTTTAAAATAATTTCCATGGGAGTGTGACTCACCTCCACATAAGCAACCTTATTATTTTAAGAAGTTCGGACTTTGGACTTATAAAATAATTTTTTCCTCTTACCTTTTCCAAAAAACTGTGGGCAAAAATCATAGGATGGTTTGTGGTTTGGATTAATTTAATATAAGGGGTCCCAACCTAAATAATAAATAATTCTCTCACCTTTCCGATATAAACCCACCCAAGCTCCCACTTCCTCCTCACTAAAATCATTTGGAGTTTGTCCAACCTCTACCCTACTCTCTCTAAGAACCTCCCAAGGTGCCTCAAGCTCCCAAGAATCCTCTCAGAAGCCTCTCTCTAGCCTTTGAAAGCACACTTCCAAGTAAGGGTATTTTATTCCTTTCTCATTTTTGTCAAATTTCTTTAAGTTGTTTTTCCATTTTAATTTCAATTATGAATGTTGGGGTATGGTTTCTCACCTCCCCCGTACCTCCCTATTATTGTTTGAATGATTGGAGAACCCTTTCTCTATCATTAAATGCCTCCCATGTACACCCGTTACTATGCCAAAATTCTGAAAGGAACTTATCTCTCTTCTTTTACATTCAATCAATACTTTTGTATCATGAATATAAATTCCATTTCAATTGTTGGGAAATGTATCTATATGACCTCCTTACTTTCCATTACATGTAAATATGATGAGGAACCCCTTTCTCTCTCATCAACCATTTTTTATGAATTCTTATGTCACGTTGTTACGCTGCTGAAATAACACCGATTTTCTAAGCCAATGCCATTGTGTAGTGAATACCATGCCCATTTCTCCATCAAGGGTATTCACCTTTATGCACATTTACTTATTGACTATAAAATTTCATTTATGAATTCCACATTACTTTATCATGGAATAAATTATTATGTTTTATGAATCCATGTTTTATGATCCATGTGGCACACTTATGCATGAAATGAAATGTTTAAGAAGGGTGTGCCCTTATAGCGCTCCAATGCATTGGGTAAAGTATAGTATCATGATACGTCATGTGCAATGAGTTTTGACACATGCTAAATCAAGTGGAACGAGGGTTTACTCGTGCTTTATTTTCAATGAGGATTTACTTATGCTTCATGTGGAATGAGCCTTGGCTCATGATAATTCCTTGTTAAGTGTTGTTGCCAAATTTCCATGTTATGATTATCATGATTTATCATCCCTTTATGTTCATGTTTCTTATATTCTCTATTGATATTAATATTTTCTAACATGTATTGTA
The DNA here is from genome assembly GCA_963277665.1 of Viscum album. Lineage (NCBI taxonomy): Eukaryota > Viridiplantae > Streptophyta > Magnoliopsida > Santalales > Viscaceae > Viscum > Viscum album. Next base: position 367,437,380 of record OY728167.1, on the reverse strand, counting down.
CTCTTCATGTTATTCCATGTGTACTCCCTTACTGGGATTTATAGCTCACCCTTTTCTTATGCATGTCCTAAGGTTATCCCATGCAATGCTAAGTACGTGGGAATGTAGTGTTCATGTAAAGGAAGTTTTCAATAAAGATGTTGTATTTCATGTTTTAAGTTTTTATGTAATGGTCCTAATCCCCAAAGAAACTAAACCTCTCGATCTTCTTTGTTGTATCAAGTGAAGTTTTATGTAATAAATCATGTGTAAGTTTGTAATAAAATCAGTGTTGTCATAGTTGGGTATTTCTCCAAAAACTCAAAATTATTATTAGATGATTCACATGATCCTCCTAGGACATAGAATAAACAATGATGTTATTCCCAAATACTACAACAAAGGTATCAAGATTCTCAGGGTAAATCCTATTGATTAACACTAAAAATACACCAAGAACATTGGTTAGAACAAAGGTCATAGAAAGGTACTCATAATATCTGTGACTACCCTGAAAAGAGGGTTTTTGAATGTCAGATTCTATTATCCTAAACTGATGGTAACCAGAGTAAAGATCAATCTTCTAAAACCACTTTTTCCTTTTAAAAAGTTCCAAATATATCATCAATCTATAGAAATAGAAACATGTTCTTCATCTTAAATTGATTTAGTTTATGGTAATCATCAAATAGGTGAAGTGATGCATCAACTTTCTCAAAAATGCTAACCAGTGCGGTCCAAGTTGACACACTGGGGCTTATTAATAATTTTTGAATAATATCATTTAGCTGGGACATGAACCCTTTCATTTTATTAGGTTCCATGTAGTAATACGTAATAAATACTGGTTTAGTACCAGACATTAATTCAATAGAAAACTAAACCTCCCTCACCAGTGGAAAACCATAGAAGTAAGAAGGAAACACATTGGGTAACTTGATGAAAAATTTAGATAGATCACCACACAAATATTCCCTCTATAGATCAAAATAAAACATGATATTACTTTCCCCAACTCCGAATAAGAAGGTACATCTCTGCTCGATCATGACTCTCATTCTATTTGAAAGACATGAGACACACCACTAGGTGCAGTAAAGGAGACCCATTTAAGATAATAATCAATTTGAGATTTATTGGAAACCATAGAATATATCCTTAAAATGAAATTAATAGGTTTCATGTTGAGACCCAGAAAGATCCAAGATAGCTTGACATCAAGTAGAGACAAGACACAAATGGGAATATGAAGACCCTACTATCTATTCATTCCAATGGGTGTAGTAATGTACATTATATAAGATAAAAGATCCATAGGAATATTATGAATATTAACAATACGGGTTGAAATAAATGAATGAGATGCTCCAGTACAAAATAGATCAGTAAATAAGGATGAAACTATAGTAATGATATCTCTCACAGTTTCTAGACCCATATCCACTTCCTCTGGAGACTCTTCCACAACGTGAAGTAGCTTCGTTTCAGATTCCTATTGATGTAACAATTTTATACATGATGAATATGACTTACCCATAGTTTTAAGAGGAATTTATGACCCTGTTCCACTATGCAGAGTGGAATAAATATTGAAAAATCACTACATGTTCCCCGACCATCAGTGGGAGCCATAGTTATTGGGTGACACATTGAAAACCTTCTTCGAATATCCTATATTTCCACACTAGTAGTAAATAAAAATGAAATCTTCTTGATACTGAATTAGTTCTAGAATGACACTACTATTGGGAACTTCCTTGAGAATCATCATGCTTCCTCTTTCCTTTGAAGGAATTGACGCTGCCACTATGAGAGAATTAAGCTCCCGATAACCCGGAATTTCTAGCCAGGTCTATTACAAACATATGTTCTCTGTCCATCACATCGTCGTAAGATGTTATCTTCCACAAGATAACCTGAGAATGAAAATCCTAACAAGTACTAACTCAAACATTCAAGCCTTATCTTCTTAATCAATGAAATTTCAACTAAAATATACATGATCTCAAAAAAATGGTTTTCATACTATGTACTTTTATTTTATTCCTTCTCAAGTATGAAAAAATCTATAGACTTGGCCAACAACATCAAATACATATATAACTAGTTTGTGGAAATAAAATTTATTTCTTTACACTATAAGACCTCATGATTTTTTTACATCACCATAGTATCGCACCATCACCTACTTGATCATTCTAGCACGTAGGTGGTACACTTCACTTTGATCACATAGAGTGTGTCCAAGAACATTAAAAAATGCTCCATCATGATCAAACATTCCTCAGCCTCTCAAGGATAATTTGAACCTTTGAATGGTGTAGAATTATATTAAAGGAACTTTTGAGAACAAATATTTGGAACACCCCTCTGAGGTTCCACAGATGGAGCCTGAATGAGAACTTGATGTGGTTATTGTCCCCTAGCATAGACAGAGGGCACAACCCCCATAACGAGATTTGAATCCACAACTAAATTTGGTCACTCAGTTTCTATAGATATTTTCTACTAGATCTGATTTTCCTATCATCTTAGAGGAAAAATGCAACAAAACATCAGCAAACAGTAAGTAAGACATCAGTTTACACTCAAACAGAGAAACAAGGTAATTTTATCGCAATAGATAGAACAAATACGATTTGAATTTCAACATATCCCAATCAAAATAAGGGAAAACTAGAACTAATCCACAAGACGTATTTACCTGACCACCTCTGGGGACTTAGCTTCAGTGTAGCTGGAGATAGCCAGGTACTAAATCGCATCTACCTCCTACATCCCAACGAGATTTCCTAACTGTATACTAACATCAATGAAATATGAAAAACCTGCACTTTTGATATCACTTTGTCAAAAACCATCCTGGGTACCTTGGTAACCAGATAACCGATCCAATCATGACATATCCCAAAGGGTGTTCCCGTTCCCCATGGGTCGATGACTAGCACCTGACATCATAAAAAATGAAATTGATAATGATTTTTCCACTGACAATGTGGAATAAAGGCAATAAATCATTATGCATACAATGGAAACTCTTCTAGGTGTAATTTACCATATGTAAAATAGTTATAACAACCTAAAGTACTATTAAAAAGTACTAGAAAATAGGAAAATCTTCCCATGTCCCAACTCAGATGAAACTCACTAAGCCCATGGTTCAACATCTAGAAACTCCTCATAGTGATCTCATCCCCTTGCTCGAACCTGTATGGATATAGTCTAAAAACACCAGAAGGAACAAGTACCCTATGAGCTAAATAATAGTACGATTTCATCCAAATATTCCAGAAACATATTCCAATATCAAATAAACTAGTAAAGTGATTTAAATTTTTCAAATAATCATTTTTGGGGCATCAAAAGAATAATTACAAAACTCCTGATTTACATTTAAAAATATGGAAATAATTTAGCAATTCATGCTTCACATTTCAAATTATGGAAAGACATTTCAAATGATGGAATTTAACTTTAATCAAAGTTTTCTTTACACAACTAGCACTTTCAAAAAAATGTCTTAAATAAACACTTTTATATAAAAAAGTTTAAATAAATTCACAATGCATATAAAAAATTTTACAACAAGGGAAAATATACATTTGAAATAAAAACTAGGAGAAACTTGTTCATATTCCAAAATAGCTAGTTCCAGGCTATAGGGACCGAACAGTGTGAAACAAAAAATATGTATTGACGCCCGATTGGTCCTATGTCCAATGTGGACTCATCACCATCACCCAAGGAATGGGATGTGCAGATATGAGGTTATAGAACGTTCTAAATCGTAACGTGTTGCCCAAAATAACTCAGTAACTACCTATGGATTGTATTTTCTCTATTACAAAAACTATATTGGGAAATTTATTTCATGTCTACTTAAAATACAATTAAATCCCATTCTCCATTTAACATTGTCCAATTTCCCATTTAAAAAACATAGTTATTTTTTAATAAAATGCATATCTTTTCACAAATATGAACCCCTATGGTTTCCATTAAAAACTTTTATTCCATTTTTTCACAAACAATTATGTTAAACCAATTCACACAATTTGAAAATCTAATTTCACAAATTAAATTCAACAATTTAATTTTCAAAAAAAATTCCATCAATTTCATAACAAACCCCCAATTTAATAGAATTGGGGTTATTCACAGTTTTCCATAAATACCTTTTCAACAATTATATTAATTTTTTTAATTAAATCAATTCGCATCAAATATACAATTTAAATTAAAAAATTTAAATCTCACAATTTCCACAAACACTCCCAAATTCAATAGAATTAGGGGTCATCCAATTTTATTCCAAAAACCCATTTTTCATAAAAACCCCAATTCAATGGAATTGGGTTTTTCTAATAAAACATTTGAAATACATTTAATCTAAAACAAAGAAATTTTATTTAATTCATCAATTTAATTTAAAATTGAAATATAGTGTATAGATGAATTATGCATTGTAACAGAACCACCTACTAGAATCAAAATATATTGCAACACAAAACCCTAATTGGGATTTGTCGACAAAGAACGATGATCATGAAAACGAGAATCAAACCTAGGTTTAATATCCCAAAAGATGTGGTTTAAAATCCATAAATAAATACTGGGATCCATCTAAACCTAGTGATAATAAGAGATACCACAAGAGAAAGAGATTATAATGATGAAACTAACAATGAGAAGATCAAATGTGGTTTCAATAGCTTCAAATCACTTCTTGTAGGGATATGAGGGGCCAAGAATCCTTATTTGGTGCTCTAATGTATGGAGAAAATTGTTTGAGTTCATTCTTTTCTATTGAGGATCTACAAGACGGGTCAATAAATTTTAATAAAATTTCAGTTCAATAAAAATCATGTCCGCACGGTTTTTTGGGAATGGGTGCACGATTTAGAAAACATCTGTGCAAGACATGTGTTGGTTATAAATGGGATGCATGGTTTCTACTAAGAGGTGGAATGTATTAACTAACCGTGTAGAAACCATGCAAAATCCAACCACCTTGGGATGCACTATTTTCTCTGATAGGGTACACGATCTATGAAAACTGTGCGTCGAACGTGTACTATCCCATAATTCCCAATATTCTAAAATACATCAACCCAAAATAACCCCAAATGAATCCAACAAATATATATATAAATATAGTTCTAGGAATACCTTAAAATTGTAATAGGATGTTACAACCTCCCCACTAATGAAAATTTATATCCCCAAAAAATCCTATGATGAAACCTCCATGTCAAAAAAGATGATGCCACTACACTCTCATCTATGAATACCTATCTAATGTTTCATTAGAATCTGAACTATGATACCATAGAACATGATCCAAATGTATCATCCTCCCAAGAATTAACTTGGTTTTAGAATCATCTAGCATGACATGTCGTTCAATCATAGATAAATCTGGTTCAACTTTAAGATCATGCCAGTTGTGAACATGAGATGTATCAGATTAATAATTTCATCACTGAGATACATGAAGCACATTATGTATTAACATCAGCTGTAATGGAAGTTCCAAATGGTATGAATCTTTCCCCACCTTCTCAACAACTTTGACTAACCCTAAAAAATAAGGATCAAGTCTCCCTTTCCTCCTAAGCTGTCGATGACCCACCTGGGATGAAACATTCAAGAACACCTGGTCACTAACAGAATACTCCAATGATCAGTGGCGATTATCACAATAAGATTTATATGGTCTCTAATCCATAACATTCTGTGATAAATCAACTGAATTATGATAATTTTTTTGTGTTAATATTTTAAATGATATAATTTGGTAATTAAAATTTTACTTAATATCCTCAAAAAATATTGTAATCAATTTTTGTATAATTAATTTATTTTTAAAATTTTTGTTCTTTTTAACCTTTTAATTTTAATTTATTTAATTTTTTTTTGATATAGGTACAATATATAATTGTGTCTAGTTTCATCCCAACCTCTGGTAGGATTCAGTTAGAAGGGGTTTTCTATACTGATAAGGAATGTAGAAGATAGATACCACATGTGGTAGGATTTGGTAATGGAAAAGTGTAGTTAGTTTTGATATTGGTGATCAATGGGGAGAGAGAAGAGAATTCTTATTAGATGAATTAAAATCCTTAGGAAGGTATTCATTCAATAATTCATTTTGAATTAGGAAAAGAGAAGTAGGAGAGAGAAAAATACTAGAGACTGAGGGATATCCAGGACAGAGAGATAGAGACAGACCAAATCGCTATTTATAATAAATTTTGAGGGATATTTATTTCTCCCTAACATTAATTTATCTTTGCTAAATTTTAGTCGAAATTTTAAATCATATTTTCATTATGATATTATGAAACACTTTTAACTTTGGTAATTTATAATTCTCATAGTAATTATTTTTTATTTATTCTCATAATATTTTATAATGAATTCAAAATTGATTGGTGAGATCAATTTTTAATTGAAGGATTGTGTTTCAAAATTTATGTTTCATACATTAAAAAATAAAGATGAATATATGATACTGATATTTAATACATTTCATCAAGTATAAATTACAAAACATTTTAATATTTTGGCCAGTTTTGTTCCATTGGAACTATTTTGAAATTTCATCGTTGTTTTATGATTCATGGAGTAGTAAATTCCAAGAATCAACATTCTATGTGATAAGTTTCATAGAGAGGGAGATTAATCAAACTTTTTCTTGTTTGATTTAAAACTAAATTTTTATGAAGAGGATATCAATTTTGATAAGTAGAGATAGAATTCCCATGCATCTTTCTTGATCAAATTTTACTCAGTTTTAGTTCCTGTTTTTTTCATACACTATTTTCTTTGCTTAATCATAGTTCCATTTACAACCTAGTTCTTTAACAAATAACTTCCTCATAATTAATTCTTCCAAAAGAATATTAAAATAGTTTAAAAAAACTTATTTCACTTTTTAATGATTTGTTTTGAAAATTTGGATGCACTCTTATTTAGTAGCCTTCCCTTGGGTTCGGCCCTAGGAACCGCTATACAGTCGTAACTGTTATTTTTTTTAAATAATTAAACTTTGGATCATTTTAATGATGAATGTGTCAAGTAAATGGCCTAATCTATTCTTTAAATTAAGCATATAATATTCCACGAAATTTTTGTTTTAAAAAATAGTTGTTTTTTCAGAATTCATTCACAATATTAGGTTCATTAGGTGTTATTAGGAATTTAAATTTAGTATTTCTTAATGGATAATAAATCTATAGTTTTTTAGGGTTGTACTGAGACTGAAATTTTTGAGGATGAATGTTTTATATGTAAGGATGGTTACTGATTTTATTATTATTATCATTAATAACTAAGTATAAGAGTGATATAGGATTGTTATTTGTGGTATTGTAATAATAACATTAGGAAACTGGAAACTATATATTTAACCTAGGTTACTCATTATTTAAAAAATAATAATAATAATTACCTTATAGAGACAACATCAAGGGTAATCATAATAGTATTTTGAATCTTTAGTAAAATAGGAAAATGGGAACCTTTGGTGAATATATAAGACACTAAGAACATTGTGTGTGTGTGTGTGTCAGCCCTATGTACATTTCAAATATGTGAATCTACATAGTGATTTTCAAAATTTACATGGTTGGGTAAAATTCAAAAAAAATACAAAAAAAAAATTAATAAAATTCATAGTTTTAAAAAAATGAGTTCATTTTGGTGAGGGGAATTTTGAATGTTAGATGAAGAAGGGGTCAATTTAATTGTTTGAAAATCATTTATGTTGTATCAAATAAGTTATTCAAAAAAATTAATTTAAAACACACTTTTAGCAACCTATGAGAAAATGATGATTGGAGGTGACTATTATTAGAATTTGTAATTCGACTATTTTGTAACCTATTATTTCTTTTAGTATTAGAAGTTGGACTTGGATTGATGCATGTCAATTGGTGGATTCATATAAGAGGCATGACATCATCATTAGTGAATGGTTTTTTTCTCAATTAATATCCTATTAGGTTTTTGAAATTAAAAATGAGATCTTTTTAAAAATCATGACATTAATTTTTTGTTTCCCTTAACATTTTAAAATAGCTTTACATGATTCTTAGTGAGATGAATGTTTACAAAACATGTTTCTGTTTCAAAAATTTATAAATCACGAAATTCATTGAGGAAAATCAATGCTTATGTGTGGGGGAATTTGATGTGGCATTTAATTCACCTGATTTTCCTCATCTTTTTATTAATTTTTTAATCCTTTATTTAATTATTTCTACCATTTATGTTAATTAATTTTACTTAAATATTTTATTAGTCTAAATAATTATTTCATCCTTTCATATTATTTATTTATATAATATTTCGCCAAATTATAGTTTCCATTTATTTATATTTTATTTATATTTTATTTCAAATTATATTTTTAACAAACATTCAAGTATATAATTAAAATGTTGTCTTTTTCTTATTTTATATAATTTGTCAATTTCCTTTTCAAACATTAATTTAATTTTCATCTTGTATTAATGATATTATACATTAAATAATCAATTTTAATATTTATTTTAATCTCAATAAATAATTTAATTATTCAAATTTAACATAACACTTAAATTTATACATTGAGTTTCAAATTATTTAATATCCCTATATTTATATTTTTAAATTTAACTTTTAATTAGTGTTTTGTTTTATATTTTTAGTATTCAGTTGTTGAATTAGTTATTTCTTCAATTGTTTTAAACTCTAAATAATTTAGTTTTTTATTTTAGTATCATTTATTTAATTAATTAATTTAGTTTTGAAATTTTAATTAATTTAATTTTTAAAATTAATTGAATTTTATTTATTATTTTCATAATAGAATTTTTTTGAGATTTTTGGTTCCATTGGTGGATTTGTTCCATCCTTTTCTAAAGAATTATCTCTATTGTTGTGACCAAAGGACAACAAAATGACCCACCATTATCATTTCCTTTTAAAAAAAATTTTCACACAGCATTGGCCAGAACCCGAAGGTGAGTCACTGAATCATCACTAATGATTCCACTAGAAACACACATAGTCACCAATGGTTTCCCTGACTCATCATCAAATATTCTCACCGCCACATTAATTCTTTTCTCACTATAGAAAACCGACCAACTGTTAGCCAAGCCACCCACCGTTAAGCTATTTACTCACCCTTGGGGAAATAACCTTACGCCATTACAGTGGTGACTCTACAGTCCCCACCATCAGCAAACGAATCAAACACCGACATCATATCAAGCTTCCACGAAATTTCCCCAACCACCAGAAACCACAACTTCCTCAGATATGTACATGTCCATCTATAGTTGCTGACCTTGAACCGAACCCTCAATGGATCTCAAAAATTCACCCCGACTAGGATATTCTGCCGCCATCTATAGTAACCCACTGTCGGTTTCATCAAAATCACTCACTGCTGTGACACATACTTCTAAGAGTAGATTCAAATGGAATCACCACTGACCAATGGAGGTCTCTTCCTTCTGAAGCTACCTTTTTCATTCTATCTTCAACATCATCCCCCTTTCACACATTTGAAAAATCAAACCCAATGTCTCCCCCTACACCATCAGTGAAACCAAATACACTGGTTGAAACCATTAATGAGGAAACGTATTCACCACTGGAACCCCGACCTAGAGAAAATGAAGAAGCCGTTAAAGATGATGAATTTCTACGGATGACGAATTTATCGCTGCCACTGGTCTGAAAAGGAGATGAGTCCCCAGATGCATCTGGAGAACCCCCCTCCCCCACCGCACAACTAATAAAGCAGAGAAGAAAAAAATAAAATCAAATAGAAAAAACAATAATTAATAAAATAATAAAACTAAATTAGTAATAATAACAATATAATTATAATAATAATTAATAAAAAATTAAATTAATAAAAAAATTAAATTAATAATATAATTGAATAAATAAATACAAATTAATATCATTTATAATTTAATATAAACCAAATAATAATAATAATAATAATAAATAATTGATTATTTCTAACTGAAATAATAATAATATAATATAAAATAAACAATTATAATTTTTTTAAATTAATAAAATTATAAAATTTAATAAATCGTTAAAAAATAATTAAATTGAATTATTTTTTTAAAGATATAAAAATATTAAAAATAATAATAATTTAATAATTTAATTAATAATAATAAGGATTAAAAGTTTTAATTAAAATAAAATAATTAAAAAACTCACTTAAAATAATAAATACTGAATTTAAATTAATTATAATAAAAAATAATAAATAAATTTAAACTAATTAACTAAAAATTTTAATTTTCAAATTAATATAATAATTTAAATAATGATGAATTAAATAAAAAAATTATTTATAAGGCTTAAATATTTAAAAAAACATTCATTACTTTTTTAATTATTGCTTGTTGTCATTGTTCAGAATCAATCCTGAATAGAATCCTTGTTATTTTCACTAACCATTGGGCAGTCAATTGTAAGGGTAATGAAAAATTAACAAGGATGATAGAGGATGAAGCCACGTGTTTGTGACTGAGAAGACCAACTTAAGTTAGTGTTTTTCATTGGTGACTAATGAAGAGAAAACAAGGGACTTTAAAATTGAGGGCAGACAGAAGATTCAAACATTCACATCTCGCTTTCTTATAGACTCGGGGAGTAGGAGTAGAACGACTGACTAAGGAAGACCATAGTAGAGAAACAAAATGGGATTTGAGAGGGAGGTTTATTTCTCCATTTTTTCAATTTCTGTTGTTAGTAATTTACATGTATCAAATTTTTGTTTTGAAAATGATCAGTGGATAAGAATTATTTTTTCAAGGATTTTTAATTCAATTACTTAATTATTTTATTTCATCATATCATTTTTATAATGAATTAAATGTTGATTAGAGATATAAATTTCAAATTCATTTAAATTATTTTATTCTTCATGTTTCAATCTTTAAAACATCAAGATCATTCAGGGTGATTGATATTGAATGAATTTATTAAAACATAAATTTGAAAACACTGGAATATTACAGTATGTTTTATTTCAGTGAATTCATTTTATTTTCCATTGCAGTTGATGATTCTTGGGGTGGTGAACTCCAACATTCAATCTTCTGTGTGATTAACTTCTTGGCAAGTGAGATTAATCAATATTTTTCCGAGGTGTGTTCACAATAATATCTCTTTGAAGAAAATCTCAATCTCAATTGGTAGATTGAATTACATAGGCATCTTCTTTGAACATTTTCCCTTCATCCCTATTTCTCATTAAATGCTTATCAATGTTGTATAATCTTCTTTCCTTTATCAATTATTTCTAGAAAACAAAATTGTGACAACAACTCCATTATTTTTCACCGGAGAAATTAAATTAAATAAATAAATTTTCAACCCACTTCTTATAGTGGGTATTATTCTTGTAAATTTGTTTACTCAAACATTTTTTAGTCTTCCCTCGGGTTCTACCATATGTTCCACTATATTGTAGTTAGTATTAGTTTTAAAATAATTAAACATTGGCACATTTTCAACAAAATAATATGTAGGTTTTTGTTGCTTTCACTAAAGAGTGATTTAAACGACATAATTCTTCAACACTAATTTTTTTTAAAAAAATTTATATATAAATAATATTTCAAAAAAATGAAAATTGAAAACTGTTAAAAAAAATTTCTGTCAATACTATTTATTTTTCTATTGAATTGTCTCTCTTTTATTAAATTTTTTACTTTTTTCCTTAACCATTTTATCTTTTTTCTACTGAATATTATCTATTTTTTCTTTACTTTATGATAAATCAAACTTGTACCGATATAATATGGCCCTTAAATCTAGAAATTAAAAAACACTGAAGTTCCATGAAAATGAAAAATAGAATTGAAATGGAAAACATAGCTAATATAGTTCCTACTTTAACTATCCTCCAATACATTTAACCTGAATATAATAAATAAATGGAGAGGACTAGGATGAGGAAGTTTCAACTCCATCAAGATTCAAGTAACCCATTTTCAATTTGGCCACCTCCTATATCTAAGAACATTGAACTTAAGTAGTCCCCCTTCTCACTATTGTTTTCAATCAATGATATCTCTAATGATGAATCACTTGAATTTATTAGAGGCTTCTATAACACATTGAAAATGATTCTTTTACTTTGAATCACTTAAAATGACCGATTAATGAGAGTATTTTCCTTTTTTACTTAATGGGAATGCCATAAAATTGTTCTTGAGTCTCGATGAGAACATTTTTTAAAATTTGGGACTAATTTTATAACTCATTTGTAATGAAATTCTATCCCTAATGAATAAAAGGAGAATTTTGTACTGAAATCAGTTGCTTTTATCAAGTGGATAGTGTATCCTTTCATGAGTCTTGGGATAGATTCAGTGAACCACTTAGGTAGTGTCCCATCATCAACTCCAATCCCATTTTATCATGGACACCTTCTTTGAAAGATTGTGTTTTCTGGTCAAAATGTGATTGACCAATCTATTTGGGGAAAATTTCAATGAAAATACTATTGAAGAGTTATGAAAAAATTTCAATAACCATTCATTGAATTCTCAACAAAAAAATTAAATAATGAAAAGTGTGAATATAAATTCTAAAAACATTGATAATGGAATAGAAATGAAATCTAAAATTGATGAAATTACAAACCAACTCCAATCATTAATGAACGAAAACGTCAAAAAATATGTAAACCATGTTCGTTTTCAAAACACAAACCAATCTCAAAGGGAGTAATATTCACAGTGTAAAATTTTTGGGCACATTTAAATCTTATATCCTAACATTGGCATGCTTGACCAATAAGAAAATGAAAGCAATGCTATTTATGGTCCTTGGATACCAAATAAAGAAGATTCCTTTTCAAATAATTACAAACAAGGCTATATGAACCATCAAAATATCTCTAGTAAGGAACAAGGAATGCTTAAATATCATACTGCCGCTACATACCAAAACCAACCATGACAGTAATACCTAAATTTGCAGAGGGGTGAGTTATCAAATTCCCAAGGGATTTTTGAGGAGAAAATAATTAATATAATGGATCTAATGATTAAAATATTTTAATCTAAATAATAAAAATTTATTTCTCAGAAATCCCAACATGAATTTTAGAAATCTGAACATGATGTAAGAAATCACAATTTGAAGTTACAAATGGTCCAACTATCTAGATACTTATATTCTAGGGATAGGGTAAAACTTCCTAGAACATCTAAAATAAACCATAAGGATAATTTCATGAATATTTTCACTAGAAGTGGAATTAATCCTAATTCAAGTCCTATTAATGACCTTAATAATTCCCAAACTGAAAAACAAAAAGATTCAAGAAATAAAAATCTATTGAATTCTCATCCCTTAATTAAGAGAAAAATACTAAAAATGAATAAAAAATGAATTTTTCACTTCATAATAATGCTTAAAATTATTATGAACATAAAAAAAGGGATTGAGAAATATTTTTTAGTATTAGGGGATATTCCTTCTATTCATAGGAACTATTCTACACCCATCCCTTTCCTAGTAAATTTTCAAACCCAAAAGTAACTATAAGGCTGAGATTCTTCAATTTTGTGGAATCCTGACCAAGCACTAAGTGAATATCCATTTCAAACAATACTTTATTCAAATTCTATTGTATCATAAGTATCATAAAAAATTGTTTCAAATAAAAAACATTTGATTAATTTTCTACTTGTAGTCTCTCTGAAGAGTGTATTGTTGTGTTGAAAAATAAGTTTCATAAAAATCACAAATACCATGGTAGATTTGTCATACTATGTACATTAGGGAATAGTTGTCAACTATACAATCTCAGTTACTTCGGTTCTAGTATTAATATTCTCCCATTCTCACTATTTCAATAGTTGTGATTGGGTGATATTAAACCCAGCACTATCATCATACAATTCGATGACCATTACCTCACGCATCTTGTAGAAATGGAAAAGCACGTAATTGTTAGAGTTAGCAAGATGTTTATTATAGATGGATTACATATACTAGGAATGGAGTGTGACCAGGAGGATTCCATAATCTGGGCTAGTACCTTATTGTCCACTAGTGGAGAAATCACTATTATCTCTAAGGGTGAATTGATCATTAAAATTGGGGATAAACTAGAAGAATTAAATGTATTTAAAAATGTAAAGGGACAAACATTTAATGAAAGTAATTATAGGGTAGAGTCCATAGAATTTGAAAAAACACTTAAAAGATAAAAATAATATGAAAAACAACCTTTTCCTTAAAAAATAAATTTGTAAAATGAAATTTACCTTTCACATTATATCGAATCTAATTAAAATGATAGTATGGAAAATTTAATAGAATTGGATAGTAGAAATGTTTCTTCTTTTGTTGGAAATTTATTCACTATTTTTAAAAGTAAATAACTATAAAGGGAACTTCATGTTCATTATTATATTAAAAACCATTCTTAAAAAATTAATATAGGAAGAGTTTATAATGAAAATTGATGATTCTTCTTTAATAAATTTTTAGAATTATTAACTAGAATCCTTTGAAAATGAGACTTCCACCTTGGATAATAGTGATGGAAATAATAAAACTGGCCAATAAGATTAAAACCTTTTTACCTTTTAAAATCATTACAAGAGTCATGTTGAAGATCTTAGTACTCCCAATACCCAGATACTTCTTTTGAAAAGGCACCCACTTTGGAGATAACACCACTCCATGCACACCTGAAATACTCATTTTTGGGGGATAAATCTACACTACCTTTCATAATATCTGTTGAACCAAAATATGACATGGTGGGAAATGTTTTGGGTGTTTTTAAGAAATATATATATGCAATAGGATGGTCCATAGCTGATACTAAATGGATCATCCCTTCCTTCTTCATGCACAAGTTCCCTATAGAAGCAGACCAAAAACCTAGAGTAGAATGTATAATGAGACTAATCCCAAATATAAAAGAAGTTGTGAGAGAGGAATTTATTGAGCTACTACACATTGGAACTATTTATGTAACACCCCAATATTCCCTGGTACGCTTCTTGCTGAATAATACAGTAGCATGTTTTGTATGCAACTTCAAGTTCTTACATACACCACAACTAATAAAACTAGCCGTTATGAATAGTAATACCCACTTTTTGAAATTTTATAAATTTTATCTCTCCAAATGGAATTCATATTTGGATTTGAAATATCGAATTTATCCTAGGGTGAAATTTGGTACTTCTCGGATGACATTTATATT
Organism: Viscum album; assembly: GCA_963277665.1. Lineage (NCBI taxonomy): Eukaryota > Viridiplantae > Streptophyta > Magnoliopsida > Santalales > Viscaceae > Viscum > Viscum album. The sequence continues at coordinate 367,422,139 of OY728167.1, read as the reverse complement.
TTGAGGAATAGTGAAATTTAATAAAATTTAATTAAATTTTTTTTAATAAAAATAATTAATATTGATAAATTATGAATTTAAGTGGTTTTAAAGTATATTTAGAACATATTTTTACCATTTAATACAATTCTGGTCATTGGACATAATTTCACAATTAACCCAGACATAAACAAGTATCAATCTTTTGATAGTTATTATGTCTTAAAAACACGCTTTTTATTTTGACAGTGGGAATTAATTTTAAATAAATTTATGCCACTTCTCTGTGTTGAATTTTAAAAATCGATTCCATATTTGGAATCTGGATATTCAAATTTTGTAAATAGGTAACTTTTATTTTTAGACATTTTGAATAATTATTTCGGTAAATATTTTATTTACCATGGTTAAAGGGTAAGTCCGATAAATAAGGGTTACAAAATTATATTATAATAACAATTAATTACCCTAAAACGTGTCCTAACCTTATTGGTTGATACATGTCCGACCATAGGAATCTTTGGGTCGATTTTGGGACACCATGGAGCCAGTTTTTGGTGATAAGGACACTTTATATTAAATAAGTTAATAAATACAAAAATGACATAATCATATATCTTTTAGAAAAAAATATTTTACATAGGGTTTTGTATGTTGGATTTTCCACTATAAATATTTATTAGAAAGATAAAAATATTTTCTATATAATATTATTTTATTTATAATTTTTATACATTAAATAATTCAATTTATTTATGACACAATGATGATGCAGTAATTACTGTATTAATGAATGATTAAGATAATTGATATTATAAATACCCAAATAAATTTAATTTGAGACTTTTTATAAATTAATATAATTTCTTATGTTAATATGGTATATTATGATTTTTTATATAAATTTTTTTTGAAGTAATAATGCTGTTATGAATTTATCAAAAACAAAATACCCAATAGGGTCAAAATTGACATAAGAGAGTTTTTAAAACAAATATTATATAATTAATTGATATTCAATTTATAAAAATCTTTGTTTTGGACAAGAGACTTATATCATGATAGCTGTATCATTAATGGACCACTTGAGGGTCTCTTTGAGGTATATAGTAAGTTTATTAACTATATAATATAAAAATATAAAGTTACATGGTAAGTGTCAAACTAATTAACTAAGAGTTAAAACTAATAGATAAGGTTAATATAATGACCTAAACCTGTCTAAATTCTATTGGTTGACTTTTTTTCGACCCATCCGCACCTTATCCTTTAAATAATCCACTTTGGAACCATTCGAAACCGAATATTAATTTATTATAAAATAATATTTCTAGATTTTCCTAAGGGGCCCCTCCTCCCCTTATAAAAGGACACCACTTATAACCCATTATTCACACAATCAAAGCCTTTTAACTCAGACAAACTCTACCCAAATATCCTCTAAACTTCCCTCAAATCAACCTAGAGGCCTTAGTTTGATCATAAATCCAACCTAAGGAGCCCTTTTGACCAAATCAAAAGGAAGAACCCGAAGAAGAGGTAATGTCTTCACCACCCTCTTTAATGTTCCTTTCTTCTTAAACTTCTTCTTTCTTTGTTATTTGCATTATAAAATAATAAATCTAGTATATTCTATATATTTTGATGTTATTATAATTATGGAACAGTAAAATTCATTATTCTATCCATCCATTTAATGAAATGTCACCATACGTACGTACGTACGGCCTACCGTCTCTACGTTGTGGTGTAATTGTTATCCAATATATTATTATTTAGATGGGTATAATAATGATGTGTAATTAATGTAAATAATAAATATATCATGATAATTATTATGTCTATATGATATACCATCCAATTATATATTATTTTAATATCAAAAGGATGATATTGTCGCTCGTGCGTACGTACGGATTACAGTCTCCACGAACGCGATGAGATTCATTACCCATCATATCCATTCAAGACTAAATTTGATTTGATGAATAAAAATAATTTTTAAGAGACATGATATCATTCTGGATATAAATATGATACATCCCGTCCATAACAAATACAGCTCACATAATAAATAATATATAGGAAAACGAATCCATTAACACCCGAACCGATGATAATACTAAGATATTATTAACAAATAAATGTAAAAAGATCATATATGATATCATATTAATGTAAATTATTTTTGAATAATTCAATAACAATTATTTCACCATTACATAGGAGGTTAACCTATCGTCAACCAAGTAAAAAGAACAAAGTAAGGGGTTTCTTATCTCACTTTTAATTTTGTGAGATTTCCATTGTTCACAACTTATTTATTGCATGTGGTGTGCGTAATGACCATGATTGTATTAATTGTGTAATATACATTAATTTACGTATATTTACATCATCATTGTTTGATACTTCTTTCATGGGTGTATGTTTCATAATTTACCAAATTGATAAGGGAATTTGAAATTCAATTTCCACTCATTCGTCTTTACGCATACTTCATTGATTATTTTACACCAAGATTATGTGTGGAATAACTATTCATTTTCTTATGTCATAATTTCCACACCCCTTTCATTGGATATAATTTTCATACACATAATCACTCCATTGATAAATTATCAAGTCGTCGATATGAACTTGATAAGAGTAATTTTAACTCAATCTCCATTTATTGAGTTAAACATCCAATTCATTGGTGTTGTTTTTACAAGAATATGTATGAATGTCATATGATTTATTTACAATGAATATCCAATCATATTGAGTGTATTTATATTTTTCACACATAATTATGTCGTTGATTTATCCTTTACATAGGGATACAGTCTTTATAAGAGACATAATCTCAATTCTCATCCCATTGAGACTTATTTGTTGTTATACACCAAATCACTTTTATGTGGTGTATATAATGTACTTTGACATAGTATATAATTAATCCCTTTATTCTCATGATATTAAAAAGTTTGGATTACCTCAATTATTGTATTCAAGTTTCTCTCTTTTGGTTAGATACTGTAACTAAAATATCATTTTTAAATGTTTTAAAAACTTATTCTTCTAAATCTTCCTCATTAATGTCCATGTTTTAAAAATGGTTTTAAGGATTTATTTATATGGACATTAAAGTTTTAAAATTCAAACTCCTTTTAAAAGATTCAAAGTGGTATGGGAAACATTGATTCCAAAATTTATTTTAAAATGGCTTCTTGTCAAATAGTGTGACTTTTAAATGATTTCAAGAAAAAGGGGATATTTCCCTCAAATAGTTTTGATGATTATTTTCATCTATGTCAATATCCTTAATTATTCTCAATTGAGGTTAATCTATTACAATAAAATATTCCATATTGTATTTAATGAGTTATTTTTGACTGTGGATGTGTTATTTTTATACCATTCATGGTTTGTGGATAATGGACTGACATTTTGTATGCTAGTTTCAATACGAATGTTTATGTTATGTTTCAAAATTTTTATATGAGGAATAAATTAGACTTAGTATGTGACGGGTGGAGCCTGGTATAGCTCCTCGATGCATCGGTAGGTCTCATGGGGCAAACTAGTGTCTTGGCATGAGGCATTGACAAAATCTTATTTGTAGTCTCTGCATGAGGCCCTGGCTATGTGGTTATGATAGTCTGGCATTATGCATTCCTTCATTATGAAAGTGGTTATTGATATTGCATGTGATTATTCTACTAGTAGAATATCCATGTGAATAAGTAAATGGCATTATTTTTTTATCTTTCCTATATTATGTTGTAGTTCAAGTTTAAAAGGATTTTGTTTTATTAATACATTTCCTTAAATGTTTATGCTTATTTATGAATGTTTCTGCTATATTGTTATCCTTACTGAACATCTGAGCTCACCCCATTCTATGTTTTATTTTTCCTAGGATGTGAAGAATTATTTTATGAATGACCTACAGGGATATTATGTGGGGATATGAGTATGGACTATGGAGACTATGTTGTTGAAGTTTTCATTTTTATGATGTAATGTAAGACTTATGAATATATCCAGTTTTTCCAAGGCTACTAAACTAATCAGTCATTCGAGATTTGATCTTTCTTGTGATCATGACAATTTTATGTGATAATGCACCGACTCTGGGTAACTGGGGTCAGGGCGTTACAGTTGGTATCATAGGATGTTTAGTACAATACTTGGGAGCTAGATTTATATAAACTTTGATTAGAGCACATATACCTAAGATAGACATTGAGGATTATTATAGAAGGACTTCCTAGAACTTTGGTATTGTAGAAGTTTTGTGAGTTTTCCGAGAAATACTTCCCTGTCAGGATACGAGCAGGTAGAGGCGGCTTTGGCACAAATGTACCTAGGGGTAAAAAGCGAAAACATTGCTTTGAGCTAGACTCGAACGGGAACTGGTGCACGACAACAGGCCTTTCTGCACTCTTGGTTACGACACTCCTGGGGGATATGCTTAGGATAATTTACCTTTTCTTTACAAACATATTCGAATTAATATATATAAGATGATATTAAATGACCTTGGGTAATCCAAATGTGTTTAAAATTGAGAATATGGTGACATGATATTCTCTAAATGATTTTATGACTACAGTTACTCACACAATGCTTTCTGGTTTTAGTTAATGGCGGGATTCCAAGGAAGTCATGGGGACATTGAGAATGATGTACAAGGTGGGAAAGGTGGTGGAAATGTGGAAGAAAATGGAATGTTGATAGGCGTAAAAGATAATTTCTTCATTCCAAATCAATTTTCCAAAAATATGCTCAACAATATATATATATTAACCAATTCCCGGACTCGACAAAGAAGAGAAAGGTGATTAATGATAAGAGCTCCAACAATGGAGACCATGGAGAATGGAATCCTCAATTTCCATCATGTAGGAAATGTGAAAGGAGACACCCAAGAAATTTTCTCAATGGGACAACTAAATGCTTTATGTGCAGTAAGGACATAAAGTGAAAAATTGTCGAAGAAAAATAAAGAGTACTATGGAAGAAGATGAAAATGGTCCCAAGAATCCATTTACATTCATTTACCATAAATGTAGTGGACCTTACCATTACCCAAGTAAATGCCCTTTTCTATAGGATATTTTATTTGTCAATGAAGAAACTATATGGATATAAATGGTTGGAGAAATGTTTAAAAAGTATTAGTGCTCCTTGTTGATGGGTTTACTTTGGAATAATTTTCTCTTGTATTTGTAACACAACAGTTTTCCATCTGATAATGATATTTGAGGAAGAATTATTGTTTCTCTTGTGGATATAGTTATAAATAACCATTTGGTTTTATATGATCACTGGGTTTGAGGCAATTATATGTTATTATAATTTGGGATGAAAATGCAAGGTATGATATAACATTTGTGGTAAAATTATGTTATGGTTATTTTGAGTAATTTATCTCATTTTGGTAATTTTATAAAATATAGTTTTTGAAAAAGAACAACACGCAGACCATGTGACAACCCATCGCGTCAGAAAATGCTGTGGGAATCGAACCCACAACCAATGTGCGATTGGGATTTATCACCTACCACTGGACTACGTGAAGTCCCTGGTAAGTGTGACTATTATTTTTAGTTAAATGATTTTATTGATCAATAATAATTTGATTTTGGATCTTATTTCTTATCAAATGAATAGCCTTAGCATAGGAAAATGATTTTGTGATTAAGTGGTAAATTTTATTTTTGAAGATGTTCGTTTTATTGGGAACACTATATGCCCAAGAAAAATAGAATAGTTTGGGATTTTAATTGAGGTGTAATGTTAGATTTTATCTATGTTTTTATGGTGTATTTATAGTGATTTGGGTTGTTTATGGAAATAATTAACCTATAATATAGAATAAGTGATTAGGTTAATTACTTTTAAGTATGTGACTTTAAAAGTAATTGATGTCATTTGGAGAAACCATTTAATGTGGAAGACTACATAACAAAATTCTTCTAAGTTGTGAGTTTCAATATTATTTTGGATTTTATTAAAGGATTTTGAGGACAATTCTGTATTGAATTCTATTTATTTAACATTGGGTTATTGTTGGTTTAATTTTAGAAATTAAGATTAGTGTTTATTTCTCTAATGAAATAACCTTTTGGGGGGATCATCAGATCTAATAATAAAAATTTTGGTTTTTATTAATCTCTAAAGACAAGTTAAATATATAGTTTATTCTTCGTGGATCATGTGATTCTATAAGAATTTTGCTGTAGCTCTTCTAGTGTGACCATGTCTTATGGAATACTGATCGTTTAAAAATGAGTTAGTAGAAGAAATTTATTAATGAATGAAACTTTACATAAAAATTAATTATTTCACTTTATGTTCTTAGTCAATCTCAGAAATGAATTCCTCATCTTTATTTAATGTAACAAAAAAATAATAATAATATTGTTCGTTAACATTTCCTACTAGGAAACTAATTACTATTTGTCCCATCACAAGTTTGTGGTTTTATTGTTGTTAACTTTCTCCTGATCATGTTTTCTATACCTCTCAATCAGAACTCGACACTTAGATTATCATCCATATCGATGTTTTTCAACATGGAATCTTACTTTATGTTATCTTGGGTGACCTTTGTAATTCTATTTCTTTCTTTTAAAGTGATAGTTTAATTGACTCTTTTTCCAATGTGGGACTTTACATTATATTCCCAGAGCCAATTTTAAAAATTGTGGGGATGCAATTTTTTGAAGGAGGGGAGAATGTAACACCCCAAGCTTCCACGGTACACTTCTCGCTGAATAATACAATAGCATGTGTTGTATGCAACTTTAAGTTCTAACACACACCACAACTAATAAAACTAACTGTTATGAATAATAATACCCACTTTTTGAAATTTTATAAATTTTATCTCTAAAAATGGACTTCATTTTTGAATTAGGAATATCTAATTTACCCTAGGGTGAAATTTTGTTAATTTTTGGATAACTTTTATATTTTGATTAATAGTGAAAATTACTAAATTTTAATTAAAAACAACTTTTTTAATAAAAATAATTACTAGTGATAAATTATTAATTTTATTGGTTTTAATGTATATTTAGAATATATTTTTACCATTTAATAAAATTTTGGTCATTGGACATAATTTCATAATTAAACCAGACATAAACAAGTATCAATCATTTGATATCTATTATATCTTAAAAACACGCTTTTTTTTGGACAGCGGGAATTAATATCAAATTAATTTATGCCGCTTCTGTGTTTTGAATATGAAAAATTGGATTCCATATTTGGAATCAGGAAGTCCAAATTGTGTAAAAAAATTAACTTTTATTTTTAGACATTTTGAATAATTACTTCGGTAAATATTTTATTTACCATGGTTAAAGGGTAAATCCGGTAAATAAGGGTTAAAAAATAATATTATAATATTTCTAAATAACCCTAAAACGTTTACTAATCTTATTGGATGATACATTTCTAACCATGGGAATCTTTGGGTCGATTTTGGGACCCCATGTAGCCACTTTTTGGTGATAAGGACACTTTATATTAATGAAGTTAAAATAAATACAAAAATGACATAAACATATATCTTTTAGAAAAACAATTTTTACATAGGGTTATATATGTTTTATTTTCGACAGTAAATATTAATTATAAAGACAAAAAAATTTCCTACATAATGGTATTTTATTTATAATTTTTAGACATTAAATAAGTTAATTTATTAATGACACAATGGTGATGCAGTAATTACTGTATTAATGAAAGATTAAGAAAATTGATATTATAAATATACAAATAAATGTAATTTGAGACTTTTTATAAATTACAATAATTTTATAGGTTACCATGACATATTAGGATTGTTTATATAATTTGTTTTCGAATTAATAATGCTTTTATGAATTAAAAAAAACCAAATACCCAATAGTGTCAAAATTGACATAAAAGAGTTTTTAAAACAAATATTATAATATTAATTGATATTCAATTCATAAAATTCTATGGTTCGGCCAAGAGACTTATATCATGATAGGTGTACTATTAATGGACCACTTGGAGATCACTTGGAGTTATGTAGTAAGTTTATTAACTATATAATATAAAAACACAAAGTTACATGGTAAGTGTCAAACTAATTAACTAAGAGTTAAAACTAAATGATAAGGTTAATATAATGACCCAAACCTGTCTAAATTCTATTGGATGAGTGGTTTTCGACCCATACCCACCTTATATTTTAAATAATCTTCTTTTGTGCCATTAGAAACCGAATATGAATTTATTATAAAATAATATTTCTATATTTTCCTAAGGTGCCCCTCCTCCCCCTTATAAAAGGACACCACTTCTAACCCATTCTTCACACCTTCAAAGGCTTCTGAATCGGACAAACTCTACCCAAATATCCTCCCAACTTCCCTGAAATCAACCTAGAGGCCTTAGTTGGATCATAAATCCAACCTATGGATCGCTTTTGATCAAATCAAAAGGAAGAACCCAAAGAAGAGGTTACGTCTTCACCACCCTCTTTAAAGTTCCATTCTTCTTCAGCTTCTTATTTCCTTGTTATTTCCATTATAAAATAATTAATCCAGTATATTCTATATATTGTGATGTTATTATAATTATGGAACAAACAAATTCATTATTCTATCCATCCCTTTAATGACATATCACCATACGTGCGTACGTACGGCCTACCGTCTCCACGTTATGGTGTAATTGTTATTCAATATATTATTATTTAAATAGGTATAACAATGCAGTATAATTCATGTAAATAATAAATATAACATGATAATTATTCTGTCTATATGATATAACATCAAATTATATATTATTTTTAAATCAAAAGAATGATATTGTCCCTCGTGCGTACGTACGGATTACGGTCTCCATGAACGCGATGAGATTAATTCCCCATCATATCCATTCAAGACTAAATTTAATTTGATGAATAAAAATAATTTTTCGAGACATTATATCATTCTGGATATGTATAAGATACATCTCATCCATAACAAATACGGCTCGCATAACAAATAATATAAAGGAAAATGAATCCGTTAACACCCGAAACGACGATAATACTAAGATATTGTTAACAAATAAATGTTAAAAGATCATATATAATATCATATTAATGTAAATGATTTTTGTATAATTTAATTACAATTATTTCACCATTATATAGGAGGTTAACCTACTGTCAACCAAGGAAAAAGTACAAAGTAAGGGGTTTCTTATCTCACTTTTAATTCCGTGAGATTTCCATTATTCACCACTTATTTATTGCATGTGGTGTGTGTACTGCCCATGATTTTATTGATTGTGTAATATACTTTAATTTACAGATAATTACATTATCATTGTATGATACATCTTTCATGGGTGTATGTTTTGTATGTTACCAAGTTGATAAGAGAATTTAAAATTTCAATTTCCACTCATTCGGCTTCACGCATACTTCATTGATTATTTTACACAAAGATTATGCGTGGAATCACTATTAATTTTCTTATGTCATAATTTCCACTCCCCTTTATATGGATATAATTTTGATACACATAATCACTCCATTGATAAATTCTAAAGTCATCGATATGATCATGATAAGAGTAATTTTTACTCAATCTCCACTTATTGAGTTAAACATCCAATTCATTGGTGTGCTTTTTACAAGAATATGTGCGAATGTCCTCTAATTGATTTACACTGAATATCCAATCATATTGAGTGTATTTATATTTTTCAAACATAATTATGTCGTTGATTTATCTTTTACCTAATGATACGGTCTTTATAAGAGACTTAATCTCAATTTACATCCCATTGATACTTCTTTGTTCTTATACACCAAATCACTTTTATGTGGTGTATATAATGTACTTTGACATAGTATATCATGAATCCCATTATTCTCATGATATTATAAAGTTTTTATTACCTCAATTATTGTATTCAGGTGTCTCTCTTTTTGTTTGAAACGCTAACTAAAATATCATTTTTAAAAGTTTTAAACACTTAATTTCTAAATATTTATCATTAATGTCCACGTTTTAAAAATGGATTTAAGGATTTATTTATATGGAAATTAATGTTATAAAATTCAAACTCATTTTAAAAGTTTCAAAGTGGTATGGGAAACATTGATTCAAAAATCTATTTTAAAATGGATTCTTGTCAAATAGTGTGACTTTTAAATGATTTCAAGAAAAAGGGGATATTTCTCTCAAATAGTTTTGATGATCATTTTCATCTATGTCAATATCCTTGATTATTCTCAATTGAGGTTAATCTGTTCCAATAAAATATTCCATATTGTATTGAATGAGTTATGTTTGACTATATATGCGTTATTTTTATACCATTCATAGTTTGTGGAGAATGTATTGACATTTCGTATGCTAGTTTCAATACAAATGTTTATGTTATGTTTCAAAATATTTATATGAGGAATGAATTGGACTTAGTAAGTGACGGGTGGAGCCCTCCATAGCTCTTCGATGCATCGGTAGGTCTCATGAGGCAAACTAGTGTCTTGGCACGAGGCCTTGACAAAATCTTTATTGTAGTCTTTGCACGGGGCCTTTGCTATGTGGTTATAATAGTCTGGAATTACGCATTACTTCATTATGAAAGTGGTTATTTATATTGCATGTGATTATTCGACTAGTAGAATATCCATGTGAATAAGTAAATGGCATTATTTAATTTTATCTTTTCAATATTATGTTGAAGTTCAAGTTTAAAAGCCTTTTATTTTAGTTATACATTGCCTAAAATGTTTATGCTTATTTATGAATGTTTCTGCTATATTGTTATCCTTACTGAGCTTCTGAGCTCTCCCCTTTTTATGTTCTATTTTTCCCAGGATATGAAGAAGTATTTTATGAATGACCTGTAGGGATAGTATGTGGGGATATGAGTGTGGACTATGGAAGCTATGTTGTTGTAGTTTTCATTTTTATGATGTAATGTAAGACTTGTGAATATATCTAGTGTTCCTAGGGCTACTAAACTAATCAGTATTTCGAGATTTGATCGTTCTTGTGATCATGCCAATGTTATGTAATAATGCACCGACTCTCGGTAACTGGGTTGGGGTGTTACACTTGCTATCAGAGGAAGTTTATTACTATCCATGGGAGCTAGAATTAGATAAACTCTGATTAGAGCACATAGCCCTATGATATACATTGAGGATTAGTATAGAAGAACTTCATAGAATTTTGGTATTGTAGAGATTTTGTAATTTTTTTGAGAAATACATCCCTGTCTGGATATGACCAGGTAGTGGCGGCTCTGGCATAGATGTACCTAGGGGTAATACCTGAAAACACCGCTTTAAGCTATACTTGAATGGGAATTGGTGCACGAAAATGGGCCTTGCTGCACTCTTGGTTACGACACTCTTGGGGGATATGCTTAGGATATTTTACGTTTTCATTATGAACCTATTTGATGTAATATATATAAGATGAGAGTAAATGACCTTGGGTAATCCTAATGTGTTTCAAATTGATAATATGGTGACAAGATATTCTCTAAATGATTTTATGACTACAGTTACTCACACAATGCTTTCTGGTTTTAGTCAATGGCTGGATTCCAAGGAAGTCATGGAGACTTTGATAATGTTGTAAAAGGTGGGAACGGTGGTGTCAATGAGCAACAAAATTGAATTTTGATAAGATTAAAATATATCGTCTTCATGCCAAATCAATTTTCCAAAAATATGATCTAGTATATATATATTAACGAATTCCCAGACTCAACAGAGAAGAGAAATGTGATGAATGATAAGATCTCCAAGAGTGGAGACCATGGAAAATGGAATCTGCAATTACCATCATGTAGGAAATGTGGGAGGAGACACCCAAGAAAGTGTCTCAATCGGACAAAGAAATGCTTTACATGCGGGAAGGAAGGACATAAAGTGAAGAATTGCAGAAGAAGAATGAAGGGTAATATGGAAGAATATGAAAATGGTCCCAAGAATCCATTTACAGTCATTTTCCATAAATTTAGGGGACCTGGCCATTACCTGAGTGAATGCCTTATTCTATAGGATATTTTCTTGGTCAAAAAATAAGCTATGTGGAAATAAATGGTTGGAGAAATGTTTAAAAAGTATCAGTGCTCCTTATTGATGGGTTTACTTTGGAATAATTTTCTCTTGTATTTGTAACACTGCAGTATGCCATGTGAGAATGATATTTGAGGAAGAACTATCTTTTCTCTTGTGGATATAGTTATAAATAACCATTTGGTTTTATATGATCATTGGGTTTGAGGCAATTACAATTTATTATAATTTGGGATGAAAATGCAAGGTATGAGATAAAATTTGTGGTTAAATTAAGTTATTGCTATTTTGAGGAATTTATCTCATTTTGGTAATGTTATAAAATATTTTTTTTGAAAAAGGACAACACGCAGACCGTGTGACAACCCGTCGCGTCAGACAAAGCTGTGAGAATCAAACCCACAACCAATGTGCGATTGTGATTTAACTCGTACCACTGGACTACGTGAAGTCCCTGGTTAGTGTGACTATTATTTTTAGTTAAATTGTTTTATTGATCAATAATATTTTGATTTGGGATCTTATGTATTATCAAATAAATACCCTTAGTATAGGAAAAATATTTGGTGATTAAGTGATAAATGTTATTTTAGAAGATGTTCGCTTTGTTGGAAACACTATATGCCCATGGAAAATAGAATAGTATGGGATTTCATTTGAGGAGTAATGTTGGATTTTTATCTCTGTTTTTATGGTGGATTTATAGTGATTTGGGGTATTTATGGAAATGATTAACCTATAATAGAGAATATGTGATTAGGTTAATTACTTTTAAGTATGTGTCTTTAAGAGTAATTGATGTCATTTGGAGATTCCATTTATCGTGGAAGACTACATAACAAAATTCTTATATCATTTGAGTTTCAATATTATTTTGGTTTTTATTAAAGGATTTTAACGACAATTCTTTACTGAATGCTATTTATTTAACTTTGGGGTATTGTTGGTTTAATTTTAGAAATTAAGATTACTGTTTCTTTCTCTCATGAAATAACCTTTTGGGGGATCATCAGATCTAATAATAACCTTTTTTTTATTAATCTCTAAAGAAAAGGTAAATATATAGTTTAATCTTCGTGGATCATGTGATTCTATAAGAAGTTTATTGTAGCTCTTCTAGTGTGACCAACTATTCTCGAATACTCATCGTTTAAAAATGAGTTAGTAGTAGAAATTTATTAAAGAATGAAACTTTACTTAAATATTAAGTATATCTCTTTAAGTTATTATTCAATCTCAGAAATTAATTCCTCATCTTTATGTAATGTAACAAATAATAATAATAATAATGTTGTTCGTTTACTTTTCCGACTTGGAAACTAATGACTGTTTGTCCCATCACAAGTTTGTGGTTTTCTTGTTGTTGACTTTCTCCTGATAATGTTTTCTATACCTCTCCATCAGAACTTTACACTTAGTTTATCATCCATATCCATGTTTTTGTACATGTAATCTTAGTATATGTTATCTCGGGTGCAATTTCTACTTCTCATTCTTCCTTTTAAAGTGATAGTTTAATTGACTCTCTTTCTAATGTGGGACTTTCCATTATATTCCCAAGCCCAATTTTAAAAATTGTGAGGATGCAATTTATTCATGGAGTGGAGAATTAAACACCCCAATCATCCATGGTATGCTTCTCGCTGAATAATATAGTAGCATGTGTTGTACACCACTTCAAGTTCTAACACACACCACAACTAATAAAACTAGCTGTTATGAATAGTAATTCCCACTTTTTGAAATTTTATAAATTTTACCTCTCAAAATGGAATTAATTTTTGTATTAGGAATATATAATTTAACCTAGGCTGAAATTTTGGTACTTTTCGAATGACTTTTATATTTTGATGAATTGTGAAAATTACTAAATTTTAATTAAAAACCACTTTTTTAATAAAAATAATTAATAGTGATAAATTATAAATTTTAGTGGTTTTAAATTATATTTAGAATAAATTTTTTCCATTTAAAACAATTTTGGTCCTTTGACATAATTTCACAAATAAACAAGACATAAACAAGTATCAATCATTTGATAGTTATTATATCTTAAAAACACGCTTTTTGTTTTGACAGCGGAAATTAATTTTAAATTAACTTCTACCACTTCTGTGTTTTTAATATTGAAAAATGGATTCCATATTTGGAATCAGGATGTCCAAATTGTGTAAATAGGTATGTTTTATATTTAGACGTTTTGAATAATTACATCGGTAAATATTTTATTTACCATGGTTAAAGGGTAAATCCGGTAAATAAGGGTTAAAAAATAATATTATAATAATAATAAATTACCCTAAAACATGTTCTAACATTATTTCTTGTTACATTTCAGAACATGGGAATCCTTGGGTCGATTTTGTGACAACATGGAGCCACTTTTGGGTGATAAGGACACTTTATATTAATTAAGTTAAAATAAATACAAAATTGACATAAGCATATATATTTTAGCAATAAAATTTTTACATAGGGTTATATATGTTGGAATTTTGACTATAAATATTCATTATAAAGATAAAAAGAGTTCCTACATAATGGTATTTTATTTATAATTTTTAGACATAAATAATTTAATTTATTTATGACACAATGATGATGCAGTAATTACCGTATTAATGAAATATTAAGAAAATTGATATTATAAATACAAAAATAAATGTAATTTGGGACTTTTTATAAATTAAAATAATTTTATAGGTTAATATGACATATTAGGACTGTTTATATAAATATTTTTCAAAGTAATAATTCTGTTATGAATTTATCAAAAAGAAAATACCCAACAGTGTCAATATTGACATAGAAAGAGTTTTTAAAACAAATATTATATTATTAATTAATATTCAATTCATAAAAATCTATGGTTTGGCCAAGAGACATAAATCATTATAGGTTTATCATTAATGGACCACTTCGGGGTCTCTTGGAGATATATTGTACATTTATTAACTATATAATATTAAAATACAAAGTTACACGGTAAGTGTCAAACTAATTAACTATGAGTTGAAACTAAAGGATAAGGTTATTATAATGACCCAAACCTGTCTAACTTCTATTGGGTGAGTGTTTTGCGACCCATCCCCACCTTAAACTATAAATATTACACTTTTGAGCCACTAGAAACCGAATATTAATTTATTATAAAATAATATTTCTAGATTTTCCTCAGGTGCCCCTCCTCCCCCTTGTAAAAGGACACCACTTATAACCCATTCTTCACACCTTCAAGGCCTTTTGACTCAGAAAAATTCAGTACAAATATCCTCCCAACATCCCTAAAATTATCCTAGAGGCCTTATTTTGATCATAAAGCCATCTTAGGGACCCCTTTTGATCAAATCAAAAGGAAGAACTTGAAGAAGAGGTAACGTCTTCAGCACCCACTTTAAGGTTCCTTTCTTCTTCAACTTCTTCTTACCTTGTTATTTCCATTATAAAATAATAACTCCAGTATATTCTACATTGCGAAAAAGTCATATCCAAGCATGCTTGGACCACCAAATTTATTAATAAAATGAAGAGTGCGGCGACAGGAAAGAGGAAGCGAGAGAAATATTACAAGTCATAATAGTCATAATCACCACATTCATACCTGGTCATGTCGTTATCTTCAGCTAATTCCCACTCTGATTGAGTCTCATATTGTTTGAGAAACTTGGTAAATACCTTCCTTCACTCCAGTTGCTCCATAGATGACTTCTCTTTAGCTTTCTTAGAAGATGACCTAGTGTTCACCGTCTTCAGAACTGCAAAATAGTCCTTCCTTGTCCTCCTAATAACTGGGGCAGTCATGACACCCTCACTGTCAGAGACTCCTTTCTTTTGTCCCCGAACAATCTCACAGTATGATGCTTTTGTCATATCCATTTCACTTCCCTTCTCCTCAACATGGATGTCCCCCATCTTGGAGGGGGAATGCTACCCATTTCTGGGAGTTAAAACCTCGTCGCTTTCCTTCCATTCATCAGAAGGTCTCCCCCGATTATCAGGGGAAGAATTCTCCTTTTGGATAGGGTGCTACGTAAAAACATTCTCTGTCAACGCAGGAGTGGGACTCGGGATATCAGAGGTTCCAAACTCACAAGTAGTAGGGCCACTATGCAATCTATGTAGATTATCATCAATTAACAACACTTTTCCATTCCTGGGAGTTAGTACGTCAGCTGGCTTCAAAGGAGGGTCATTGTCCCTGTTTACAAGCTCTCTCAGGGATGGATCCTTCGAATGCACCTGTCGTCGACAAAGATTTTAGGAGTGTCCTCAGATTCCCCACTCCTTCAGGTGATTTCATTGCGACAAAACTTCAAATAGTGTCTTAAAACCATGCATTTTGTGAATAATAGAGGATTTCATTCATATTCGACAGCAATCAAAATTTGATCAGAGGGAATGGAAATTGTTACCATGTCAATGAGAGTAGATCTAAAAGCAACTTCCACCAGCATTGTAGCAAAATGCCCATACCTAACATCCATCATTTCCTTATCAAGATGGATGGGTGTTCCAAAAGCCGTTCCAATATCATGCAAGATCTCTGGATTCCAAAGGACCCAATTAAGCCCTTGACGACGCACCCATACCTGACCAAATACATTTTTAGCATTCGAGACATTAAAGTCAAGTGACCATCCATGCAGATGAATCCACCCCGACTTTAGGAACATGGAACCAAAACTCCAAGCCTTAAGCTTCACATCAGCAGATTGAAAAAAGAAGTGATTGAATCCCCGCCCAAGGGAGACACATTTCCAGTTATCAAAGCCCAAAAAAATCGAAATTCTACAGAATCATCACATTTCCAGGGTAGCGCACCTTTAGGAAGGACAATATGGGCAATCAATGAGTTCTCACCCAATTCCAATCTTTCAAGAATCACACTAGGGTTGGCCTCAACTTGCGCCAAAGAGCCCTTTCGAAGAATTTTCTTAGAGTGTTCATTCCTTTTCTGATTTGGTGCAGCGTCCTTCATGACATCCACAAAGGAGCGCTAATCACGCACAGTGGGAAGCCTCATAGGATCCTACACAAAAATTGACAGCAGTAGAGGTATTTTTCAAAACACCCTTTTCCATTGACCCTGGGGGAAATCCCGCTGATCAGAGGGCTTGCAGGGAAGAATCTTTGCAGCATCATCCCCCTTCGTAGCATCTTCAGACACGGGAGCAACACCCCCAACCCCATCGACAGCCGCGTGAGAGGGTTCCCCAGCCACATTAGACCGATCAGCCAAGGCCACCATTTTTTCAGCTGCCAGCAGCTCACCCACCTTCACCCCTCCAGCCGTAGGTCTCCAAGAGCCGACCTCACCAAATTAGAGGGGAATTGCACTGACCGGCAACGCGCGCACACTAGGTGGATGCGCTGACTGTCACCAATCTGAAGACGAAACGGAGAAAGGAGATCCCGGCACCGCATGCTTCTCACCGATCTATTGCATATCAAGTCGCCTGAAACCAAGAAAATGTGGAAGCGCCATCTCCGAACCAAAACACTAGACGCCATTTCACGTCACCTCCCAGAGCCATCTTGCATCCACCATCGCGAACCAGGTGAATTGGAATCAGTATATTCTACATAATGTGATGTTATTATAATTATGGAACAAACAAATTCATTATCCTATCCATCCCTTTAATGACATGTCACCATACATGTGTACGTACGACCTACCGTCTCCACGTTGTGCTGTAATTGTTATTGAATATATTATTATTTATATGGGTATAATAATGATGTATTTTTCATTTAAATAATTAATATAACATGATAATTATTCTCTCTATATGATATACCATCTAATTATATATTATTTTTACATCAAAAGAATGATATTTTCGCTCGTGCGTACGTACGGATTACCGTCTCCACGAACGCGATTACATTCATTCCCCATCATAGCCATTCAATCCTAAATTTCATTTGATGAATAAAAATAATCTTTAGAGACACGATTTCATTCTGTATATTAATAACATACATCCCATCCATAACAAATACGGCTCACATCACAAATAATATAAAGGAAAACGAATCCGTTAACACCCGAAACGACAATAATAATAAGATATTATTAACAAATAAATGTTAAAAAATCATATATGATATCATATTAAAGTAAATGATTTTTTTTATAATTCAATAACAATTATTTAAACATTATAGATGAGTTTGACCTACCGTTCAGAAAGGAAAAATTAAAAAGTAAGGGGTTTCTTATCTCACTTTTAATTCCGCGAGATTTCCATTGTTCACCACTTATTTATTGCATGTGGTGTGTGTACTGACCATGATTGTATCCATTGTGTAACATACTTTAATTTATGGATATTTACATCATCATTGTATGATACTTCTTTCATGGGTGTATCTCTCATAAGTTACCAAATTGATAAGTGAATTTGAAATTTTAATTTCCACTCATTCGGCTTTACGCATACTTCATTGATTATTTTACACCAAGATAAGGTGTGGAATCACTATTCATTTTCTTATGTCATAATTTAGACTCCCCTTTCAATGGATATAATTTTGATACACATAATCACTCCGTTGATAAATTCTCAAGTCTTTGATATGAACATGATAAGCGTAATTTTAACTCAATCTCCATTTATTGAGTTAAACATCCAATTCATTGGTGTTGTTTTTACAAGAATATGTGTGAATGTCCTCTGATTGATTTACACTGAATATCCAATCATATTGAGTGTATTTATATTTTTCACACAAAATTATGTCGTTGATTTATCCTTAACCTATGGATATGGTCTTTATAAGAGGCTTAATCTCAATTTACATCCCATTGAGACTTCATTGTTGTTATACACCAAATCACTTTTATGTGGTGTATATAATGTAATTTGACATAGTGTATCATGAATCCCTTTATTCTCATCATATTATAATGTTTTTATTACCTCAATTATTTTATTCAAGTGTCTCTCATTTGGTTTTAAACTCTAACTAAAATATAATTTTTAAATGTTTTAAAGACTTATTCTTCTAAATCATTCTCATTAATGCCCATGTTTTAAAAATGGTTTTAAAGATTTATTTATATGGACATTAAAGTTTTAAAATTCACACTCCTTTTAAAAGTTTCAAAGTTGTATGGTACACTTGGATTCTAAAATTTATTTTAAAATGGCTTCTTGAAAAATAGTGTGACTTTTATATGATTTCAAGAAAAAGGGGATATTTATCTCAAATAGTTTTGATGATTATTTTCATCTATGTCAATATCCTTCATTATTCTTGATTGAGGTTAATCTGTTACAATAAAATATTCCATATTATATTGAATGAGTTATGTTTTACTATGGAAGTGTTATTTGTATACCATTCATGGTTTGTGGATAATGTATTGACATTTTGTATGCTAGTTTCAATACGAATTTTTATGTTATGTTTCAAAATTTTCATATGAGGAATGCATTGGACTTAGTAAGTGATGGGTGGAGCCCGCTATAGCTCCTCAATGCATCAGTAGGTGTCATGAGGAAAACTAGTGTCTTGGCACGAGGCCTTGAAAAAATCTTATTTGTAGTCTTGGCATGAGGCCTTGGCTACGTGGTTATGATAGTTTGACATTATTCATTCCTTCATTATGAAAAGTGGTTATTGATATTTCATGTGATTATTTGACTAGTAGAATATCCATGTGAATAAGTAAATGGCATTATTTCATTATACCTATTCCATATTATGTTGAAGTTCAATATTAAAAGGCTTTTGTTTTAGTTATACAATGCCTTCAATGTTTATGCTTATTTATGAATGTTTCTGTTATACTATTATCCTTACTGAGAATCGAGCTCACCCCTTTATATGTTTTATTTTTCCCAAGATGTGAAGAAGTATTTTATGAATGACCTGCAGGGATAGTTTGTGGGGATATGAGTGTGGACTATGGATACTATGTTGTTGTAGTTTTTATTTTTATGATGTAATGTATGACTTATGAATATATCTAGCATTTCCAAGGCTACTAAAATAATCAGTCTTTCGAGATTTGATCTTTCTTGTGATCATGCCAGTGTTATTTAATAATGCACTGACTCTGGGTAACTGGGGTCGGGACGTTACGACTTTTCCCATTTAAGACAATTCGTGGCTTCCTCTTGTCCAAGTTGTCCCTAAAAAGTTGGTTTTACTTTAATAAAAAATGAGAAAAATGATGAAATTCAAGTGCGAAATAAACTAAATAGAGAGTATGTATATATTATAGTAATCTTAACTCATCCATTAGGAAGGATAATTTTCCTATGAACTTGCTTGACTAAAGGCTTTAAAGGATTACTGGAAATGAATTATTTTGTTTTTTGGATAGCTACACTAGTTACAAATAGATTCCTACAAACCGAGAGGACTAGGATAAAACTAAATTCACATGCCCATTTGGTAAATTTTCTACTGAAGGATTCCCTTTAGATCATGTGGTGTCCCCACTACATTTTAAATATGTATTATGGATATTGTTTCTGATATGATCCACAGTATTATAGAGGTTTTCATATATGAATTCTGTACAGTTGGTAGTATATTTGAAACCTGTATGAAAATTTTGGATTTGGTTGTAGAAAGATTCTTATGGACCAACCTACTTTTTAACTGGGCAAAATTTCCTTCCGTGGTCACTAAAGGGATAGTACTTTGACATAAGGTGTCTAAGAGGGTTTTAGAGGTAGAAACTTCCACGTTTGATGTAATTCAAAAATATCTACCTCCTGAAAATGTTATGGGTGTCAGAAGATTCTTAAATAATTCTTGTTTATACCATAAGATTATAAAAGACTTTTAAAAAATTAAAAATACATTTTATTTGGTGAAAAATGAACCCTTTATGATTAATCCCAAATTCATGGACTCATTTAATATGCTTATAGAAAAACCCACTTAATCGATTATCATCACTACATCATATTAGAAACTTTTCTTTCAACTAGTGTGTGATTAAAGTGACATAGATATTTCATCTATCTTAAGAAATAGGATTGATAAGATGTTACAGGTGGTCTATTATTCTAGAAGAATTTTAAATGTGGAAAAAAGGAATTACACCAATACATAGAAATATCTGTTAGTTGTTGTATTTTCACTTGTAAAATTTAGGCAGTAACTTTTACGGTCTAAGTTTATTATCTTTATTGACCATTATTCCTTAAAATATCTATTTTATAATGATGAATCCAAACCTTGACTTATTAGGTGGGTCCACCTGTTACAATAGTATTAAATTTAAATTAAATATTTGTAGGGAGCTGAGAATTTATTTGCAGACCACCTTTATAGGATTCATAATACCCACTATGAAGATAAGAGGGTGATAAATTATTCATTTCCCGATGATATTTTTCTCATTGTCTCTGTTATGTAGTCTACATGATTTAATGAGTTTTACAACATTCTAGTAGCAACTGTTATTACTAATGATTATTCAAACAACCAGAGAAATAAATTCAATTCATAGTTTGTTTATTATATTTGGGATGATCCCTTGCTATTTTTGATATGTGTTGATGGGATTTTGAGAATGTGTGTACTATAAGAAGAGATGTTCCCAATATTGGAGATTTTTCCCTCCCCACATTGTGGAGGACATCATGGTGGAGAGAGGACAACTTTGATAGACCTTCAAGATGAATTTTAATGGACCACATTATTCAATTATTCTATGAGCCATTTAGTAGATTGTGATAGATTTTAAATGCTTGATAATGTTGGATGGAAGCAAAAAATGCTACAAAAAGGAATTTTAGAAGTAGAATTTTTTGATGATTAGGGATTACATTTTATGGTACCAATCCAATCACCTAATGGGAATGATTATTTCCTTGTTTCTATGATTATGCATCTAAGTGGGTTGATTAAATAACACTGACCAACAATCAATCTTTCATAGTATTAAAATATATCAAAAAGAACATCTTTTCAAGGTTTGTGGAGACAAGAGGTGTTCAAAATGATAATGAAACCCATTTAAGAAAAATAAAAATTTAAGGCTTTGCGGAGAATATTAATTCACCCATATAACTGGAACTACCTACCATCCATAATCTAGTGGAAAATTAGAAATATCAAACATGGATCCGAAACAGATTCTACAGAAAAATATTTCCTACTCAAGGAATGAATAGTCTTTAAATATAGATGTTTCTTTGGGGGAATATATAATAGCTTTCAAAACCCCAAAATGCAGGTCTACGTATATATTATTATCTAGTATACGGTGTTATTTGCCCATGGAGTTGAAAAACTATTCATATTGGGAAGTTAAGGCTTTAAGAATTTATTTTAAGTGTTCTAGAGAGAGAAGACTACTTATTTGAGTGAGCTAGAGGGGATTAACAGAGATTCCAATGATAATCCTAGGATTTACAAATATTTGTCCAAAATATTCATGATTCATTCATTCAAAATAGATAATTCAACACTAGATATATAGTCCTTCTCTTTTAATTCCAGAAAGATCTCTTTTTAGGAAAGCTGAAATCTATGTGGTTTGGACCATTCAATGTAGTTAGAGTGTCAAAGTGCGTGGCTACTATTTCTGTTCTTGAAAATTGATTCTCACTATAGTCTAATTGATGTCTTAAAATTCAGTGCTTCATGGGAGTCAACTTATAGTCTTCTTTTCTTTTTACTTTTTTTTATAAGAATTAAATACTTCTTTCTATATATTTTGTTCAAATTTAATTTGATGAATGTTCTTTTTATTCCAATTCTTTTTTACTTTAAGAAGGTTTTTACTAGTGTCAATAGGGGAGAAGAATTTCCTTTATTTATAAAATCACAAGCAGCTACTAGGCCGAGCCTCACTGGATAAAACATAATTTTGGAAGTTTCGTATTTTTTTCTCTGCATTTATTTTTCAACTCTTCTTATTTCTATCTTGATGTCTTAGTGTTACAATAAACTGTATTAAATTTTGATTTCTTACTGGAATGGTTTTAGATGTATTTCATTTAAATTTAAACTCAATGGGAATTTATGTGTTGTGTAATTAAACCCCTGAATATTTTCTTTTAAGTGAGTATTATTATCTGTTCTTATTTTTGTAATAAGTTTAACATAAAACTTTTATATTTTATAGAAAATATAATTGAAACAAATATTAAAAGTTTCTCACACCCTTTTCACAGTGTACATCAATTTTCCCATGAAAAATTCTGACCATAATTGAGAAATTATTATCACCATATCTAAAAAAATCATGTGAATCTATTGTAAAATATTTACTTTGAAAAACAATCATTGTTTGAATTTTAATGTGACCCTGGAAAATATCTCTCAACTATTGAATTGAAAAACCAATTTTGATCTTTTAAAGTCAAAGTGTCTTCTCCACTTTTGAATTCAACTTTGGAAACAATTTTTGGTTTTACGTGTGGGGGAGAGGGTCTTCATATTCTCAGCTAATATGTTTTTTTAAAGTAATCCCATCAAATTATTATAAATTATTTTTAAGAGAATGGTTCAATTTTTCAAAATATTTCAAAATATGAGTTTATTATTGCTTCATTCTACACCTACATTCAGTCTTGCTTAATGGACAATAAATTACTGTTTGTTGAGGGTTGAATTGAATCTGAATTTTTAGAGGATGAAAGATTACTGGGTAATGTTTTATATTTTTTATGAATATTCTATTTAGGGACTAATGAATATAGTGATATACGATATATTTTTTTTGGAATTATAATTATATATTTAGTAAACCTAAAACATGAACATAATCCAAGGGGACTCATTTTTATTAAATAAAAGTAATCACCTTAAATGTCCAACATAAATGGTCATATTATAAGTCTTTTGAATCAGGAGTAAAATGGGATAATGGGAACCGTCGATTAACATATGAGACACTTGGCACTGGGTGTGTGTAATGCATTAGTACTTTCAAAATAAGTGCATTTTCACAGTGCATTGTGGAAGTTACATGACTAGGTAAAATAAAGGAAAAAGACAATAATAGTGTTCCTAGTTTTCAAAAATGTGTTCATTAAGGTGAGGGGAATTTTGATAACCATATAAATAAGGTTAAAACGTACTTGTATGAAAATAATTTAAGTTTTTTTTATTATTTTATTCATGAAAAATAATAATTTAAACCCCTGAATTTTGGAATCTAGGAGAAAGTGTTGGATGAAGTTTCTTTAATTTGGGATCTTAATTCAACTTTTCTATAACCTCCAATAAAACATTCAATTACAACTTAAACATGAATTCAAGTAAGTCATTAAGTGACTTTAAACATGAGTTGTGACATCCTCTTTAGTAAATTCTTATTTATTCTCTTTATCTTCTATAGGTAATTGAATTTAGGGAGGATTTATTTTAAACATTCCATTTGAAAATATTATCTCACAATTTTTATTCCTCTAATTTTAAGAAACCTTGACATGATTCATTTCAACCTGTATGATTAAAATACACATATTTCTTTTAAAAAACACAAGAAATCATGAAATTAATTGAGTTCAATCAATGCTGCAGTGTGGGGGAAGTTGATAAGTTTTTCAAAACCATTGATTTTCTATATCATTTCTTTAGTTTTTTTAGCATTTAATTAATTATTTATGGTGTTGTAGTTAAATAATTTCACAATTTTAATTTTATAATTAAATTTATTAATTTATAATTTTTTATTATTAGATTATATAATCTCTATATTTGTTTTACTTCTTTTTTTTATTTTTTTCTAATTACTTATTAATTTTTAATTCTACTTGATGCTTTGAATTTTATTTTTTTGTTTGTTTCTTTTGGTTAAGTATTTTATCATTATATATTATTTTAATAACCATACACAATAATTTATTTTTAATATCATTTTTTATCCTAACATTATTTAACTTTAATTTATAATTAAAATATCTAATTCTATTTCAATAATAAATAGTAATAATTTGAGTCTAATTTTTTATTTTAAATTAATATTTCATTATCAAATTATTAAAATATCTAATTCATAATTTTAGTTATTTTTTTTAAATTTTTAGTTCAAAAATTATATGTTTTTATTTTTTATTTATTCATTATCTAATTGTTTTAAATTTATATTAATCCATATTTTAATTTTATTTTTTTTAAATTGAATTATTTTTTCATTTTCAGTTTCATTAATTCTTAATTATTATAATTTTATTTATATTTATTAACTGGTTATTTTTATTTTAATGTTTTCATCTTAGTCACTGCCATGCATCTAACTCGCCATTGGTAAGCCAATTGGGACTCCTCATTTTTTGAAAAACTCGTGATATCACTCACCTTTGGGCAGAAACCAACAGTGAGTCCCACTATATATGACCAATATTTTTCTTCATTTTACTTCACTAAACGTTGGGAAGAACACAATAATGACTCCCTTAATCTACCCCACAATTAATCCCCTACTCACCACCAGTAATCGTTCCACAACAGCCACTGTTGCATCTCTCCTTCTAATCTTTTCCCACTCACTACAGAGCCTTTTATAACCCCTAACACACTCTTCTGCCATTATCCATATTGCGATCACTCTTACTTATTTCCACTATTTAGTCACCGCAAGAAGGAAACCCCAATGATGACTCAACACCTTCTGCCGCTGCCACTTCCATACCTTGTATTTAGGTGACCATCAATCAGATGAATAAGAGACCCACCGCTCATATTTGAATAATCAAATACTTCCATGATCGACCGATGACACCTAACTCACCATCATCAAATTTATTGCCACCACAAATCAAAAATTAAAATAAGAAACTAAATCCCAATCCCTATCCCTATCCAATATAATGAACTCGAAGTAGGTACCGGTCATCGACCAGATCTGAAGTCGAACTCAGATTCAAACTAAAAGGAGGATGTTTTAAGAAGTAGATGTCGTGCCTCTACCACCTCAAAAATGTACAAGCCACGCTGCAACTATTGGATTCCTTTACTGGTGAAGATATACTGATATCCCCCTCCCAATGTGATCTTTCACTTGATGATTGGATGTTGTCAAGCCACAGATGATCATTGTGGAGGAATGAGCTTCGAAAAGAAGCCCAAATTCCCTTTAATGGGGATGAAGTCCCCTCATGTGGAAGGGATATGAAATAAAGATGAAACGAAAAAGTATAAAAAAAAATAATTAATAAAATTATAAAATAAAAATAAATGATAATAATAATAATAATATTATTAATCAATCAACTAATATATTAAATAAAATATTGTAATTTATAATTAATTAAATAAAATAAAAATATCTTAATAATTTATTAGTTATATTAAACTAATAATAATAATAATATCAAATAAAATTAAAAATTAAAAATTATTTAATAAAATAATAACATTTAATAATCTAAAATGTTATAAAAATGTTTATATATTTATAAAGTTATAAAAATTTCAACTTTCATTATGTTACAAAAATAAGTGAACTAATAATATTTTATTAATGTTTTATATAAATAATATAAAAGTAATGATAATAAATAAATTTAAAATAATTAAACATAATATTATTTAAATTTATATATAATTATATTAATAATAAGTATAAATAATATAATTATTTTTGTTAATATTTATAATAATATAATTTGCTAATAAAAATTATAGTTAATATATTCATAATTATTTTAAATCCCAATTCTTGAATAATTAATTTAATTTTAAAATCTATTTTCTTTTTAGCACTTTAATTTCAATTTATTTACACTATTTTTGGATGCGAGTGCAATATTAAATTCAGTCCTGGTTCATCCAAACCGCTGGTAGTAGTTATTTAGAAGGGTTTTTCTACATTGATCAGTAATTTATGTAATGGCCCGACTCATTGGAAAATTTACGGATCGTTATTTTCTCTTAAAAATATTTCATTTAAGCTTGTTTAATGTGTGTTACATCCTAAGGAAGGTCTGGGGAGTGCCTGGGGTTGGTTCGGAGCCCAGGAGTTTGAAAAATGGACTTGCAAACAGTGGTGCATGGCCTGTGCATGGCCTGCGCACGATTGTAGACCAACTGTGCGGCCTTTGGTCTGGAGGCAGTGAGGTGCACAGGGTTTGTGCACGGTTTGGGTAAACCATGTGCCTAAATCGTGCAACCATGTTTTGTGTAAAATTTCCATTTTTCTTTTAATTCTATTTAAGCCTAAACACTTTCTTTTTTGTTTATTCTAGTGGACATCAGCTCCATTTTTTCCTCTCCTTAATCTCAAAACCCTTCCCCCTCTCTTTTCTTGTGGATTCTTCGTCCGAAATCAGAATCTTGATCCGATGGAAGAATTAGATTTCCCTCGGTAAGGATTACCTCACACACTCTTCTTTCCTCAGTGGATCTTGGTATCCATTCTGTTATTTTATCATAGGCTCATATAGCATATTTTAAGGTCATTGTATTGGAACACAGATATCATCCATCCTACAGCGAATTTGTGGTTGATATCAAGCGAGCCTACGACTACAACTCTAATGTAGGAGGTCATGTGTTTTCAATTTTGGGTTTTCTTCATTTTGGGTTTATATCTTCGTGATGTGGGTTGTATTCTGCCAAACCCCTTATTTATATTAACCGCATTATGTCTAACTGACCAGTGTGGTATGAGATTGATGAATCTGACCTTGTTAGGGTGTTTAGATGAGGTGTGGACCAGGAGTGATCAACCATAGGTGATATGCCTTGTGATTTGGCCATTTTTCACCTTAGGACCTTAATGTTATGTCTTCAATGAGATTTTTCATTTTAGGCAAATGAGATGGTTTGGTTAGATGTTTGCTCGAATGAGATAGCCTAAACCTTTCAATGAATTGAGATGTATGTGTTCCTTATAATGTGATTGGGAAATGTCATGTTTTTTTAATGCGATACGATATAATATGGAATGCCTTATATAATGTGATGTGAATAGTTATGCCTTGCTATGTTAACATGCTTGTGATAATCTGTGTGTGGGTGGGAGGCATTCTTACCCGGTGTTAGATGAATTTCCATGTGTGGGTGGGAGGCATTCTTACCCCATGCCAGATAAATTTTTGTTTGTGGGCTGGAGGAATTCTTACCCCGTGCCAGATGAAAAACTGTGTGTGGGCGGGAGGCATTCTTACCCCTTTCCAGATAAATTTCCATGTGTGGGGGGGAGGCATTCTTACCCCCTGCCTGATGAATTTCTGTGTGTGAGTGGGAGGCATTCATACCTCGTGCCAGATAAATCTCCGTGTGTGGGTTGGAGGCATTCTTACCATGTTCCAGATGAACCTCTGTGAAATAGGACAAGAGGAATTTATACCTCCTTCCCATATAACCTTTATGGGTGGGAGGCATTCTTCCCCACACCAGCTACAGTGTTTATGAATGAGAGGCTTGTTTACCTCATGCTAGTGATAACCTATATCTATGTACTCATACCTTTGGTAATTGTTCAGATTACCAGCCATGAGCTAAAGAAGGTTGAACCGCCAGGTGTCCTTTTGGAACCTGAGAGAGAGGGTTGTTTATTACTTTGCTTTACTTACTTGCAGTTTACTACACACTATTTACCTTAAGGAAACCTTTTTGGATTACACGTAGACACCATTGGAGGTGGCCAACTGAGACTTGTATCACACCTTACTCGGGTGGCCGTTGGAACCCATGTAGACTCTGCTACTGTAGGTACTAGTAGGGGAAAGGGCCCTGCTTCAGGCTATTGATACATATATGTTCTAGCCGGAGTTCCAGAGTAGAGGACCGAGCTTGGATAGAGATGCTCATGGACTAATTTTGTTCTTTGTTCTCTTTTTTTATTACTGTATATCATGTTTTCCATCTACTTCCATTGTATCAGCATTCCATGCATTCATTTTGTATCAGACACTGCCTATGTGGCTTTTGTATATTTATCAGGGTTTTCCTTACTTTTCTTGTTTGGTTATTATGTTTGCCCTTTTCTCTTGTTTATCCATTGGTTGTGTTTCCCGCTATTTGATCACTTGCTGCTATCTCGTTGTGTACTCTAACATGGGGGTACATTCTCCCCACTAACTTACCATTACACCCCCTCT
This sequence comes from Viscum album, assembly GCA_963277665.1. Taxonomy (NCBI): domain Eukaryota; kingdom Viridiplantae; phylum Streptophyta; class Magnoliopsida; order Santalales; family Viscaceae; genus Viscum; species Viscum album. Next base: position 367,393,057 of record OY728167.1, on the reverse strand, counting down.
GATAGTCAGTAGCCCCTGGCTTATGGAGAGACGAGTCAGGGGTCATGCGACCAACCGGGTTCGGGGCTTGGGTTGAGGGACAACCAGGTCTGGGACATCACAAAATGTTATCAGAGGAAATTTCTTTTGTATTTCTTTAATATTTTGAGATGATAGACTTGGATACTGGGATCACTTATGGACATAGCCATGAGACGTGCTTGAGCATCACGAACCCATGTATGGGGTATAAGACAATTTTTCCATTTTATGTCGTTATTGTTTCTACTATTTACTGTTGATATTGTTATGCCATTGGGTTCTTCACATGTTTTGTTATGTTATGGAGATTTCCAATGCTTGAATTTGGATTTCAAGGTTCGACCCGATGAAATGAGGGTTATGAATTAGAACTTGCATCATGATAGGCAAAATATGATTAGGCCATGCATCTTGCCATTCCACATTTAACATTTTCAGCGATCATTGCCTGATTTCGATTTACATGCCTTGTTAATATGTTTTCAACTATGCTAACCCTTCTTACAGGTTGTGAGTTGAGAAATGATGTGGTTTTTGTGGGTGTCACTCTTTGGTTCATAAGGTGAATGAGCCCTTATGGATCAGAAAATTACATTCTAACTAAACAGATAATTTTCTTTAAAGTAAATTAAAATATTTAATTTTTACAAGTAAATGAAAAATGGAATCCAAGTGTGTTTCATTTTTCAGTTCATGAGATGTATGGGCCCTTATGGGCTGGGAAATGCCATATCACTGGTTAAAGTTAAATTTGAGCAGTTTCAAGTTTTACTAAGAATTCCTATGGGCGTGGATAGGTGATCTTAGAGGTAGGAAGGCTTAGTACCTATCCTAGATTATAGAGTTCAACCTTTATTTTGTTTGTTTCTTATTTTGAGATGTTCGTTTGATATTGTAGAACTATGCCTCTGAGACGTCCTCGAGTCGTGCGCGATGAAGGCAGTGATGATCACGTTCTTGAGGTGGTGGGCCCTGAGCCGCCAGTTGGTCTTCATGTCGAGCCACCCGTGGCTCCTCTTGCATTTCTGGAGATGGGCATCGATGCCCAGTTCTGTGAGGGTTTCATGCATATGATGAAGAGTATGAAAGGTGGAGTGTGACCTACCCCGAGTATGGCAGAGTTGACCCATGAGTTTTAGTCGCAGCATCCTCCAACATTTATGGGAGATGGTGGACCACTTTCTGAGGAGTCCTGGTTGGAAGCTATTATGACCATTTTCGAGCACCTTGAGATGCCTCCTGAGCGGAGGGTCAAGCTCGCAGCTTATATGCTATGTGGTTCCGCCGGGAGGTGTTTGGGATGTCATCACCCAGACTGGACAGCAGAGATATATGATTTGGACTTATTTCTAGACCGCCTTCTACGATTATTTCATTGCCCAGACTTTGAGGGCTGATAGAGCTAGGGAGTTTATGAATCTGCAGTAAGGGACCATGACAGTCCTGGAATGTTCATCTCATTTCACTAAGTTACAATGTTTTACTCCTACACTAGCTGATGATGATCTCATGGCCGCTAAGAGTTTGGAGGATGGGATGTGTTACGCCATCCGGTCACAGGTTAACATGTTTAGGTTCATGACAATTTCAAAGATTGTCAATCAGGCTTTGATCACATAAAGAAATTTGAGAGAATCTGACATTTTGAACCAGGGAGGTTTTGCACCTATGGATTCTAGTGGATCTTCTTCTGGGAAGAAGCGGTGTTTTGAATATTCTCATGGTGTTAGTAGTGGTCTGACCCTTTTCTTAGGTGGTACTTCTACTTGTCACCAATGTGGGGTGCCAGGACATATGAAGAGGCAGTTTACACGAAATACAGTGGAGTGCAAAGGTTGTGTTAGGATGGGTCATTTCCACCATTTCTGCCTGATTTTTACCACAGGGTCTAGTGAGAAGGGATCTTTACATGCTCCACAATCTGGTGTTAGATCAGTCGGATCACGTTAGTCAGGCAGTTGGAATTCCGTTGGCCAATCAGGTCATGGCGGCAGCTGAGGCAGTGGAAATCAAGTGTACGAATCTCAACACCAGTAGGGCGAGTCTCCTCAGGGTATCCAGGCAGTGACTCTGGGCTGTGGTACCGGCCAGTTGTATGCAGTCGATCGGATAGCACAGGAGCAGTACGCCAGGCCATCTACTATACGAGTTACGATTCTAGTTGCCTCTATGTTAGTATCATCATTTTTTGACACAGGTGTTTCTCACTCTATTATATCGTAGGTGATTATTGGATGTTTGGGCCTCGACATAGAGTCATATCATGGTATGATCATGTTAGATACCCTATTAGGTATACATACATATGGAATTAATCATTTTTAGAATTTTCCCCCAGAGGTGGGCGGTTACCTTTTCGTGTGGAACCTTTATGTTCTGGATATGACAGGTTTTGATGTAATAATCGAGATGGACTGGTTAGTTCCTTAAAGATCCCAGATTGACTGTTATCATCGGAGGTTGGTGTTTACATCACCATAGGGTGACATGCATATGCATAAGGGGTAATGGGATCTTAGTGAGACAAGAGGAAGACCAGAACACCAGAGTTTAGGTTGTGTCACGGCACAGGTTTCCAGTCTTTATCTCAATGAACAAGGGTTACAACCCTCTGTTTATCCTCCTGTTGTGGAGAATTTCCGTGATTTATTTCCTGAAGATCTCTCTAGACTACCTCCAATGTGAGAGGTGGAATTTACTATTGAGATTATACTTGGAGCAGCACACGTGACAATTCCTCCATATAGGATGGATCCTAAGGAACTTCTGGAGATCAAGAGTTAGCTGGAGGACAAGGAAGAAAAAGGATTTATACGACCCAGTACTTTACCTTGGGGATCATTGAATCTCTTTTCCAAGAATTTATATGGTACCCTTCATCTGTTTGTTGATTATCGTAAGTTAAATCAGCTAACTATTAAGAATCAGTATCCTTTTCCTCAAATTGACGACCACTTCGACTGGATCTGAGGATCAAAGGTTTTTTCAAAGATAGATTTGAGGTTGTGCTATCACTAGGGGTGTGTAAGGACTTCAGAAATACCTCACCCGGTGTTCAAGAGTATCTATGGTCTCTATGAGTACCTAGTCAGGCTGTTTGGGCTTACGAATGCACCTGCAATGTTTATGGGTATTAGGAATCAGATTCTCCACCATTACCTTGATTATTTTTTGGTTGTATTTGTGGATGATATCGTAGTCTATTCACTCTCGATACATTACCATGCAACCCATCTTGAGATCATGATGAATACACAAAAAGAGCTTCAACATTACTCTATGGTCAGTAAATTCCACTTTTGGATAAACAAGGTTCACTTCCTATGTCACATTATTTCTGAGTCTGGTGTTTCAGTTGACCCTGAGAAGGTGAGTGCTGTAATTTCTTGGGAGAAGCCCAAGAACGTATTTGATATCATGAGTTTTGTGGGGCTTGTGGGATATTATAGGTGGTTCATTCAGGACTTTTCATGCCTATAAGCACCAAATACAGCTTTGACCAAAAAGGTGGTGATATTCGATTGGCCAGAACCTTGTGATGTAGCTCTTAAGGAACTGAAGGGAAGACTAACTTTAGAACTGATACTGATCTTGTCGTAGCTAAGCAGAGCTTATACTGTCTATTGTTATGCATTAATATTAGGCTTGGAGTAGTCCGGATGCAGGATGAGCGAGTCGTTATGTATGGTTCTCGTTAGTTAAAACCTCATGAATGGAATTATCCAATGCATGACCTCGAGTTCATAGCGGTTGTACATGCCTTACGCTATTGGAGACACTATTTGTTGGGAGAGCATTTTGTGGTATTCACTGACCACAAAAGCCTCAAATATATCTTCACTTAGCAGGATCTAAATCTCAGGAAACAGAGGTGGGTTGAGTTCCTGCAATATTTTGATTTCGAACTGGCCAATACACTTGGGAAAGGAAATCGAGTAGCCGATGTGCTGAGTCAGAAATCTCAGTCGCAAGAGGTTCGAGAATCTAATGAGAAGTGGAAGATGATGGCCCTATTTTTGGAGATGAATGTTGAGGTTCCAGAGGGTTAGTGATGGACTGTTCTCTTAGCCTTCGTGGTGATATCTACTCTTTTAGAACGGGTCAGGTCAGGACAATTATCAGATCCGGAAGGCCTTGTTCTATGATAGTGTGTTGGTGATGATGCCTCTACAAATTGGACCATGGATGAGGGTGATAATTTACTATTCAGTGGGCGTGTATGGGTCCCAGAAGACCTCCGAGAGGAGCTGATGAGGGATTTCAATGCCTCAGTATTGGAAGTTAACCCAGGAATCACCAAAATGTATCGTGATTTGCGATGATAGTACGAGTGGCCTAACATCAAGTGGGAGATAGAGGATTTTATCACACATTGTTCCACCTGTCAGCAGGTGAAGGTGGAACATCAGCATTGGGCAGGGCTTTTTCTGTCGTTGTCGATTCCGGCGTGGAAATGGGATGATGTTTCTATGGACATTGTAACTGGTTTAACTAGGTCACCTCGTGGCAATGATACAGTATGTGTTATCATTGAACGTCTATCAAAGGTCACAAATTTCTTACCTATGTGGGAGAACTTAATGGTTGATTACTTGGGAAGACTGTATGTCAACTAAATAGTTCACTTTCATGGATAACCTTGTTGTATTGTCTCGGACAGAGTTCCACGTTTTACATCTCGGTTACGGCAGGGTTTACAGAAGGCCTTGGGTACGCATGTACTTTTGAGTATGGCCTATCAGCCGCAGACTAACAGTCAAATAGTGCAGACTATACAAGTACTAGTGGATATGTTATGTGCTTGTGTTCTTGATTTTAGATGTTCATGGGAGAAACACATTCCTCTTGTCGAGTTCAGTTATAACAATAGCATCCAAGATACCATTGAGATGGCACCCTATGAAGCCTTATATTGTAGGCCTTGTTGCTCGCCTTTGTGTTGGATTGAAGTAGGGGAGGATGTTGTTCTAAGACCATTTCTGGTGAAGGAGAATAAAGATCAGATACAACTTATTAGGAAGCGTATGCGAACAGCTCAGCCTAGACATTACTCCTATGCTAACAAGCACAGGATACCTCTTGAGTTAGAGGTTCGGATCTGGGTTTTCTTGAAGGTGTCACCCAGGTTGGGGAAAAGAAGTATACGAAAGCAGGGTAAGCTTTCCCCGAGGTTCGTTGGACCCTTCGAGGTGATGAAGTGAATCAGACCAGTAGCTTACAATCTTGCACTTCCGCATAGATATCTAGCCATGCATGATGTTTTTCATGTATCTCAACTACGCTGGTACTTTTCAGATCTGACTCATGTTTTTCAGCCTGATGAGGTTGAACTGGATAAGGATGCTTCCTTCGAGAAGTATCTAATGCGAATTTTTGATCAGAGCGTGAAGACACTCTGTGGCACGTCTGTTCCTCTTGTACGGGTGCTATGGCAGCACAATCGAGTACAGGATGAGACCTGGGATCGGGAGGCTGATATAAGTTATCAATGGCCAATGATTTTCTTTGATGGCACCTCTGTGCCCTCGGAAGACCAACTCAGGGACGAGTTTCCTTAATGAGGGGAGGTTGTAATGACTCGACTCTTTGAAAACATACGGATCATTAGTTTTTGTTTAAAATCTTTTATTTAAGCTTGTTTAATGTGTGTAAAATCCTTTGGAAGGTCCGGGGAGTGTCCAGGGTTCGTTCGGAGCCCGAGAGTCTGTGAAATGTTCTTACAGACAGTGGTGCACGACCTGCGCTCGACTTGCACATGATTTCAGACAAATCGTGTGGTCTTTGGTCTTGAGGCAGTGAGGTGTGCATTGTTTGCGCAGCGTTTAAGAAAACCGTGCGCCTAAACCGTTCGACCCGGTTCTAGGTAAAATTTCCATTTTTACCTTAATTATATTTAAGCCTATACTCTTTCTTTTTTCTTGATTCCAGCGGACCACAGCTCCCTTTTTCCACTCCATGAGCTCAAACCCCTTCCCCCTCTCTTTTCTTGTGGATTCTTCATCCGAAATCCAATTCTTGATCTGACAGAAGCATGGATTGCCCTCAGTATGGCTTACCTAATTCAGTCTTCTTTCCTCGGTGGTTCTTGGTATCCATTGTGTTATTTTATAGTAGGTTCATATGCCCTATTTTCTGGGCACTGGACTGGAACTCAGATCTCTTCTAACCTGCTGCAAATCTGAGGATGATATCAAACAAGCCTACTCCTATAGCTCTAAGTTATGTGGTCATATGTTTTCCATTTTGGGTTTTCATCATTTTGGGTTTATATCATTGTGTCGTGGTTTGTCTTCCACCAAACCCCTTATTTATATTTACCTCTTTTTTTTCTAAATGACTCATGTGGTATGATGTTGATGAATCTAACCTTGATAGGGTGTTTAGATGAGGTGTGGACCGGGAGTGGTCAACCATAGGTGATATGCCTTGAGATTTGGCCCTTTTTCACCTTTGGACCTTAATTTTATATCTTGAACGGGATTTTCCATCTTAGTCTAATGAGATGGTTTGGTTAGAGGTTTGCTAGGATGAGATAGACCGAACCTTTCAATGAAATGAGATGTATGTTTTCTGTATAATGTGATTGGGAAATGTCATGCTTTGTTAATGTGATATTATATAAGATGGAATTCCTTATATAATGTGAATTGAATGGTTATCCCTTGCTGTGTTAGCATGATTTTGATAATCCTTGTGTGGGCAGGAGGCATTCTTACCCCATGCCAGATGAATTTCCGTGTGTGGGTGGGAGGCATTCTTACCCTGTTCCAGATGAATTTTTGTGTGTGGGAAAGAGGCATTCTTAACTCGTTCCATATGAATTTTTGTGTGTGCGCGGGAGGAATTCTTACCCCGTGCTAGATGAATTTCCGTGTGTGGGAGGGAGGCATTCATACCCCGTGCCAGATGAATTTCCATGTGTGGGAGGGAGGCATTCTTACCTCGTGCCAGATGAATATCCATGTGTGGGTGAGAGGCATTCTTACCCCGTTCCAGATGAACCTCTGTAAAATAAGATGAGAGGAATTTATACATAATTCCCATATAACATTTATGGGTGGGAGGCTTTATTCCCCCCTCCAGCTATAGTGCTTGTGAACAAGAGGCATGTTTACCATGTTCCAGTGATAACCTATATCTATGTACTTATACCTCTGCTGATAGTTCAGATTACAAGCCATGAGCTGAAGCAGGTAGACCCAATATGTGTCTTTCCGGAACCTGAGTGAGAGGGTTGTTTATTACTTTTCTTTACTTACTTGCAATTCACTACAAACCATTTACCTTACAAAACCCTTTTTGATTACACGTAGACACCATTGGTGGGGGCCTACTGAGACTTGTCTCACACCCTACTCAGGCGGTCGTTTTCACCTGTGTAGACTCATCTCTTTTAGGTACTTGTAGGGTAAAGGTCCCTGCTTCAGGCTGTTGATACATATATGTTCTATCTGGAGTTCCAGAGTAGAGGACCGAGCTTGGCGAGAGATTCTTGTGGACTACTTTTGTTCTTTGTTCTCTTTTTGTATTACTCTATTACATGTTTTCCATCTACTTCCATTGTGTCATCTTGCCATGAATTAATTTTGTATAAGACACCGACTATACGGCTTTCATATATTTATCTGGGGTTTCCATACTTTTTTTGTTTGGTCTGTATGTTTCCCCCATTATCTTGTTTATCCATTGGTTGTGTTTCCGCTATTTGATCACTTTCTACTATCCCGATGTGTGCTCTGACATGGGGGTACAGTCTCCCCACTGACTTACTATTACACCCCTCTACTAATTGGCAGCCCCTGTCCTATGGGGAGACGAGCTAGGGGTCATCTGGCGAACTGGGTTCGAGGCTCGGGTTGAGGGGCTTCCCGGTCCGAGACGTCACAATTTAAAAGACAATTGCCACATGTGCTGGGATTTAGAAAAGATGAAGTGCGGTTAGATATTCTGATGGTGACCAATAGGGAGGGAATGAAGGGTTCACATTATAGTCATTCACATCTTGGTGGGGGGATTCATTCCATCGTTCATTGTGAATTTGGAGTTTATAAGGAGACAGACCAATACTAGAGGTTGAGAGAGATTAAGGACAGAGAGATAATGACAGACATCAACGCTATTTGAAATCAATTCAAAGGGAGATATACTTCTCCCATTGTTTCATTTATCTACGTTAATTTTTAAATGAAATGATAAGTCTTGTTTTCATTATTTTCTTTGGTTAAAATTTTATTCTTGGAAATTTATAATTAGGCTGTAAATTATTTTATATTTCATCGCATCTTTTTTTACAATGAATTAAAAATTGATTGGCGAGATAAATTTTAAATTAATTAATATTATTTTTTACTCAATGTTTACGACATTAAAACTTCAAGATGAATCATCAATATTGATATTTAATACTTTTATTCAGGTATAAATTCAAAAACATTGGAATATTATGGCACGATTTATTCCATTAAAAATCTTTTCAAATTTCATCATTGTATGATTATTCTTGGTGTAGGGAAGTCCAAGAATAAATATTATTTGTGATTAATTTTCTAGAGAGGGATATTAATCCATCATTTTCCAAGGATCATTACAGATAAATATATGCGAAGAGAAAATTAATTTCAACAAAAAGAGTTAGAAATCCCAAGCCTTTCATTGAACAATTTTTACCCACTTATTGTTCCTGTTTTTTCCAAACACTATATTCTTTGCTTCATCATAGTTCTAGTTACAACGTATTTCTTCAACAAGTAAATGTTTCACCATTAATTATTCGAAATAATATAATAAAAGTTAAAAGTAAATGTAGTACACTATTTATAGAAGACTTTTTTAAAAAAAATTAGTTATACTCTCATTAAATAGCCCCCCATGTGTTTGACCCTAAGAACTGTTATACAATATTAAGTAGGTATTTTATAAATAATTAAAATTTGGATCATTTTAATGAATAAAGGTTCAACTATCTGATCCGATATGTTCTATAATTTAATCACATAAAATTCATCAAAATTTATTAGTTTAAAAAATGGTTGTTTTTTTCAGAATTATTTCAAAATCTATGATTCTTTATGATTCAATATGCAATTAAATTAAGTCTTTCCTAATGGAATAAAACTTATTTTTTATTGAGGGTTACATTGAATCTGATTTTTTAGGATGAATAATTGATGATTGATGATTCTTACTACTTTTATGAATATTATATATATGAACTAAGTATGAGTGTGATATAGGATAGATATTTTTTCAATTATGATCATAACTTTAGGAAACTTGAAACATGAAAATGAACCTAGGTTACTCATTTTGATTTTAAAAAATAAAAAAAAATAACTTTTGGGAGCCAAATTAAATGGAAATATTTTATATTTAATTAATCTGGAGTAAAATGGGGAAATGGAAAATCCACAACGAACATTTGAGACACTAGGCACCGTGTGTATAATTCCCCATACTTTACATACATGGTTATTAAATAAGAATTAAAGAATAATTATTACAACATATAATAAAACCATTATAGGACTGTATAATTATAGTGTCTTTAGAAATTGGGAATCATAAACAACTTTTTCATAAATCATCTACATTGTCTCCCGTTTATTTCATCATATCTAGAGTCCGTTTTGGCATATCCTACATAATACCCTTCTTCCTGACATGGGGAAAAATATACAAAAGGGTGAGCTAAAATTATCAGTAAGAGTAAACAATGGAAATATCAATCGTATCATATTCATAAGAACATAACATTTTGAAAATCATAACCTGCAAAAGAGATCATAATATCATGACATGGGATAAATCATAGTAGTGAAATGTAATCCCAAATATTAATAACTTAAAACATGAAACATTGTTTCATACACACATAAAGATAGAAAATAATTTCATATTATTAAAGACTCATTTTCATGACTAGTATAGAGGATAAAGTCCATTACTGAACCGAGTTCACTCCTCGTTCAAGTCCTGTATCACTGAACCGGATTAACTTGTTGTTCCAGACATGTCTATCTCATGAGATATAAATATTTACCCAACTAAATGGAGGGAGATATAGGTACCACCCATATCATAATTAAACCATTCTTATGTGTGCCACAAAATCATAAACCATATATCATAGAAAAACCCATGTAATAAAAAATGGGATTCATAAACATCTTGTCATCATAGCATAATCCATAAAATGACATCATAAGAATAATTCCATAATAACATAATCAAATCAATGTAATAATAGGGTTATGAACATAACCTTATATTATCTTACATGGAAAATAATTTTGATAAAACACTTGAACTCCATTGCTAAAGAAAATATCCTCTTCTTCAAAAACATATTTCCTTTCTCAACATGGCATACAATTTTAAACTAAAAGAAGTTAATTGAATGTAAACTTGAAAACATGTAAAGGAATATTCATTGAAATAATGTTCTATGAAATCATTAAAATCAATGCATGCCATATAAAATAAAAATAAACATTCTTCTCATACTTTGGCTGGAAGAGTCAAAAAGTACCTCGTACTGAAAACACAAAAAAGATTCTATTCAAATATTTTACTAAAAATTTACCAATAGGTAAATTTGGATTTAAAAAAATTGTCGGAGGATATAAATAATATTACATTTTTAGGAAACATGGATGTGGATAGAAAATATACCCTAGTAAATACCGAAGTATAAACAATCTCAGATAAAAATGAGATTGCGATATTTTCCCTTAACTTAGGTCTGATATGCATTGTACGTATCCTAACCTCCTGTATAATGATTTAAAAAATGTCATTGACTTATTCCATAATCATATTCATTGTTATGATATCATATATGGTCATATTCTTGTCTTCTTATTAGTAATATTTCAGTGCTACTTGTTATTCGGGTGTTTATTGCTTTATGTTCCTATGCATGTTTTGTCGAATAAATACTTATTCCTCTTTTTAGGTTATAGATACATAATTTAAAGAATAGTATTAGTATAATATATATCATATTTATTCATTCAATTAGTTTATATAATCATGGTTTAATGAAGATCATGTAGAACGAATCGCATCGCGCCATAGAGACGGCAAACCATACGTACACACAAGTGAAGATAACATTCCCAGAATTATTGGATAATATAATATCTCAGAATTAGTATCATTTTATAATAATCCCATATAGTTAATATTTAATCCATTATACCCATCCATGTAAGGCTGTGGTGTAAAACAGATTACACCACGGCGTGGAGATGGTATTCCGTACGTACGCACGCGCGGTGAATTCATTTTCCGTAAGATGGATAGAAGGTGAAATAGGGTTGTTTAAAATTTATAATAACATATAAGTATAAGAGTGATACTAATGTAGTTACTATATAATGAAACAAACAAAGAAGATTAAGTAGAAGAAGAATGAAATTTTAAATAATCGGTAACAGATATTACTTCTTCTTCGACACACCTCTTCGAAACCTCCTCCTAGGGAACTAAAATTTTACTTTGAAGAAGATCATGAACTTTAGTATGTTTCTAGGGAATTTTTTAAGGGAAATGGGATAGGTCTGGCCGAGCTTGAACGCTCAAAATTGTGTGAGGAGGAGAGGGGGGAGGTGCCCTTTTATAAGGGAGGAGAGGGGCACCTTTGGAAACAGAAGAAATATTAATTTATAATAAATTCCAACCCCACTTAAAAACATCCAAAAATGACTCAAATCCGAAGAATAGATGATATAGGGTTGTAATATCATCAAACAATAAAATTTATACATGTTGGAAAATTATTTTAGACATTATCTACATGATTTATCCTTATTTAATCTATTTAACTTTATTTGTGGTAATAATATTCTAAATTTTAAATTGTTATAAAAAATTACTGATGTGTTGTGGATTTTCCATAATAGTATACGTTATGGCATGATCGACCATTAAAATTTTAATTTATCATTTTTGAATATTTTTGTGATTTTTAAACAATTTTATAATATGTTATTTTTATAAAATAACAATTGTGTCAATTTTGATTCTATTCATTTATTTGAATTTAAATAAAATATAAAAAAAATATAGGTTCAAATTAAAGATTTAATAGATTCATAACATGTAATATTTATCTAAAAAAGTCTTGGAGAACATTAATTAGTTCATATAATATTTATTTTAATATTTTTAAAACCATTTATTTTATATTTCAATCAATAAAATAATTTCAACTTCACTACTGTGTCATAATTAAGGATAGTTATTTATACCTCAAAAATTTTAAATAAATTCACATGATTTAGATAATTTTATTAGATTTTTGGAGACTATTCATGTTCGATTTATTATGATGTTTATTACTAAATTAAAATTATTACACTTATAATATTTAAGAGAGTGACATGTTGCCACCTTCTTTGATTTTAATAATTAAATTATTTTTGAGGTCAAAAGTCCATGAAATTTATCTATTCCGACCCTTAGGTGATATGAGTCAACTTTTATTCATCTAATAGAATTTTGGCAGATGTCAGGGTAATTTTATAATCTTATTTTTTATCCTTAATTACCTGATTTACCTTTAACTGCAGTAAATAAAAATTATCATAGTTACTATTCATAATATAAAAAAAATAAAAGTAACCTATTAACAAAATATAGACCCACTTAATACAAATATGAAATCCATTTTTTTGAATTCAAAACACAGAAGATGTAGTAATTAGTTTAAATTTAATCCCATTGTTTAGAAAACGATTTTTAATAGTTAAAACATTGTTAAAGATTGAAATGTTTTTACCTATGAATTCAATGTAAAATTAATGATAATGACATATATCATATTAAATGGTAAAAATATATTCTATTTATAAATTAAAACCATTAAATAATATATTTTAACCATATAAAATATTTTTATTAAAAAACTTGTTTTCAATTAAAAAATTAGCGTATTTTTACTATTCATCAAAATATGAATGTTATCAGAACAGTTTCATAAATTTATCCAATGTAAATTTTTATATCCTGATTCAAAATAAGAAGTTTATTTTTTCAAATTGAACGTAAAAACATTTAAAAAATTATATTTAAAATCTGTGCATGATCAAAAGGTGGAAAAATGCATTTTTGAAAGAAAATATCTTTTATCCGAAAAATTGATTTTTTTCTCGTATCATATGTAAAATGAATTATAATGTTATATAAAATTAAAAATTTGGTTAATACTATTTATAACGGATAGTTTATATAATATTTTAATAACATATCTTTTTTTAGTGAAACTCGGTATTGCGTACAACACACGCTATCGAGGAAGGTCGCTATTGCGTGTAATGCAAGACAAGTCAATGTTGTGTGTAGCGGAAAATTTATTTGGTGTTGCGTAAAACATAATACATAAAAAATATTTCTCATAAAATATCATGGTGTTAAATTCTACCCCCCTTAAAATGAATTTCTCCCTCGAAATTCGTCACTTCGTAACAAACTAATGAGGATACCTCTCCCTCATCATATCCTCATGTTCCCATGTAGCTTCTTCGAATTGGTGGTTCCTACATAAAACTATCACCAAGAGAGTGGTCTTGATCCATAGAACTTTTTCACTACGATCCAGAATCTCTATCGGCTATTCTTCATAAGAATTATCTTTCTCCAATGGTACAACTTCTGAGCTTAGTACATGTGAAGGATCAAGTATGTACTTTCTCCAGAGAGATATATAGAACACATCATAATCATGAGAGAGATTCGGTGGAAGCATCAATCGATAAGCTACCTTCCCAACACGATCCATTATTTCAAAACGACCAATATACCTAGGGATAAACTTTCTCTTCTTTCCCAATCTCATTACTCTCTTCCAGGTAGATATTTGTAAGAACACTTTATCACCCACTTCAAACTCTAGGTCTTTTCTTCGATTGTCAGCATAACTTTTTTATCAACTCTGAGCTGCTCTTATGTGTTATTGAATAAATCTGACCTTTTCTGCCATCTAATCAACAAGATCTGGTCCTAATAGATTTCATTCCCCATCATCATCCCTACAAGTTGGAGTTCTACATTTTTTTCCATAAAGAGCATCATAAGGATCCATCTGGATACTAGAGTGAAATCCATTTTTATAAGAGAATTACACCAAATATAGGTGTTCATCCCAACCACCTTTGAAATCCATAGAGAAATCTCTCAACATTTCATCTAGAGTTTGAATTGTTCTCTCAGACTGACTATCTATCTGTGGCTAATAAGCAGTGCTGAAACTGAACTCTGTATCTATAGTATGGTGAAGACTTCTCCAAAACATCGAGGTAAACCTCGGATCCTGATCAGATATAATGGAAAGTGTTACTCCATGAAATCATACCACTTACATTACATATATCCTGGAAATCTGGTAAAGAGGGAAATCTTCTCTAATAGAAATGAAATGTGCCAACATTGTAAGATGATAAACTATAACCCATATAGCATTATTTCCTTTTGATGTTTAAGTAAGTCCAGTGACAAAGTCCATTGTGATGTTTTCCCATTTCCATTCTAGTATGGGTAATGGTTCTAACTTCCCATTAGACTTCTGCCTCTCATCTTTAATTTGCTAACAAACCAAGCATCGAGATAATTATTCAGCAATATCTCGTTTCATGCCATCCCACCATAAGTACTCTTTAAGGTCCCTATACATCTTCGTGCTTCCAGGGTGAACAGAGAATAAAGAACTATGAGCCATATCCAGTAGCTCCTTTAATTTTGGGATGGGAGGAACACAAACCTAATTCCCGAACCTTATTATTTCATCACAATCAATGTGTAATTCTGGAACATTTCTCACCTTTTTTTGTAACTCTACAGCTTCTTTCAGTGCCTCTTTAATCTTCCAATGTATAGATGGTTGAACATTCATTTGAGAAAGATAAGATTTTTCCCCTTCCACTATAATTCCAAGATCCAACCTTTGTAAATCTATAAATATTGAATCTTTTGTAATCCTCCTGATGGATAAGATAGCATTGTCTTGTCGACTTAATGCATCTACCACCTTGTTTTCTTTCCCATGGTGGTAATGTATGGAGCGGTCGTAATCTTTAATCAACTCCAACCATCTTCTATGGCGCATATTCAGCTCATTTAGGGAGAAAATATACTTTAAACATTTATGATCAGAATAAATATCAAATCTTTCACCATAAAGGTAATGCCTCTAAATATTTAATGAAAAGATTACCGAAGCTAACTCCAAATCACGAGTTGGGTAATTTTTCTCATGGATTTTCAACTGTCATGAGACATAAGCTATCACCATATCATTTTACATGGGAACACACCCCAAACCTTTCTTGGATGCATCACTGTAGGTCACAATCTTTTCTCCACTACAAGGTAGTTTGAGCACAGGTGAAGTGGATAACCTTCTTTTTAGCTCATTGAAATTCTCTTCACATTCCTCCATCCAAACAAACTTAACTCCTTTTCAAGTCAATTTGGTGAGTGGGTTAGATAATCTTGAAAAATCATTCACAAAATGTCGATAATATCTAGCCAAGCAATGATAACTCCGTATCTTAGTTACTGTTGTTGGTCTCAACCATCTTTTGATAACCTCTGTTTTTGATTCATCCATAGATATCCCCTCTTTTGAGATTATGTGACCCAAAAATGAATCTTTTTGAATCCAAAATTCACACTTGGTAAATTTTTCATAATGATTCTCCATTCATAGTGTCTTTAATACTATTCTCAAGTGATCTTCATGTTCTTACTTACTCTATGAATAGACAAGAATATCGTCTATAAAGACTACCACAAACTGATCAATATAGTCTCTAAAGACTCTATTTATTAGATCCATGAAGATAGTAGGGGAATTAGTAAGACCAAATGGCATCACTATAAATTCATAGTGTCCATACATTGTATGGAAAGCCATCATTGGTATATCCTCCTTTTTTACCCTTAATTGATGATACCCTGAATGAAGATCAATCTTATAAAAGTATTGAGCTCCGTGTAGTTGGTCAAATAAGCCCTCAATGCATGGGAGAGGATATTTCTTCTGATAGGGATCTTGTTAAGTTCTTGATAATAAATGCAAAGTCTCATTAATCCCTCTTTCTTCTTGACAAAGAGAATAGGTTCTCTACAAGGTGACACACTAGGGTGTATAAATCCTTTATCATGATTCTCTTGGTGTTTCTTATTCAATTAATGCAACTCAATTAGGTCTATTCTATATGGGGTCTTTGAAATAGGCATAGCACCCGGTATGAGTTCTATTGAAAACGTGACTTCTGGATTTGGTGGAAGACCTTGAAATTCCTCCAGAAAGAAGTCATCAAACTCTCATACAATGGACATATTCTTAATTGTGAGTTTCTCTCCAACCATTTGAGATAAATAACATTCATTTATTGGAATCACGACCCGTAAGATGGAAGATATTTTCACTAGAATTTTATATTCATCCTTGCATCGATAGATGATCATAGATTGATATGGAATATTAAATGTTACTTCCCTTATTTGGAAATCGATATGAGCTCCATATAAATAATGCCAATACATGCCAAGAATCACATTAAAATATCCTGAATGGCCCGAAGGCCTTCATTTTTATTGATTTTTTATAACCCCCCTTTCAAGGGATGAGGGGGAACCCTTAAAAGGCCCATAGGATTAGATATTACAAGTCCCGTAGGCTTAAGAGATTCATGACCCAAAGGTATTAGGGAATTCAACCAGAATATCTACAAGAAAATACCCCTCCCCAGCATCTACATCCTGATAGTAGCTCTCCACCTTTGCATGACTGTCTGGAAAGGCTTCCCCTGTAAGAACAGTCTCGTACCGAGGGCATAGTCATACACTCTCATTCTGACAATCCATTTGGCTCTTCTCTGGTGAGTGCACCTACTCTGAATCCTCTTTTGGGGCTGCTCCTTTTTTTAGTGTGTCTGGAGCCTGTTTTCATGTGGCCCGAAGGCCTTGGGGTGGCCCTAAGGTCTTAATGTGGCTCGAAGGCCTTTAGAATCAACTGGACCAAAGGCCTTGGGTGGCCCGAAAGAATAATTTTAAACTTTTGATGTGACTATTGTGCCATTAGGGGTTTTCACAGCTAAATAAACATCTAATTATTGAGGTAATACGTCGATACCCAAAGAAAATTCTTTAGAAATAGAAGAGTGAGTAGATTGAGAATAAAATATAACTTTTTCTATTTTGGAGTGGATGGTAAGTGTACCTTTCACCACTTCATTATCGTACTCCACATCATCGATAGTAATTGAATGTGACATTCCTTTATATTTGGCCTTAAGAGTTTGTTGACGTCGATCATCATCAACAACCCTTGGATTATGGAATTGATTGGAATAATTCCCCATTTCCTTGCACTTGAATCATTAAAGTGTAGGAGGTGCATTCTGTGTATCCCTTTCTTTGTTCGAATCATTAGAAGACTTCTTCCCATAATTTCGACATTCAATTGCCCGATGACATTCTTTTCCAAACTTAAAACATTTTATTGTCCTTTTAAGACAATTCCCTCTATGTTTCTTTCCACACATTGAACATAAGGGAAAACTCATCTTCTTTTCAGTGTGGTCTTTAGATTTTCTTTTAATTTCAATTTTCCTCTTCTCAACAAACCCATATGATTGATGGGTTACTCCAATCTACATATCAACATTGAGAGCACATCGAACAATTTACTTATAGCTACTGAAGTCCCTTATGGATAACGCCCTTCGAAAACTTTGTTTTAAGCCAATATAGAATCGATCGATTTTACTCTCAGGTAGGATAATAATTCCAGAAGCGTACCATGAAAGTCTTGTAAAATTTGTTTCATAGGTACCAACAGATTCATCATCCTTTTTCTTCAGTTCAAGAAACTCCTTCTCCAACTTTGTTCGAAGAATACGAGGGATGTACTTATTGAAAAATATGTTATTGAACATGTCCCAATCCATGGACTCAATTTCGTCTAATTTCATCGTATTCTTGATAAGATTACCCCATTGATCAGCTTCACCTCCCAAACGATATACTACTAAGATGACTCTATCATGATCAGAACATTAAAGGACTGAAAATATCTTTTTAGTTGTACTGATCCATTTTTCAGCCACTAATGTATCAGAAGACCCGCTGAATGAAGGTGGACGCTGCTTCATGAAAGATTCAACAGAATTTTTCTCCTTCTTTTTCTCGTTTGGATGGAATACATGATTCATAGCTTGAAAAAGTTGTGTTATCAATGATACAAGATTTTCCATTCCAGCTCCCATAACCTTTGGTTTCTTAGGGGGACAATCATTGCATTACCCGTCACATTCATCATAAACACAGTTCCATCAGGTTCCAGCCATTGAATAAAACCAAGAAGCATAGTGTGAGAAACAGTAATTAAAATGTGAAAACAACATAATCAGTAATAAAATTTTCACACTTTCGGTCTTTGGATAGGTTATTCATGGCCATTTCTAAAACAATATGATTTTATCCTATGTATAGACATATCCTTAGGGATCTTACTAAGGCTTTCACATCATAGTTTCTAAAGGTTGACAATACCTTTCCTCTAATACAAACTATAATGACCCATACTTTACATACATGGTTATTACTTCAGAATTCAAGCATACTTATTACAACATATAACAAAACAATGATAGGACCGTATTGGTATAGTGTCTTTATAAATTTGGAAACATAAACAACTTTTTCAAAAATCATATACATTGTCTCCCATTTATTTCATCATATCTAGAGTTCCTTTTGACATATCCTACTTACTACCCTTCTTCCTGACATGGGTAAAATAAAACATACAAAAGTGTGAGATCAAATCCTCAGTAAGAGTAAATAATGGAAATATCAATCATATCATATTCATAAGAACCTAACATTTTGAAAATCTTAACCTCCAGAAGAGATCATAATATCATGACATGGGATAAATCATAGTAGTGAAATGTAAACCCAAATAATCATAACATAAAACATGAAACATATTGGCATACACACATAATCATAGAATATGATTTCATTTTAGTCAAGACTCATTTCTAAGACTATCATAACAAACGAAGTCCATTAATGAACCGAGTTCACTCCTTGTTCCAGTCCTGTATCACTAAACCAGATTAACTTTTCATTCTAGCCATGTATATATCATGACATATAAATGTTTACTAATGCATTTTAGGAAGATATATGTCCCACCAATATCATAATGAAACCATTATTATGTGTGCCACAAAATCATAAACCATACATCATAGCATAACCCATGTAATAAAATATAGGATTCATAAAAATCATGCCATCATAACATAACCCATAAAAGGACTTCATACGAATAATTCCATCATAACATAATCAAATAAATGTAATAATAGGGATAGAAACAAAACCCTATATTATCTTAGATGGAATTTGTTTTTGATAAAACACTTGAACTCCATTCCTGAGGAAAATATCCTTTCTTTTTCAAAAACTTTTTTCCTTTCTCAACATGTCATACAATTTTAAACTAAAAGAAGTTAATTGACAATAAACATTGCAACATGTAAAGGAAGCTTCATGGAAATAATGTTCTATGAAATCATAAAAATCCATTCATGCCATATAAATTAAAAATAAACATTCTTCTTGTACTTTGGACGGAAGAGTCAAAAAGTACCTCACAATAAAAATGACAAAATGTTCCTTTCATATCTGTTACTAAACTTCACCAATAGGTAAAATTGGATTTAAAAAATTTTAGGATGATATAAATAATATTACATATTGATGAATCATGGATGTGGATGATAAATATTCTCCAGTAAATACTGAAGTATAAACAATCTTGGATAAAAATGAGATTGTGAGTTTTCCATTACCTTAGGTCCAATATGCTTTGTACATCTATGAACCTCCTGGATAATGATTTAAAAAAATTCATTGACATATTCCAGAATCATATTCATTTTTATGATATCATATATGGTCATATTCTAATCTTCTTATTAGTAATATTTAATTGCTACTTGTAATTGGGTGTTTACTGCTTTACGTTCTTATGCGTGTTTTGTTGAATAAATTCTTATTTCTATTTTTAGGTTATTGATAAATCATTTGAATAATTGTATTAGAATAATATATATCAGATTTATTCATTCAATTATTTTATATAATCATGTTTTAATGAAGATCATGTAGAACAAATCACATTGCACCGGGGAGACGGTAAGTCGTACGTACGCACGAGCGACAATATCATTCCCATATATATTGGATAATAGAATATATAAAAATTGGTATCATGTTATAAGAATCATATATATTTATTCATTAAATTATTATACCCATCCATGTAAGGTGATGGTGAAAACAGATTACACCACGGTCTGGAGACGGTATTCCGTACGTACTCACGCGTGGAGATTTTGTTTTCCGTAGGATGGATCGAAGGTGAAACATGGTTGTTTCATATTTATAATAAAATATCATTATATGATTGATACTGATGTTATTACTTTATATTAAACAAATAAATAAGACGAATTATAAGAAGAATGAAATTTGAAAGAATCGGTAACGAATATTACATCTTCTTCAACACGCCTCTTCAAAACCTCTTCTCAGTGCACTAAAATTGGTCTTTGAAGATGTACATGACCTATAGTATGTTTCTAGGGATTTTTAGAAGGGAAATGGGCAGGGTTTGGCCGATATTGAAGGATCAAAATTGGCTGAGGAGGAGGTTCCCTTTTATAAGGGAGGAGCGGGGCACCTTTGGAAACATAAGAAATATTACTTTATAATAAATTCCAAACCCACTTAAAACCCTCAAACAACGACTCAAATACAAATCTTAGATGATATAGGGTTGAAATTTCAACAACCAATAAAATTTATACATGTTGGAAAATTATTTTAAACCCTATCAACTTGATTTATCCTTATTTAATCTATTTAATTTTACTTGTGGTAATAATATTCAAAATTTTAAATTGTTATAAATAATAACTTATGTGTTGTGAAAATTCCATAATTGAATACTTTATGAAATTTTAGACCATATAAATTTTAGTTTATAATTTTTAAATATTTTTGTGATTTTTAAACAATTTTATAATATGTTATTTTAATAAAATAACAATAGTGTCAATTTTGACACTATTCATTTATTTGAATTTAAATAAAATATAAACAGAGGATATTTTCAGAATAAAAATTTTAATAGATTAATAACATTTCATATTTATCTATAAAACTATTGGATAACATTAATTAGTTCATATAATATTTATTCCAATATTTTTTTAACCATTTATTTGATATTTCAAAAAAAAATAATTTCAACATCACTATTGTGTCATAATTAATGATAATTATATAATACCTAAAAATTCTAAATAAATTAAAATTATGTATATAATTTTATTATATTTCTATTGACTATTCATGTTTGAATTGTTATGAAGATTATCTGTAAATTAAAATTATTACACTAATAAGAATTAAGAGAGTGACATGTGGTCACCTTCTTTGATTTTAATAATTAAATTATTTTCAAGGTCAAAAGACCATGAAATTTATCTATTACGACCCTTAGGTGATATGGGTCGACTTATATTAATCAAATAGAATTTTAGAAGGTGTTAGGGTAATTTTATAATCTTATTGTTACCCTTAATTACTCGATTTACCTTTAACTTTAATAAATAAAAATTACCGTAGTTACTATTCATTATATCAAAAAAATAAAAGTAACCTGTTAACATAATTTGGACCCATGAATTCCAAATTTGGAATCAATTTTTCAATATTCAAAGCACATAAGTTGCAGAAATTAATTTAAAAGTAATCCCTTTTTAAAAAGACGAGTTTTAAAAGATAAAACATTGCTAAAGATTGAAATGTTTTTACCTATGGATTCAATGTGAAATTAATGATATTGAAATACAATATATTAAATGGTAAAAATATATTCTATATATACTTTAAAACCACTTAATAATATATTACAACCATATAAATTATTTGGATGAAAAAAGTTGTTTTCATTTAAAAAAATAGCGTGTTTTTACTATTCAATAAATTATAAAAGCTATCAGAAAAGTATCAAAAATTTATCCAATGTAAATTTTTATATCCTGATTAAAAATAAGATGTTTATTTTGTCAAATTGAACTCATAAACTTTTCAAAAATTATATTTAAAATCGGTGCGCCATCAAAAGGTGGAAAACTACATTTTTGAAAAAAAATTAATTCTTTTATCCGAAAAAAATTGATTTTTTCTCGTATCATATGTAAAATGAATTCTAATGTTATTTAAAATTTAAAATGTGGTTAATACTATTTATAACGTCTATTTTATATAATTGTTTAATAACATATCGTTGTTTAGTGAAACTCGGTTTTGCGTACAACACACGCTATCGAGAAAAGTCGATATTGAGTGTAATGCATGCCAAGTCAATGTTGTGTATAGC
This sequence comes from Viscum album, assembly GCA_963277665.1. Lineage (NCBI taxonomy): Eukaryota > Viridiplantae > Streptophyta > Magnoliopsida > Santalales > Viscaceae > Viscum > Viscum album. Next base: position 367,370,565 of record OY728167.1, on the reverse strand, counting down.
GGAAGATTCATTTGGTATTGTGTATATCATGATACATAAAAAATATTTCTCAAAAAATTTCAGGGTGTTATAGTGTGTGTAATCCCTATGTACAATTCAAATAAGTACATATGCATAGTGCATTGCATAAGATACATGGCTGAGTAAAATTCATAAAAAAATTTAAAAATAAAAAACAATAAATTTTCATATTGGTAAAAATGAGTTCATTACCAGAAAATCCATTAGAGGATAACCCCATAACCATTTATTAAATAAAAATAAAAGGACAGTAAACAGGTACCACAAGCTGAAAGAGAAGATTACATATCAAAGAAACCATACTCGTCATCACATCCATGATGAGAAGCCTCCTCCGCAGTAGCAGATTCCCATTCCTAACTTTCATAATGTTTGAGAACCTTCACATACTTGCTTTGCAGGTTCATTCGTTCCAAGTATAGAAGCTCTATGTTCCTAGCTGATGACCTAGTGGGCATCGGCTTTGGCAGTTTGGAGTAGTCCTTCCTCGGCCTTCGTTGTGATTGAGTATTCATGATCCCCTAATTACTGGTCATCTTCAGCCCCCTACCCTGAAAAATCTCACTAAAATAGGGACTGATCAAGCCTTTTTCATTTTCCTTGCCGCAATTGGAGTAGTCCATCCACATTCTATAATTATGGACCTCATTGGAGCCATCTTCACCTCTGCGGCCTTCCTGAGATTGACAATTCGGGTCAATCTGGGGCAGACACTTAGGCTGCTCCAATAATTCATGACTATCCATAATCCCCTTCCACAAGACATCCTTCCCAATTCCAGCATCTAAAAAAGAGATCCCCAGCTGTACACTGCCACCTTCATCCATTTGAATAGCCTCCATCGCTTTCACCTATTCCACTCCTTGGAACTGGTTTGCAGTCTCAATTCTAGCCATCATTGCATCACCACTCACCTCCTGTCTTTGAGACCTATAAACAACTTCCAACACCTCCATGGGACAACTCTCACAACTTGCATCGTGATCCTCAATCACAAGATCCGGCTCCTTGCAGTCACCTACCTCCAAACCAACAGCATCCCTTAACGGACGAACCTCTTGTTGTGAGGGATTGATCACACTAACACCGGATGGCTCCCCCATGTCACTAGTCCCTTGGACACTAGTAGACTGCTTCTTCCCAACCCCTGATACCAGATCACTCCTAAGTCGACTAAACACCGAAGAAACTCGGGGATTATGCAGTGATTCCCCCTCACTCAATGTAATCCATTTCACCATGCCATTCAAGGGATCCGTTGTCGGTCCCTGACCAGGAGACCTTCCTAAATTCTCTTTTAGATCATACATCCTCACAATCGGTGCTGGACCTTGTCATTTAGAAACAATGTGCCCGAAATGGCAGCATTTAGTGCAGTAATGAACCCAAGTCTCAAAAAAAACGGCCTTCTTCCAACGAAATCCCTCACCCACAGTGATCCATATCCACTCCACCGCAGGCTTCACGACATTCACCTCAACACAAATGCGGGGATTAATGGGATGACTTACAATGGAGGTTCGTACAACAGAACAGAGGTAGTGGCCCTCCATGTTTCCAACCATGTGGATAATCCCAGGGTTTTGAAATGTTAGAGGATGTTGAGAAAGAATCACCCATGCCGTGATGGTGGAAGGATCATGGTTCACAAATAAATCAAAAGACCAAATAAAGAGGGAAAACATACTGCCATTGCAACGACGAGGGGCACTGGACCAAGCATGGATCAAATCCTCTTCTGAATCAAAGAATACCATAAAGTGACACTTATCAATGAGATCGACGACTGCACGGTCTTACAGGTCCCATTTCCGGATGAAAAAATGGTCGAAATCATAAACTGAGTGCCTCTTATGACTTATACAAGCCACCAGTGTTAAGTCGAGATGGCGCGACACTTCATAGAACTCTGGAAGTAAGATCGGCAGCTGAGGATCACCAAGGTGAAGATCAAGGGCCATTGGGCTAATCGAGATCGCCAGAAACTCTGGTGGCTTCATATAATATGAATGACATCCTCAAGAGTGAATGATTATTTTCTCCTTTGATCTGATAGTAGGTTTTTGAATTTTGAAATGAACCCTTTTTAATAAATCTTTTGGAAAGAATGAATTTCATTTTTTATTACACCATGTTTTTCAAAATATCATAACATACTTCTTTGTGAGCTGAATGATTAATAAACATGTTTCTCCTTCAAATATACAAAAATCATGGAATTGATTGAGGAAAATTATTTCTTATGTGCGGCAGAATTTGATTTTTCCTTTAATTCACATGATTTCCCACATCATTTTATTATGTTTTAAATCATTTAATAAATTATTTATGCATTTTATGTTATTTCATTTTACTTTAATTATTTAACAGTCTAAATAATAATTTTATCTATATTTCATCAATAATTCTATTTTATTTCACCTAAATTAGTATTTCTAGTTATTTATATTTTATTTATATTTATTTTCAAATTATATTTTTATCAAACTTTTATGTTTTCAATTTAAATGTTGTTTTTTAATTTTTTATTTAATTTTTCAATTTTCTATATAAACTATAATTTAATTTGACTATGGAATTAATGATATTTAACATTAATTAATCAATTTCAATATTTAGCGTAATCTCAAAAAATAAATAAATTATTTAATTTTAATATTTCAATCTAGTTTATTCATTGAGTTTAAATTATTTAATTTCTCTACATTTCTATATTTAATTTTAGATTTTAATTTAATTTTTGTTTTTTATTTATGGTATTATATTATATAATTATTTATCTATTCAATTGTTTTAAACTTTTATTAATTAAATTTTTTATTTTATTTTCAATTATTTAATGAATTAATTTAGTTTTTAACTTTTAATTTCTCTATTTTTTAATCATTCTAATTTTATTTATTATTTGTTTAATTGTATGCTTTTTATTGTATGTTTGTAATTTCTTTCACCCACCAATGGGAATAACACAATGTTGTGTCCCTAACTCACTACCAATGTTTCCACTAGTGACACCTGCAGTGACAGTTGTTTTCCCTGACTTACCAAAGAACCTTCTCACAATTGAAACAATTCTTTTATCTTTGCAGCAAATCGAATCAACATTGACCAACCCACCCACTGTTGAGTACTTTACTCACTATTGGTGAAACAACCTTCCTCCACTATAGTGGTGGATCCACAGTCATCGCCAACATAAAATAGATCAAACACCAACTATTGGCACAATCTTCCACCAAATTTAATCCGTGACCAGAAACCAGTGCTTCCTCAGATCTATACATCCCTATCTACAGAAGTCACTGTTTACTATGAACCAAACCTTCGTTGGATCTCAAATAGTCACCACCACTATTATCCTCCACCACCATAAATAGTAACCTAACACTAGCTTTATAAAAAACACTCACTAAAGAAACATCCACTGATATATACTAGATTCAAAACAACTCACCGTCGACCATAAAAGGTTTTCGTCATTCGAAGACACCATTTTGTATCCGAGTTTCACCACCACCCCCTTGAACATATATGAAAAATCGAACCCGATGTCTCCCCATACACTATTGGAGAACCCCATGCCACCAATTGGAACCATCTCTAATGCAAACTAAGAACCAACGAACCACTACCTATATCAGATGAAGGATCCATTAGAGATGGAGCAGATCTGCGGATGAGGAATCTTCCACTGCCATCTTTCTAGGAGGAAGGAAAGTCCACCAACACAACTTTATAAAAAATGAATCCCCCTCACAACCAGTTAAGTAGAGAGAAAAACATAAAAGGGAAAAAATAAATTCAAATAAAAAAGAAAAAATAATTAATAAAATAATGAAACTAGATTAATAATAGTAACATTATAATAATAATAATTTATAATTTATAAAAATATTTAATTAAGTAAAATATTATAATTAATATTATAATTGAATAAATAAATACAAATTAATAACCATAATATTTTAATATAACCATATGATATGATGATGGAGTTTTTTTTATATACATGTTATCAAATTTTTTTTTTGAAAATACATCTATGTTAAAAAAAATTATTTTTTTACCCCCCAAAGGCGGCACCTGGGGTGCCGCATTTGGGGAATTTTCCGCCCAGGGAAAGGAGGCACATGGTGTGCCACCTTTTCCCAAAAAATAATCGCAAAGCCGGCACACCAGGTGCCGCCTTTGCCTAAATATTTTTTTTATTTTTTATTTTTATTTTTGTTTTGTTTTGTTTTGTTTTGTTTTATTATATATATATATATAAAAATAAAATAAACTTTTCAGCAGAATTTTTCTGCTATTTAATATCCAGTGGTTCTGCCATTACAACAGTCTGGATTCTGACCGATACCCTCACCCAGGACTCCCTTTTATAAGGGGGTTTTCCCTGAAAACAATACAGCATTTCCGATGTGGGATTCTGGTTCTCCTTTTCTTGCACAGTACATTCTGCATTTCCGATGTGTGATTCTGTTTCAAGTACGCGACTTCGAAAGACTATAAAAGATAAACTATAAGACCGATAAAAATGAAACCTTAAACACTGATTAATCATATAAGAAATAGTTTTAAACAAAAATAATTTCATAAAAAATGTTGATACAGATTAATTTATAAGCTTTCAAAACCACCTACTTGAAACTTAAACATATTTAAAGTACGTGACTTTGAATGCTTATAAAAGATAAATTATAAGACCAGTACAAATGAAACATTAAACATTGATTAAACAGATAAGAAATAGTTGAAAACAAAAATAATTTCATAAAAAATTTTCACGAAAAACAATTTATATGCTTTCAAAACCATCAACATGAAATATAAAAATGTTTCAAGTTTTCGACTTTGAAAGACTATAAAACATAAACTATAAGAACAATAGAAATTAAACATTAAACATTGATTAAGCATTTAAGAAATAGTTGAATACAACAAAAAATTCCTAAAAAATTTCCATAAAAATTTATTTATAATCATTCAAAACAGTATACATGAAACATAAAAATGTTTCAAGTACGCGAATTTAAAAGACTATAAAACATAAACTATAAGACCAATATAAATGAAACATTAAACATTGATTAAATATATAAGAAATTAATAAATTTTTTAATTTTAAATTAGTCCTTCTAACTTTTTCGTAGCATTCAGATGCATTCCAATAATGAAAACCTCAACCAGCTTATGTGCTTTACACACAATAGAAACATCTTTGCAATTTTGTCATTCCCCAGAGTATAAATCAAACTCAAAAGCTCTAGATAATTTTTCTTGGTAAGGTTAGATGAGAAGGGAGGTATTATACCATCAGGAAGAGAGATTCTAGAAATGTGCAATGCTATGAAAAACATTTAGATGAAATGTGTCAGTACCCCACTAGATGTGCATGTTCCTTCAAAATTTTCAGGCTGGAGATAATCCACCTTAAGTTCCACATAGCCTTATGTCTTCCATGGATTAATTTCAAACACTTCAACCTATTTTTTTACTTTATGGGGAAGTAAAACCTCATTCCATTGAATATGCACATTACCATGAACATATAAAATCAACATTTTGCAAGAAAAACTACTAATCTCATGTCCACTGAAATACCCCTTAATGTGAGAATGATACAAATAGTGTAAGTACCCAATATCAAGATTCAAATCCATTTTGACTGGGCTATGTGGAACCATTGGTGTTTTCATCTGATTAATAATTTAAAATGTTTCAAAACCACCTTTCTGAAACTCAAAATTTTTTCAAGTAAGTTACTTTGAAAGCCTATAAAATATAAACATAAGGTCTATTGAAATGAAACTTAAAACATGGATTAAATATATAATAAGTTTTTGAAAAAAAAAACCATATCTTAAAAATTGCTGATGAAATACAATTATAATCTTTCAAAAAAACTTCTTGCAACTCAAAAATATTTCAGATATGATACTTTGAAAGCATATAAAATATAAACCTAATGACTCATATAAATGAAACTTAGAACATAGATTAAACATATAAGAAGTATTAGAAAAGTAATTAGTTAATTCTGGTGAGGGTAAAAACTGTTAGACCCTGGAATTGAAGGATAATGAGGATGACAAGGAAACATTAACCCCCACGCCCACCCCTTCCACCCATTCAACCAACTTCGGTAACTGCTATAGGAGTAGCTTTTCAAAAAAATGAAATGTCAGACCACCACAGCTTCATACATCCATATTAACACCCCAATTCAGTTTCATTAAATGTGGGCAGCCCCCATTTTTACCAAAGTTAATGATGCACTATTAAACCACCACTTTCAACCCCCACCTCAAAAATACAAAATTCTTTGAGGGATGAGAAATGATTCGATGCATTTCAATGTTCTAAAATGCACTGAATCATTTCTCATCCCTCAAAGCATTTTGTATTTTTGAGGCAGGGGTTGAAAAGTGCTGGTTTAATAGTGCATCATTGACTTTGGTAAAAATGGGGGCTGTCCACATTTAATGAAACTGAATTGGGGGGATAATATAGATGTAGGAATATGTGGTGGTGTGAAATTTCATTTTTTTGAAAAGCTACTTCTATAGGAGTTACCGAAGTTGGTTGAATGGGAGGAAGGGGTGGGCGTGGGGGTTGATGTTTTCTTGTCATCCTCATTATCCTTTAATTCCAGGGTCTAACAGTTTTCCCCATCACCAGAATTAACTAATTACTTTTCTACTACTTCTTATATGTTTAATCTATGTTCTATGTTTCATTTATATGAGTCATTAAGTTTATATTTTGTAGGCTTTCAAAGTCTCATATCTGAAATATTTTTGAGTTACAAGAAGTGTTTTTGAAAGCTTAAAATTGTATTTCATCATCAATTTTTAAGAAATGGTTTTTATTTTCAATTACTTATTATATGTTTAATCCATGTTTTATGTTTCATTTCAATAGATCTTATGGTTTATATTTTATAGGCTTTCAAAGTCACTTAATTGAAACATTTTTTAGTTTCAGAAAGGTGGTTTTGAAAAATTTTAAATTATTAATCATATGAAAACACAAATGATTCCACATAGCCCAGTCAAAATGGATTGGAATCTTCCTATTGGGTACTTACACTATTTGTGTCATTCTTACATTAAGGGGTATTTCAGTGAACATGAGATTAGTAGTTTTTCTTGCAAAATGATGATTTTATATGTTCATGGTAATGTGAATATTCAAAGGAATGATGTTTTACTTTCCCATAAAGTAAACAAATTGGTTGAAGTGTTTGACATTAATCCATGGAAGGCATAAGGCTATGTGTAACTTAAGGTGGATTATCTCTAGCCTGAAAAGTTTAAAGGAACATGCACATCTAGTGGGGAACTGACACATTTCATCTAAAGGTTTGTCATAGCATTGCACATTTCTAGAATCACTCTTCATGATGGTATAATACCTCCCTTCTCATCTCACCTTACATGAAGAAGTAATGTCAATGTCTATGGTGAGGCTCTGTCCCACAAGGTGGTGTGAGAATGGTACGTCCATATCGAGAGTGACGTGTTCCATGATGGGATGGAGTATGATGACCTGGAGAGGGATGATCTTCGGGCACCAGAACATCAATCACGGGATCCTTTGTCATAGTATGGATGGAAGGAGGTGTCAGAGGGATGGCATCGCATGCACAAGATCCTTCTCCCACTACGTAAGTAGAAGGGGCTGTCATCATACCCTCGAGAAACCATATAGGCTGTGAAGGATCTAGAATGAAAGATGGCAGCATGGGAGATGACCCTTGAAAAATCTATGGAAAATAAATATCTGGCGAATAATGTGGATATCCGGACAAAAAAGATGGATCCCATGCTGCATCCTGCTGCACAAACCCAGACTGGTCAGGCTGGACTGATAGAGCACCGACCTGTGCCTCTAGAACAGGTGAGGGCTCACGTGCAAGAGGACGCGGTCTCTGTCACCATTGTCGTCGCTGGGGAACTGCACCAGCTGCTGCTGCAGGTTCCTGAGTAGGACCCTCATCTCCTGGGATAGGAGCATCATGTTCCCGAGCAGGAACATCATGTCTCTGGGGTCTAGAATGGATGATACTTTCATGAATAGATCGACAAATCAACATCGTATCCTCCAAAGCAGCATGGATCTCAGATAAACTAGCAACCTCCTCCTCCTCGGGATTAGTCATGCGACATAGTCGTCGTAGTCTGGTATGATGTACAAAGATTCAAAATGAATTATAAAATAGCGTAATAAATATATTATGTGAAATTTATTGACTTACCAGATCCTGAATCCCTCTCCCGTGCTGAGTTAGATTCAATATAGAATTCATTCTATACAATGGCTCATACTCTACCTGATCTGATAGGTAGAATCGCATCGTACATACACCTGTGATACGATGCTCTGCTCTATTGTCCCAGATAGTGACATATTGGGCATGACGTCGTCGCCAATCGACATGTTGTCTCCCCTGTGAGATTCAAGCCATGAAGCGCTAGTAACTGTCGTGGTGCATGTGGAATCAGCTGAACACAGCAAAACTGATGCATAAATCTATCGGGCTGGTGCCACTCAATAATATGAAAGTCAATGAGTGGCGCTACAGCCATAACCTCATGATGTCCAGCAGTACAGTATGTAGGTAATTACTGATCCAGACTCTAGTATGGCATCCAATGAATCTGTAATGACATGTGACATTTCATCAGAGAAATTTGTTAACAAAAAAAATGATGATATATACTTACGCTGTCAGGTAGTAAATTGTCCAACAAGAGACGATATGCAGCCAAATTGTGGGTCGGAGCATCGATGAAACGATGTGCCTGACTCCACCTATCAAATACATCATTGAAAGTGATAAATAATCCGAAAATAAATATAATAAATCATAATAAAATCAGAAAAAAATAAATATGACGGATCGTACCATCATCCACATGGAGCATCCTGTAGCACATCTATAGGAAGCCTCTGACCAACAGTAACAGGGGCGAGGACAGGGATGTGCTCTCATGCCCACAACTGTATAAGGACGACACATCCTCCGAGATCTGTGTGATCTGTGCGGCATGTCGTACATAATGCTCTATAAGTGTAGGCCAAACATGCAGATCCCCAACTGTATCTCCCGATCCGATCAAAGTCGTTTAGTAAACTAAGATACATCATGTGCACATGCACACCCGAGTGATCTGAACAAAATGTACCTCCAATAATTCGTAAGATATATGCCCGAGCATAACACATGATGGTTTTCTCATTAGCATCAGCAGGTAAACGTGCAAACTACAAAGCAAGCCAAGGCATAGATATGGACCCACCATCTGTAGTAGTATGATCAGCCAAAATATTGACACCTAATAATCTATGTGCCAGCTCAGCCCAATCCCCACTGGTGGGTCCAATAACTGCATCTCCATGAATAAGAAGACCGAGTAGCGCTGCCACATCCTCTAAGGTGATAGTCATCTCTCCCTCTGGAAAGTGAAATGTCTGAGTCTTTGGTCTCCATCTCTCGACCAAGGCAGCATGGAGGGGATGATCAGTATAAGTGAAATCAGAAACGACAATGCCGTAGAATCCAGCATGACGTAAGTATGGTATAATAGCAGCTGGAGGTGCCATGTATCGAAAATGGTGTGCTCGCTGCACCCTAATCCATAGAACATCCCGACCCTCTATCACATCACGAGAAACATGCCTATGCTGCTCGGTGAGGAGTGGAATATCATCCATCTGGAAGCCAGAAAAGTAAATTAGTCTTCACTATAAAATATAAATATAATGTTAAATTTAATAGAATGTTATGATTGGTATAATGAACAATATGTGATGTTTTTTTAGAAAACGTTAAGGGAATGTCATCATAATTTGGAGAACATTTATCTATCGTGTCTTCATATATGTTTTTACCATGAAAATTATGTTTTTTAAGATATGGTGTCATAAATTTATATATATAAACATTTTATCCCGGTTATGTATGATTTATGAAGATCCTTTATGATAAATGTTTTAATAATTTTTCGTCTTCGATGACAAATATCATTTTTTTAATAATGTTTTTGTTCTCTAAGATTACATTCAGATTAATGGATTTAAAATTATTGAATACAGAGGTTCATTATTGGAAAGAGAGAAGTTGCTTATTGGAAATGTGACACAATTCTTAAAAATTTCATCTCTGATATTAACAACAGATGACTGACTACATGAAAAGATCATGTTGGATACAATACATCATTGTGGCTGAGTGTGTGAACTTGATCCAGCAATGTTAGGACATCATTTCTGGTTATGCCCTTCTTGATGACATAGATGACATATCAACCTTTTCCCTTGTTCTTGAGGCCAATCCATCTCATTTCATATCCTGTTGGTCTTCGGTCTTCCCCGTGGTCATAATCTACTGATGTCAGGAATCAGTATGGGCTGGTCTTCAGGCATTGGGAAATATCGAAACTCCCCAACAGGCGTCCATGGCGCAGCATAACAGTTAGCAATGGCCTCCAATCTGTATATTGGATCAACATAAGCTTCCCATGATACGTTCACAGACGCACATGCTGCGATGGCATGTGCGCATGGAAACCTTAATGCTTGAAACTTTCCACACTGACATTGTTTTTCTTCTAGAAGTACCACTAATTTTTCATCGTTGTTACCTGTAATGGGGTAACAATACTCTTGAACTTCAATTGCCGAGTCTTCCCGACGGAATAGACACACTCGACAACTGGAATCTTCTTCAATGTTCTTGTCAATTTCTCGTTGAATTTTTTTTCCAAATCATAGCCCCTGTTGAATCCCATCTGAGGGCAGTTTTTGTCTATCAACGAAGTACATGACACAACGATAAAATGCCTCCTTAACTAGGGTAGTAATTGGTAGCTTTTGAAGCCCTTTTAAGACGCCATTTATACACTCCACAATGTTTGTGGTCATGTGTCTATACCTCTTCCCCCCATCATAGGCCAGTGTCCATTTATCTTTTGGAATCTTCATCATATAATCATACACTTCTTGGTTAGCCTTGTGGATTTCTTTGTAACGCGCCTCAAACCTTCGTTGATATGTCTCATATGATACATAAATATGATCATAGGTCATAGAAAATATATTTTTATTTACATTAAAATAGTAAACATCAATGACAAAATTGCTTACCAAGCCTCGTGATTGCATTCTTCAAAGCCTCATTATGGGAGGTTTTGCGCACGTTACTAGCAATGTGTCTGATTCAGTATCGATGATGTGCATTTGGGGGCCTCCATGAATCAGGATCCGCATTGATTGCCTCATTGATTTCCCTATGTCGATCAGATATCAAAAATACACCTCGAATGCGTGTGAAATGGTTGCTGATGCATGCCAAAAACCAGCTCCAATATTCATAGTTTTCCTTCTCCACTATTGCAAATGCAAGTGAAAGTGGTGAACAGTTCCCATCTTGGGTTGCCGCAATCAACAATACGCCCTTTTACATTCTATATAGAAATGTTCCATCAATTTGTATGAACTGTTTACTGAAACGAAATGCAGAAATACATGGGAGGAAGACCCAGAATAACTGATGAAATTGAACATGAGATTGATCCAATAGATTATCTTCAAACACATGTTCCTTCGTATTTATATGGTAGACAACTTGGTTGTTGTGGCTCAGCATGGCTAATAATTGCGGCAACACCCGATACGAGTCATCCCAATCACCGTAGACCTTCACAATTGCCTTCTGTTTCGCTATCCATGCCTTGTTATAAGAAATATTATAACCAAAAGTTTGAAATATCCTATCTTTCACAAGGGATATAGGAACATCTTGATAGGTCCTAATCATCTCAACGATAAAATTTGACACAAATTAGTCATCCAAAGCAGTGTGATCTTGTGTCAAGTTTGGCGAAACACAAGAATGAGCTGCCTCAATCGTTGAAATTCTCCATCCACCAAATGCAATGTCTGGAATCGCCCTCAACCAGAATCTACAGTCTTTATCAAATTTATCACACCGTATAACGTTTTTTTTTCACATGATGCCTCAACTACATATCTACAATGCCTCTCAATATGAAATCTTTTTAAGAGGCTCTTCAACGCATCCTTAAATGGAAAATCCCTTCCATTATATAATGTTTTGTCCAACTCCCTAAACCTGTCCACTATAACTCCAGGAAACTCTCTTGCAGGTGTCAGAACATTGTTGTCAAATTCAGGTGCACGTTCCATTGCTTCAGACCAATATTCAAAGGGTGTTGGATGATTTAATGTTGGTCGAGAATGTTCTTGAACTACTCTACTATGAGAAACTACTACCTTATCTTCTCCAGCTCCCTCCCCATCTCCAGCTCCCTATCCATAATCATTGTCTTCTCTGTATATTCCATCATTATTAAATTCCTCATCTGAAGAATGAATTATATGTAAACTGGGAGATCATCTAAGTTGTCCTCCTCCACAAAAGGGTGAACATCCTCAATTTCTTGGGATGAAGCTTCTTCAACAACTATTTGTGCATGTCTACGACATCGAACATTTTGATGTTGTTGTATATTAGAAACTTCAACATATAACTCCATCATTTCACCATCAGACCGTTGGGAAAATAAAGTTCCCACTTGGACCTAGTGCTCATCAGCAGCCAATGGACAAGCAAGATTCCATAACATGGCAGAGAATTGCAAATGTCTATAACTAATAGACTTTATCTCTTGACGAGGACAGAGATTTAAGTATCCACAAATTCTATCTTGAAGATCTGTTATGGTAACACAATCAGATGTGTTAACCATAGATGTTGGTTGTATACTATAAGAAGCTCCTTGCTCAGTTTGAATAATCTTTCCATAGCAGTAAACACAAGAAAACATGTTTCTCTACATGAAAAATGTTTACTGATCACTAAATATGACAATAATGTTTTGTTACGTGTTAAATAACTTTTTTTATCTTCTTAATGGTATTTTAGTACTTCATGAAGTAAATATCAATCATCTAAAACATATCCCCCATGAGTGTCAAACCAGGAGTGCAGCAAGGCTCGTTGTCGTGTACCAGGATACCCCGGGTCAGGCCCGAAACTCCTTGTCGGGGCTTTCACCCCTAGGTACAGTTGTGCCAGAGCCACTTCCACTTGTAGTATCCAGACAGGGATTTAATTGCCTAGATAATGACATAAACATTCATGACACCAAAATTTTAAAACCCTCCTAAATTAAGCCACTAATGTTTTGTAGAACAATTTTAAACTTTCCTAAAGATATGTTCAATGATCTCTAAAAATTAAGATTCATTACAGTGCTGGTAAATCACTACTTAAGTGCCGGTCACTACTTAAGTGCTGGTTAATCACTACTTAAGTGCTGGTAAATCACTACATAAGTGCTGGTTAATCACTACTTAAGTGCTGGTTAATCAGTTAGGAGTTGGTCATTCACCACTTAATCATCCCTTATTCTTTACTTAATGACCCCTTAATCATCTGTTAATCGTTATTTAATGACCCCTTAATCGTTAGTTAATGAACCCTTAATCATCCCGTAATCATCCCTAGTTAATCACCCCTTATTCACCCATTAATCGTTAGTTAATCACCCCTTAAACATTCCTTAATTACCCCTTAATCATCCCCTAATCATTCCTTAATCGTTAGTTAATCACCACTTAATCATTCCTTAATTACCCCTAAATCATCACGTAAACATTCCTTAATTACCCCTTAACCATCCCCTAATCATTCCTTAATCCTTAGTTAATGACCCCTTAATCAGCCCTTAATCGTTAGTTAGTCACCCCTTAATCGTTAATTAATCACCCCTAAAACATTCCTTAATTACCCCTTAATCACCCCTTAATCACTCTTTAATCCTTAGTTAATGACCCCTTAATCACCCCTTAATCACTCCTTAATTACCCCTTAATCACCCCCTTAATCGTTAGTTAATCACCCCTTAAACATTCATTTATTACCCCTTAATCACCCCTTAAACATTCCTTAATTACCCCTTAATCATCACTTAATCATTCCTTAATTACCCCTTAATCAACCCCTTAACCCCTTAATCACTCCTTAATTACCCCTTCATTCCTTAATTACCCCTTAATTAGTTAATGACCCCTTAATCACCCCCTTAATCATTAGTTAATCACCCCTTAAACATTCCTTAATTAATGACCCCTTAATCACCCCCTTAATCGATAGTTAATCACCCCTTAAACATTCCTTAATTACCCCTTAACCATTCCCTAATCATTCCTTAATCATTAGTTAATGAAAACTTAATCACCCCATAATCGTTAGTTAATCACCCCTTAATGGTTACTTAATCACCCCTAAATAATTCCTTAATTACCCCTTAATCACCCCTTAATCACTCCTTAATTACCCCATAATCATCACTTAATCATTCCTTAATTACCCCTTAATCATTAGTTAATCACCCCTTAATCACTCCTTAATTACCCCTTAATCATCAATTAATCATTCCTTAATTACCTTAATGACCACTTAATCATCCCTTAATAATTACTTAATCACCCCTTAAACATTCCTTAATTAATCATCCATGGTTAATTACCCCTTTAATCATGACTTAATTATTCCTTAATCATCATTTAATTAGTCTATGATTATCTCTAAAATATTAATAAATTATTATTATCCCTAATTATCATTCATTAATAATATTATATTATACATAATTTAATCTAACATTATATAATTTATCCCTCATCATCATTCATTAATAATATTAAATTACATATACCTTAATCTAACATTAAATATTAACTAATTAAATAATTAATAATATAACTATTTATTTCTTTTCTTTAAATAACTACTACTACATACTTAAATATTTATAATTAACTAATTACAATTAAATAAATAAATAACTTTAAAATAAAAAAAATACCTCTAAATGAAGCTTGACACACAAATCTTGTACTCCTTGCGCCTCCAGAAGCACCATGAAGGAAAACTCAACTTAGAGAGAGGAGCTCTCAAAATTTTAGAGAGAAGAGGGATTTGTGAGTGAGGAAGGATGGGTGTGGCGGCTCCCTTTTATAGGCATATTTTTGGCGAAGGTGGCAACTGGGAAGCCGCCTTCGGCCATTTAAAACACTAAAGGCGGCTCTTCTAAAGCCGTCTTTCTCAGAAAAAATATAGAATGGCGGGCGCTGGTGTACCGCCTTTCGTTTCCCCGATGGCACAAGGCGGTTTCTGGAGAACAGCCTTTGGCCCAGCGGAAACTGAACCGAAGGCGGCACATGGTGTGCCACCTTTAGGATGTAAAAAAAAATTATTTTAAAACTGGTTGTATTTTTAAATTTTTTTTTAAAAAAATGTAAAAAAACTCTAAGATGATGATGGAGGATTTGTTTTGGGTGGTAGCTCCCTCATGGCGTTTTTGAATTCTAGTGTTTCTTTTCCATGATGTTGCAATATTTTTTTAGTCACACGCTTGTTTCAGGAAGCTCCTCTAGGGATGGGTCTAGGAAATTGAAGGGTATTTATGTGGAAGCGGCCTCTATTCCCTCTTTGAACCTTGCTGGTCACAGTTTTTGTGGGGATGGAGCTCGTAGGGATGCGACTATGTCTGATTTGATGGTGGCGTGTGGTGCGGGTTTCCTATTAGGTGATGCGATGGTGGTGGCTGGTCGCCGTGCTGTCCTGGGTGGTAACTGTGCGGATGTGTTGCTGCTGGTTGGTGCATGGCATAGGGGTTGCAAATATGGAATATTTGGAGGTGTGGATTCTGCTGCGACGACACCAGCAGGTGCGAGGCTGAGGGTTGCGGATCGGTGATAAAAGATCTAATGGTGTGGTGATGTGTGGTAACCCTGGGGGTGGTATGGTGATGTCTTATGCGCATCCCATCCCCTTTTAATTCTAAAAGGACTCTCTGGTTGGGATGATTCATAGGAAGGGAAACATTTCCCACATCAATGCAGATGCCGAGGTGGTCTCAGGACGCATTAAATTGGGAAAGCAATCAATCGTTATGAAGGTTATCTTACCTATGTGTTCAAAGGTGTGGAAGATGGAGTATTTGGTTGTGCGACTCTCATTGGCGTGCGGCATTGGTTATTAGAGATGTGTCTCTATAGTTGGGGTATTTTTTCACATCATCTTTCCCATACAATATTTGAAGCTATGGGCATGGGGTTTTGGACCAGTCACACTCAAAAAATGAACCATGCATCTTCTAGAGTGGGATAAAAATCTCAACCCATCAGAGGTATGTAATTCCTCTTTCCAATTTTGGTTCTAAATTTTTTCCCTTAATTTTTTACTGTGGAACCCAATGATTCTCTATGATATTGCATTATCCATTAGTGTCCTGATTAAGCTTGATAAAAAAACAAAGCTGGTTCCCTATGAACCTTATCCCTCCTTTTTGTTTGAGGTTGACCTCGCATCAACCATAGTTGATATGGTCCTTTATATTGATTTGGATGAACTCAAACTTATGGTTGAATATGAAAAAGTTCCAAAGATATGTAATGAATGTAGAGTTATTGGGCATGATGTCTCATATTGCAATCGGTCCATGACCTATGCTTTTTTCGAAGCTCCTGGTCATGGTGAATGAAACATCATCAAAAAAGTGCAGGCCACTCCATCTCTAGATGAATGGTGTGTATCTGGATGAACCTATGGTTGTGTTCAATGTATTTGTTGCGATGCCATTGGGATATTTCTCATGGTAGAAGATGAGTGATGAACCTAGATCTCACCAGAAAATTATTGAAAAAAAGAAGATTCCAAGCCTTGGGTGAAAATTGTAGAGGTTAAAGATAATGGTGAGGTTGGAAGGGCATAAGTCCCGAGAAATACCCCCATAGATATGGACCATATATCTACACATAAAATGGAGGGGGTCTCTCCAATGCATACATCTGTTGAGCAAGAGGGACTGATTCTCCCTCTTTTAATGGGAACAGGAGAGCAGAAGCATGATGATGTTGCTTTTGATTATGATGAGTTAGAGAATTTTGAAATGATTATCCAAGAAGATGTGGATAAAGAATTGATTTAGGAATAGGCGTTGACATCCTCTAATATGAAGGGTAAAAATAATATGGTGTTGACTTATACTGATATACCGATTATAGTGAGTACAGATCTTGGGCAACCCCATGAATATGATTTGGGAGGGTCTTGGCAACAACATAGGACTTATAAATTGGGTATTCATTCAAAAAATCATGGTTGAGGATGTGGTCGTGATGATTGGGATAGTTCATGAGGTCATGGTCGGTCCAAAAGGGCTTCTTCCAAAGATCTTACTCTGGAGTAGCAAAAGCTCAGAGAGAAATACTCTGTTCTCTCCAAGCAACAAATGGCACAACCCAAGTGGGAAATTGCTGATGATGCTGATGAGTCTAGCCATGATCATGGGGATGAACCTGATCCATATGATCCGTAGTGTTTTTCCATTGGTTGACGGAATAAATTGTCGACTGTCCCCATCCTTGCCTTCGTAGCTGTAATTTAATTTCTAATAAATTTTTAGGCCCGAATTCATTCAGTCACTAAACTTTAAGGTATTTTACAAAAAACTAAAATTACTAAAATAATAATATTAAATAAAATAAAATATATAAAATATTAATATTTAAAAAAATTATTAAATTGATTATAATTTTAGAAAAACTTTATAAAAATATAAACAATAATAATTATTAAATAATTTAATTATTAATAATTATTATTAAAAGATTTAATTACAATAAAATAATTAAAATAATCAATTTAAATAATAATTAGTAAATTAATGTTAATTATAAACAAAAATAATTATAAATAAATAAAAATTAATTAACATAATAATTTAATATCTAAATTAATCTAATAATTGTAATAATAATTAAATAAATAAATAATTATTTATAAATGTTAATATTTTATAATAACATTCAATAATGTTTTAATTATTTTCTATTTTTGCGTAGCATAATCCAACATGAATGGTATCAATATTATTTTCGCCAACCGTTGACCAGTTGGTTATAAGAGTAATATTAACTTATGAAGGATGAAAAAGGATGAAGTCATGTGTTCGGTGACAGAGACGACACACTGAAGTTAGTGCTTTCCATTGGTGGCCAACAGATAGATAACTAAAGGACTTTAAAATTAATGGCAGATAGTATATTTGAATATTCACATCTCACGTTCATAGAGACACAACGAGTGGGAGCAGAATGATCGACCATGGAAGACCAGCATAGAGCAGAAGAATAGTATTTTAGAGGGATATTTCTTTCACCATTTTTTTCTATTTCCTTTGTCTATAATTGAAAGGTTTCAAATTTATGTTCTGAATATAGTCATTGGATAAGATTCCTTTTGTTTATGGATTTTTAATTCTATTGGTTAATTATTTTAATTCCTCTCATCATTTTGAGAATGAATTAAAAATTGATCGGTGAGGTAAATTTCAAATTCATTAATGAATATTCTGTTTAGGAACATAAATGAGAGTGATAAATGATTAATTTATTTTTGAATTATAATCATAAATTTTGGAAACTTGAAGATTGAACATGAACATTGGGGACCAATTTTTATATAAAAATAAAAAATTATCACCTTATGCAGAAAATCTAAACGGTGTGCTTGTAATTCATTTGATACCCGAGTAAAATGGTTAAATGAGAACACACAATGAACATTTGACACACTAGGAAATGACTTGTGTGTAAAATATATAAACATTTCTAATAAGTGTGGTTTATGTATCAAACATCTGTAGACGCCGAAAAAAGTTCGTAACTCCTAGAGGATGTTTCGAAATGGCAAAGCAAAGTTATATTCGGAATCAGAGGCCCGGGAAGTGGTGCGCAAAATAAAGGACGACTTGCACAAAAGAATGATGTTGCGCGAAGCATCCCCGGTATTTGCGTAATCATGCCGGTGAGGCGCGCAATTTTGCACGCCCCGGTTCCTCGCGGTGACGTTTTGCGCGCCGACGGTTCCCGATGCGGAACATTTCGCGTGCCGCCTGAATTCCGTGCCGGCCGCTGCCTATAAATAGAAGGTGAACCCGAATGGTTTCAGTTTGCGGAATTCGAAATGGCTCCCGTGCGTGCAATTAGACTCCCCCCACGTGCAATATGACTTCCAGGTAATTCCTCTTTTCGCACAACCTTACCCCGGGGTTCGCCTTTGTACGCAACTCCACTGGCTTAAGTGAATTTTTCCACTCCTCCGGGTTCTTCCCTTGCGCGCAATCATTGCCCCGTGCACGCAATCCCCTTCCTTGCACGCAATACATTGCACGCAATCACCTATCTGTGTAATCCTCTGACCCTATTGCACGCCATCTCAGTGTTTTGTGCGCAAACCTTCTCTTTGCATGAAACACCCCGACCCCTTTACCATGATTCCCCTTGGCTGCCTCTCCGCGCCGGCACCTGATGTCTTCTCTGCCGGGCATGCGCGCCATGCGTTGTTTTCCCGTACGGCCTTCTAGGCTCGTACGAAGTAACCTCAAGGTTCCTTGGGCGGTGTTTCCTATTTCATTGCTTTGCCTTATGCTTCTCCGCATAGACACGCTAACGACTATTGCTTCTTCGCATAGCCACGCTAACGTGGACCCCTCAATGGTTCGCCCTGCGGCCCCCCTTCACTACGGCCTTGCTGATGCCTTCCCACCCAAAAGGGGTAGAGGGAATTGGGCATGTAAGACCTAGGTGTGTGGAGTGAACTCACCTCGTCTTTAACACATGATGTTAAAATGTGGTCTGACCCCATGCTTCGCATGCAGGGTCCCCCCGGCTCAGGAATTCTTTATGCCCACTCATCTCCACAGGAATGGACTCTTCCTCGCATGGAATGAGATCCTCCTTGTCAGAGTGGCGTTTGTCCATGGGGGAAGGGCTACCTCAGAGCGTAATCCCCTAGCCTCTCTTACAAAAGGTTGCACCCATGCACCTCCGTACTTCCCCCCTGCCAAGGCCAGTGGAGTCCCTTTCCCACTGTGCATTGTCGTACTACGGGCCTCCATCCTGGAGTAAGCCCCAGAACCAAGGGCCGCTAACCACGCGTAAGCCCCTGTTCCCTCTTTGGGCCGCTCAACGCGTAAGCCCCTTTCCGCTTCTCACAGACGTACCCTTTGCGACGTGATCATCTGGTCCTTGCTGCCTCTTGTTTCTCACACAGATCATGACTCACATGGGCTTAGAGAGCGCATCAACCATGACATCCTCCCATGGGCCACCCCCGAGCGTACGCCCCATCCCAGCGAACTATGTGAACTTTGATCCGTGCTAACGCACCCGGTTGTTCCGAACTCTCCACGTCGGTTCCCTGACCCCCATGGGCCGCCTCAGAGCGTAAGCCCCAAATTCCTCATCCTGTATGACGTTAAACTGTATGCCCTCATACCACATGACGTTAAATTTTATCTCATCCCACATGACATTAAACTGTGTCTCATCCTGCATGACGTTAAACTGTATCTCATCTCGCATGACGTTAAACTGTATCTTGTCCTGCATGACGTTAAACTGTATGCCCTGAACTACAAGGACTCTGATCCGTGCTAATGCATGGTACGTAGGAAGCCTCCCCGAGGTTCAAGCCCATCGCTCAGTTGTTCCGACACCTTCATGTCGGTTCACCAGCACCATTATGGGCAACCTTAGAGCGTAATCCCCATATTCCCCCTCTTGGGCCGCCATAGAGTGTAAGCCCCATGTCTCACACCCATGTCTCATCCTGACTTTCCCCTCGAGCTCACGTGCCTTGGGAAGCTCTTTCCCTATCCCAGAGCTCTTACTTCCTTCAGGTTCTAATACATGTGTTCATTCTCATGGGTCGCCTCTTCAGGTGTCCCACCATATCACCGAACTACGCGGACTTTGATTCCCTACCATGGGGATACATAGAAAGCCTCCACGAGTTTCAAGCCCGTCACTCCATCATCCATCCTGATCCTTACCCAGGCCGCCACATCCCGGTGAGATCATGCCATCTCATCCCACTCCATGGTATCCGGGAAGCCGCCCACGTGCTGGCCCCAACATTGGTGTTCCCCATAGGGGGTCCTTCAATCTGATCCACTCTCAGTGTTTTGATCAGTCCAATCCGTCTCTCCAAGACATTTAACTCGCGGTGTACCCCGTGTTAAACATGGGAAGCTGAGGAAAACCACAGATGACACACATTCCCCGCGTTCGATGTGGGATGCCTCGGGCTTCCGCGCCCTCAAGAAGCCCTCTAATAAGGGATAGAAGATAGAAATGCCAATCCCCAGCATCAAGACATGCCAACGACACCCCATCGTGACCATTCTCCTCACCGATGGTTGCTTCCCCGACAAGACCCCTTGGAGCGTCTCGACGGAAGCAGTGTAATTAACTAGTGTCCATGCAGATATGGCGCCGTGAATGAGCTTCACGAAATCGTCTTAAATCTATGAGGGAGACCCAAAGTAGGTGACGAGCTCTGAGGAGGAATCCACGGAATGAAGAACCGACATCCCATCATCCCGGTTTCGATCAAGGAGCAGGCGTCCCTAAACAAGGAACAGATGCCACCTGCCTTTGGAAAGTGGAAATGCGAGGCAACAAGCCGCGCATCCTCCCATGCATGACGGACACGCGTGCGCGCCCCAACGTAAAAGTGTCGGAAACAGAAAATGGTGAACCCGACGTGAATCTCTTCTCCTCAATATGGAGAATGGTAGCGTTCTGGGTGTCAGAAGTTTAGCATGTCACCGGGTCCGGGTACCTATCACCAGGATACGAAACCTTCCAGTGGTTGAGGCAGTCAGGATGTTGATCACTCTGTTCTGCAATGTCGTCAGCATGGATCCCTCTCACCGACCACGGAAGGCGGAATGACGCTGGGATATTGGTTGTAGATTTCTTTTCCTACTAGTACTAATGGGTTTATCTCCTTACTTCCAGGAATCAGATCACTACATCCGGAGCTCGATCACCACCTGACCACCGGCGCAGGGGCCGGGGAAGTACCGACGCGACTACCCCACACGGTCCCGCCTTTTCCATAGTCACTCCGGCTCCGATTGCCATGACTGTCAAGCGCTCACACCCCATATCCCAATCAGAAATCATCCAGAGAGGGGTGATCAATGACCTGGTTCGTAGGTACGATGTAGAAGGGATCATCCCCACCAGGGGTATGTCCCGTTTGGATCTAGAGGCGGTTGTGCATCACCATCATCGCCACCCCCGTGGGCCGCACAGGGAGACGCCACTCCCCACTCCGATGTTCAACCGCTTCAGGAACCTATCCCCAGAGCGCCTTGACACATCCGTCCCCTACGACAATGAGGTAGGGGATGTCTGGGTCCGCCCAATCGGAGACCCGTCCCAGGGGTTAACGGCAAGAACCCCCGCCGGGCTGCATCGACGTCCTCACCTGACTCCCCGGGCTGAGGACTAGGCAATCGTTGTGCCCGCACCACCGGCTCCAACCCATCTGACCCAACACCAGCATCGGGAGTGAGCGGACGAGAATGATCGTCCTGGGGCACCAGTGTCAGCAACCACTGTGGCCCGAGCCACTGCTGACTCTTGTTACCAGACCCACGCACACATTGAGCAGGGGTAGTGAAATGCCTGACTGGGATCCAAGCCCTGACCGCCCTACAGGCAGGTTGGGTTGACTCTCCCAGTCCCGGGCACATGCAATGGCCACCACAGACCACTCCGCGATAGTGCCACCCACCATGAAGGCTCATTCGGTTCCACTGATCTGGAAAGTCGAAGGCTTCTTCGTGACATCTACGCTCTAGGTATGACTCTTTCCATCACCCACTGCACCGGGTATGAGGTCACTCCCTCTACTGCTGGCCGTGAGTATGGAGCTGTTGCATAGCCAGTCACTCACTCACATGGAGGTCCTCCCCATGTCCATTTTGACATCTGTCCCGGTGCTTCTCACAACCCGACCATCAGTCCCCTCTGCCCTAGAACTATTGTGGCCAGGGGACTCCTTGACGGAAATCATCCTTACCCTGAGGAGTAACCCAGGGGTAGGAAGGCGAGGCATCGTCATCGTAAGAGGAATGTTAGGGGAGTCCGGACGGAAATTAGATCAGTCCGTTTCTTGAACTCTGAGGCGGAATACGACTCGACGATGGAACCACCTACCCAACCCTTTGAGTCGAGGGCATGGATGGGGACGCGGCGTGTCAGTATCGTACTCCCTGAATGTGAGATCGGTATGATTCCCTCCTCCCTCCGAAGGTATATTCTGGAGGACGAGGACTTGGCGTACCCCCAAAGGTCAGACCCGCAGTTACCACTGGCCTCCATGGAAGCACCTTCTGCCTCAGTCCGGGAGGGTGGGGAACTTTTCTGGGGGCCGACGGAAGAGTCGCGACGTGACACACCATCGGCAAGCACCGACACTATGACAGGAGGCCAATTTTCCAGCCCATCCAATCGCGACATGGAAGCCAGTGTACTGGAAACCTTGGAGGACGACTCAGGGATTGGCGGCCAATCTGCCTGTTCTCCATATTCCCCGCCGGCCAGCCCACCGGCCCGGTAGCCTGCCTCGGTGCCATTTCCAGTTCCCCGACCATTCTCGGTTGATGAGAAGGGGCAGCAAGGGCCGGACCCCGAACTAGAGTCATGAAGCTTCTGGACTGTCCTCATAGAGGGCCACTTCCCCAAGAAGTTTTGGCCGGTCGCAGGGTTGGATTTTGATATGCCTGAGTCACTCACCCTGGGAGAGTTTGAATGTTTCTGCAAGACTCTTAGGGTGACTCACTCCCGTCTACTCCATCAGCTAGCGTCTTATCCTGGGAGTCAAACACATCTTGGGGATATTGGTGAGCAGTGCCGTCGGGTCGACCTGGCTGCGCTCCCCGCGGTTCGGCACCCCGAGTCACTTGGCTATCATAGGGACCTCCAGCAACAATGCATACAGAGTTTTCAAGTACTCCGCAAAGTTATTGAGGAAGCCACCCCCCACGCGCATGTCCGCCGATGGAGGCAGTACGCTGCCCTTCTTTTCTGTGCGATCCACCGACAGCCCGATTCACTGGGCAGCCCTGAGGGAACGTCATCAGGGGCAGTGGAAGTCAACATGGCTGACCTTTCATATGAGGGAAATGGTGTGAAGATCCTATATGGGGACTCACCCCCTGAGGGCAAGCCACTACTGGACCGGTCTGGGAGGATTAATAGCCAACAGAGGAGCCTCCTAGGTCTCCCCACACCCACCGAGGCACTATCACTGAGCCAAAACATCGACAAGGGTAAAGAGCACGACAGGTCTGTCAAGCTTACCGACCCCTCTTCCTCGATGCAGAAGGCAGAGGAAGATCCCGAGAAGGATATGCTACGCCAATAGCATGATGAGGAAAAGAGGCTGCTTGATGAGCTCTTGGACGAACGCCTTGCAGAGCGGCGACCATATTATGGTAACCCTAGACTAGGACAGCAGGGGCAGGAGAACCCACCCCTTGCCGAGATTCCCCGTGCAACCGCGACCATGTTGCATTCGCCGAAAGTGGAGAGGCCAGAGCACATGGAATGAGGGCGGGATATTTTTTGCCGAACCCTCCCGAGCAGAGGGATCACAGGGGGGGAACCTGCTCGGTTTCCTCCCGCTGCCCCGAGAGTCGCTCCGCCAGCCGCCCCGCGAGCTGTTGAGCTTGACTACCGGATTATTGAGCCTGACAATGCACTTGTGGTTAGAGATCCCCGTCAGGACAAGAATCCGCATCCGAACGATCTAATGGAAGTACTCATCGCCCGCCAAGAGGCCCTGGAAACTTGGTAGGTGGCAATCCCACCGGATGGCGAGCCATACCCTGCATGGGTGGATTGTATGTCGGCCCCACCGGGATTTGGGAACCCCACTTTCGACCACTTTAATGGGACCAGAGACCCGCCACAACACTTGTACCACTTCAACACGAGGTGTGGGCCTATTTTAGGGACTCCAGCGCAGCAGGAGGCTGCCAAGATCCGTTGCTTCGTTCAGACACTGGAAGGACCAACATTCATCTTGTACAGCCAGCTCCCTGTCGGATCAGTGACTAGTTGGGAGGACCATCGCCGGAAATTCCTCTACCAGTTCAGTTCCACAACCCAGAAGATGAACATTGCAGACCTCTTCAGGTGCAAACAAAGGCCCGATGAATGGGTCGCAAACTTCTTTGCCCGGTGGAAGGGGCTCGCGTACTCCCTTGACATGCCACTAACTCGGGAGAAATTACTGACAATGTGTGTAGGGAACATCAAGGAATAGATTCTTCCTTCTCTGATCACTCAGAATTAACCTGGATGGTTCCAGGACTTCTCAGACAAGGCTCAGCGCCTCGAAGAAGCCCTGCAATAGGCCAGTCAGGCACGCCCGCTGCCTCCTGTAATCCCTGCAAAGAGAGCCACCAGAGCCGAGCCCGCTGTTGTAGCCCAAATAGAGTCCCCCAGATAGCAAGATTTGCTACCAGTAAGGCCAGCTCTGCAGCCCCATAGGGGTCCACCCTCACGGGCACAGCCTCCGGACCAACAGTGACAGCCTCAAAATTGGCAGGCGCCTCCGCGTAACGCATTACCACCACCCAGGCGAGAGAATATGGCTCCACCTCTTTGGCATTCTCCTCCATCCCCTAGTCATGATCAGCCCCCAAGAGCCCCCATTCCAGATAGAAGGAATCAGACTTACTCGTTTGACGAGGCCCAGGTCCCCGGTTATTTCTGTAGCGCCTTGGAGCAGAGGATCGTGCGGCTTCCTGAGTGCCGGAAGCCAGAAGAGGCGCATCTCACTGATCACCCTAACTACTGCCCTTATCACCGGACCATGGGGCACACGATCCAGAGATGCTATGTGTTCAAGGACTGGGTCCAAGACTAGATTGACAACAACATAGTCATGTTGGGCCCAACCCTATCCCAAGTGGCAGGTGTCTTTGTGAGATCAGATGGTAGCAGTGGCAATGAGGATGAGTGGGAATAGGTTTCTGACCATGGTTCCTGGAATTATAATGACTGGATGGCCTGCAGGATGGTTTCCCGTGCCCATGGCATCATCCGTGCCCGCCTGAGTCAGCCAGAGCCCTCAGAATCTTCGAGCGCCGCTTTGTCATCATCATCCCAGCCTACCTCTTCCCAGAAGAGCAAGCGGCGGCGCAAGTAGAAAGAACGTGCCCTGCCAGTGCCGTCATCTTCCCGTACGCTTGGCGATTTTATGCCCCCAAAAATGGGGATCCCTCTGAGAGTCCGTCTGGTAGTGGATGAATCCTCGAGTGAAAGCCCAGGGTACACTTCAGTTAACACCATAGAGTTGGAAAATCCCTTTTTGACTCCCGAAGATGAGGAACGCCAGGTGGACCTCCCCAATGTCCTCAGTTGTCACCAACATCGGCAGAGCCGTGGCTACGTGAATCGCCGGGACACGACAGTCGTCACCTCCAGTCAGGCCGTGCATGCTATTGAGACAAGGAAGCATGCCAGAGATCAACACACGCGGCCCCCTCACCCGGTGTCGACAGGTTCACCTCCACCACCGCTTGTGTTTCTAGATCAGGTGGGACCACCTCGGTCATGCCACAACCAGCCCTGCCCTAACACTGGCCAACTATAGCCTTCTGGTCCTAACACTATAGCTACCTCCCGGGCTTTGACTAGTGAACTTTGAGACGTGCCTAGTACTAGTCAGTCACCGGTCCTGCCGGCAGGGCCCGTCATGCCTCCAATCGCAGAGCGGCCTCCGATAAGCAGAAGCTCGCGTTTGGCTCGAAAGTATGATGTTCTGAAGCAACTGGACGGCATTCTAGCAAGGCTTTCTATCCTTGAGGCCCTTAGCCTATCGTTTGAATTGCGCGAGGCACTCGCTGAGGCTCTAAGGAGCCCCCTCATATTTGAGATGGAGGTGGCGGCCGCAGAATCCTTCCACACCGAGGCGATTGAGGACGCCGAATGTTAGGAGGTTATCTCGTTTTCCGGTGAAGATGGAGACCTTCACATACAAGGTCACATCCGCCAACTGTACATCACCAGCCAGTTCAATGGAGCGGATGTTCGCCACTGTCTTGTTGAAACGGGTTCTGGGATTAACCTAATCCCAACTTAGACGCTGCAGTAACTGGGGTTGTCTGTGGATGATTTAACTCCCTCCAACCTCAGGATTCAGGGGTATGACAGGACTGAGAAAAATCCACTCGGCAAGATTTGTCTGAAGACCCAATTCGGCTACCTAATTGCCAATACCGAATTCATGGTTGTCTCTCAGGACACTGCCTACAACGCATTGATGGTCAGGTCGTGGCTCCACCTTCACGCAGCGGTCCCCTCATCTTATCACCAGTGCATCAAATACTCCCATAAGGGTCGAGTGGGTGAGCTCTAAGAAGATGTGTCTCCTTTTGCCTCTTGTGAAGCCCGTTATCTGGACGCTGACTATTACAAGATCAAGGAAAATCAGATCTTGGTAGGTGAGGTTGAGCCCACCACTGTCACAAGTGATCCCTGGGCAGGTTTGGACGATGAATATGTCTTCCCAATCCATCGGTTGGAGGCCACGACCCCTTACATGGGGCAGTGCGTTGTTGTTTCAGGTACCAGAGGAAGGCATATTCCCGGGTCCATGTGACAGTGGAAAATTACCTCGCACTCTTACACCAACTAGGCTCAGGTGATCCCCGAGACTCCTCCCCCTGTACAATATCGGGACGTTGGGCTCATGGAAACGACAGTACGCCATATGTGTCTATTTCTCCGGGCCAGAATCAACCGACTCAAGACAATGCGCCACTACTGCTTTGATATCATAAAGCGTGGCCCCTTGGGCCAAAGGCCAGATGGGATTGGATCAGCCGCCTTTGTCGCCATGGTCTCCTCGGTGCATGAGTCTCTTGACTTGATGAACTCTCCCGCCCAAGCCGGCACCAGCCTCCCATCAGGGTATCGCAGCCCCAAAACGGCTCCCCCCGTGGTTGATCCCTCGACGAGCAGAGAGGGGGACATGGTATATTCTCCTCCTACCTTTGAAGAGGGCGTCTCCACCACGGTCGACGAGTTAGTGCAGGTGAACCTCTGTAGCAAGGCGGACCCAAGACCAAAATTGGTCAGCACCGCTATGCCCCCCGAGGAACGGAAATGGTACATAGACATCCTTAGAAAGCATTGTGATGTGTTCTCCTGGAGTTATGATGAGATTATAGGACTAGATCCCCAGGAATCCGTCCACCGCCTTGGCCTTCTAGCGAACCATCGTGGGTTCAAGCCGCCTCAGAGAAAGATGCACCCCTCTGACAGTTCCATGGTTGAGGCCGAAGTTGATAATCTCATCGAAGCCAACATCGTCAAGGAAGTCTAGTACCCTAGGTGGCTAGCCAACATTGTGCCAGTCAGGAAGAATAATTTCCAGATCAGGGTTTGTATCGACTTCTGCGATCTCAATCGCCATTGTCCGAAGGATGATTTTCCCCTTCCTGTGACATAGCTGTTGATCGATGCCATGATCGGGTTCCAAGCCCTATCCTTCATGGATGGGTACTCTGGGTACAACCAGATCCGGATTGACCCTGAGGATGAAGATTTCACTACCTTCGGGGCCCCCCAGGGTACTTTCTACTACGAGGTTATGCCCTTCGGCCTGAAGAATGTGGGTGCCAGCTATCAACGGGCCATGCACCGCATATTGAAGCTGATTATCAGGACACTGGTGGAGTGTTATGTGGATGACCTGGTGGTTAAATCTCGTCAGCGCCAGAACCATCTCAAATACCCTGAGAAAGTGTTCGGCTTCCTCCGTTCTCGCCACATGAAGATGAACCAGTTGAAGTGTGCCTTCAGGGTCACCTCCGGAATGTTTCTTGGCTTCATTAATAGGTATCGAGGCATCGAGATCAACCTAGAGAAGATCAAGGCCATCATTCCGATGCCTCCCCCGAATAATATTCAGGAGCTTCGAGGCCTCTAAGGCCACATAGCCTATATAAGCCGATTCATTGTGAATCTGGCCGGCAAGTTTATGCCCTTTTCTCGGATCATGAAGAAAGGCGCCACCTATGGATGGAACGAAGAGTGTCAGATCGATTTGGAGGAAATCAAGAAGTATCTTCTTCATCCTCTGGGATTGATGCCACCCGTTTCCAGAAAGCCACTGGTCCATTACGTGATCACCTTGGAGTGATCCCTTAGCACACTTCTCACCCAGAAGAACAACGAGGGAACATAGAATAGCCTCTACTACCTCAGCCTCATGCTCCTCAATGAGGAAATTAGATATTCTCCCATCGAGAAGATCTGCCTGGTGCTCGTATTTTCCATTCAGAAATTGCGGCACTACTTGTAACACCACGAGGTACAGCTGGTCTCTTGGGCTGAACCATTGAAATACATCCTGAATCGACCTATGTGGACCACCTGATTAGCGCGCTGGGTGGTGTTCCTCCAGCAGTTCAACATCTGGTTCGTACCTTATAAGGCCATCAAAGGACATGCGTTGGCAGACTTCTTAGCTGCCCACCCAACCTCCGCAGACTATCCACTGGATCTAGGATTTCCTGATGAGGAAATCCCCTCAGTTGATCACGTTACCCCATGCTGGCAGATGCACTTTGACGGTGCCTCCCGGAGCCCCACCGGTAGAAGGATCAATGATCCTAGGCTTAACAGAGTGGGCCTGGGTATCGTCTTCCTCACCTCGGAGCAAGCCATTCTGCCATATTCATTCCTGTTGTCAGAAGGCTGCACCAACAATGAGGCAGAATATCATTCCCTCATCACTGGCCTCGACTTGGCTCTCGAGATTAGTGTACCCCATTTGTATGTAAAAGGGGACTCCAAGATAGTCATCAAGATGGTCAATGGTGACTATGCTGTCAGAAAGCCAGAACTCGTGCCATTGCTGGAGTGCACCATCCATCTAATGGCTAATTTCCCCTCCCGGCCAGAGGTCGTTCACATTCCTCGGTCGCAGAACAGTCGAGGAGATGCTTTGGCTAGCCTGGCCAGACCACTTGCGAAGCCCGAACAGGATGACCTAATCATCCACGTGGCACACCAGAGAGTCATTGCTCCTGTTATTCCGAAAGGCGATATTGGCCCACGAGTGAACCATCTCACCACTGGTGCCTCTACGTCAGGATCCCCGGGGGCTTCAGGTGCAGTAATCGAGACAGTTCCTGACTGGAGGATGCCCTTGTTTGAATATCTCCAGCAGGACGATCTTCCGCCTGACCGAGCCGAGCGAGTGCAAATCTGACACTGCGCGCCGCAGTTCACCCTTCAAAGTGGTCCCAGCCTAGAGCAGCTCCTTTACAGGCGCGAAATTGAAGGCATTCTCCTCCATTTCCTTCAAGGAGTCGAGATCCCACAGGTCATGCAAGAAGTGCACGCTGGTTCCTCTAGCGCCCACCAGGCCGGGTCGAAGTTGTCCCACCAGATTCGGAGGCTGGGATACTTCTGGCCCTCCATGATCTACAACTGCATTGAGTATTCCAAGAGGTGTCTTGTTTTCCATGTTCATGCTAACTTTGTGCATCAGCCACCGGAGCCTCTCCATAATACCAAGTATTCTTGGCCCTTTGCAGTCTAGGGGATGGATGTCATAGGGCCTTACCCGCCGGCGACGACTTGCGAGTGCCAGTTCATCTTAACCACTACGGAATTCTTCTCAAAGTGGGCAGAGGCAATCCCACTTAGGGATGTCAAGGCATGTTCTATCACTAACTTCGTGAGCTCCAATATCATCTATCGGTTTAGAGTACCTCATGCTATCCTCACAGATAACGGAACCAACTTCCGAGCAACCGAGATGAAGAAATTGTATGGAAAGTACCACATTTGCTCTAACCACACCTCCCGCTATCATGCGTAGGCGAATGGAAAGATTGAGGCGTTTAACAAAACCCTCTCTAACATTTTGAAAAATATGGTTGGTCAAAACAAGAAAGGTTGGCCGGACAAGCTACCCAATGCCCTATGGGATTATTGGACGACGACTCGTAGCTCCACCCAGGTGACTCTGTATTCCCTGGTATATGGAGCTGAGGTCGTGCAGTCCATCGAGATCCAATTTCCCTCATTGCGCACGGTGGTCTACAACCAGCAAGCGTAGGATATAGTTGCCGAAATCCGTCCATCCGAATTGGAAGCACTGGATGAAAGTAGGCTTCGTGCTTTACATAACATGGAAAGGAATCAGAGTAGGATGGCTCGAGCTTTCAATAAAAAGTTTCTCCTCCGCTCCTTCCTAAAAGGTGACCTGGTGCTGGCTCTCAGAGCGCCAATGATTCCTGGTAGAAAACCACCCAAGTTGGATCCCAAATGGGAGGGACCTTTTATTGTCCATAACGTCAATCCCAATGGCGCGTATTCCCTGGTGACTATGGATGGTGAGCATGTCACTCCTCCCACCAATGTCAGGTTCCTCAAACGGTACATTGCCTAAGACACAAGGGTCCGAGTTCTAAGACCTAAAACTAAGATCCACCTGCGGTCCCGCATGACCTTAAACTGCACCCGCTCCAGCATGACCTTAAACTACATTCTTCCCTACATCTGGGCTCCTTGGTCTGAGTTATAAGACCTAAAACTAAGATCCTTATTTCATCCAACATGACGTTAAAATGCGCTTCTAGAACTATGTGTGGCTTGATTCCCATCTTTATGGGATACATAGGACCGCCTGAACACTTAGATTTAAGGTCCAGCCCTGTCTCTTAGGAGATCCCACGATCTCCCGGTTGCCTCGGTCTTTTGGCCTGCCCTTCCCTCGGGAATCTGCCATCTTTTGGCCACTCTCAGACTGAGCCCTTAGACCCTTTCCAGTGGTCTAATAATGTCTTCAGAGTACTCTGGTCTAGGACTTGGAGTGTCAGGTTCGACTTATGCAAGTTTTTATCCACTTGTCAAGCTTCATGTTCCCCTTTATTCAGGCCCCACCATCCTTCACAACCGGAGGGACCCCCAAGAGCGGTCTGGATACATTGCCTATGGGATATCCTACCATCACGAGACAAATCCCCTGAGGGTTTCAAGCAACAAATTGATACGATTCCCATGTTCTGAATGTGGTCAGCGGTTGATGCTCATTTGTTTGCATCCACTTCTAGGATAACGCGACAGGATGCTGTGTTGCGAACATGGTCAGCAGTAATCCTCAGTGGTCATGCCGGATTCCTCTAGCCCTAAATGTTGGTCGCATGATTCACATTATGTTCTACCCCACCGTGTCAAGGTGGAATCTTGACACTCCTTGTACTAACCCTCAGTACACCCCTACACGTCAGACAGACCAAGCTGTGTAACGGTGTCTCTCGAGGATCTCGCGATCTAAGCACTAGAGTATGTGCTTGGGTTTCTTCTTTACAGGTTGCGTGTATCTTGACCCTCATCCCCATGGGGAACGAGGAGTCACCTGGACATTACGTTTCGGGCCTAGAGTTACTGGGAGCTAGCATCTCCTATCCCCATCCTGATTGTCGGATCCTCGTAGGCACCTTTGGCCCGAGGCCCCTCTCCTGGAATCACGCGTGGTGATGGTATGTGATTACACCCTCACCCACATCAGGTATGATTTATCTCATCATGTGTGTTCCCCCAGGTCCAAACCATATGTCCTTAAACTATGTTGTTGGTCCAAGCCATATGACCTTAAACTATGCTGCCAGGTCGAAACCATACGACCTTAAACTGTGCTGTTGTTCCAACCATATAACCTTAAACTGTGTTTTAGGTCCAAATCCATATGACCTTAAACTGTGTTGCCATGTCCAAACCATATGACCTTAAATTGTGCTTCCAGGTCCAAAACCATATGACCATAAACTGTGCTACCAAGTCCAAAGCCATACGACATTAAACTGTGCCGCCAGGTCCAAACCATATGACCATAAATTGTGCTATTGGTCCAAACCATATGACCCTAAAATGTGCTTCTGGTCCTACCACACGACCTTAAACAGTGATGATATCGTCCTGGCCGGACGACTAAAAATGGCACTGCATTGTGATGACCTCCCCATGGGGGACATCACGCCAGGTATTGGTCGATTACCATGCCGCTTGTCAATGACTGTTATGACTTGATTATTGTGGAGACACCAGGAATTTCTACCCTAGGACAGTCACCCCACAAAATAAAAACCATTTACCTCCAAGAACAAACAATAGATATCAAATGCCACTTTTTTTGGTTCGAGGGCTAGACTCGCACGACTCCTTCGTCCTTTACGCAGGCGCCATATCGCGCCATGATGCCTTTAAAGAACGACATATGTCTTGATTCTCATCCTTGTGAGATACGTAAGAGTGCCAGGGAACTGCCCCACAGGCCCAGCCTAACTTTTCATGTTCGGTCTCTCAGCCTGAACACGTCCCTATGACCACATAGTAAGCAGGGCTTTGACCCATTCATGTTGGGTTTTGCAACCGATTTACCATGTGTCTCCCATTCTCCTTATCATTTGGTCTGAGTTCTAAGACCTAAAACTAGGATCCTTTCTTTGGATTTCCAGGACTCACTCTCTCTTGTGGGATTGTACGGTGTGGTGCGGGATTATGTCCTCATTCATGTCATGTTACTCGCTGTGCCGTGCCTATCCCCAGATGAGATGTGGCCCCCGTCCTGCACGATGTTAAACTGTACTTCGTCCTACATGACGTTAATCAATGCTTCTAGAACTACGTGTGGTTTGATTCTCATCCTAATGAGATACATAGGAACGCCCGAACATTTCTTCTTGGGTCCAGCCCCAGGGATTACCAAATCATGTCCCTCCTTATTGTCGGCCCCTTGGCCCGACTTCTTGAAAAGTGGTGTAATCATGACATCTACCCTGAATATGTTCGGGATTCCCCATAGTAATAATGGGAAGCGACAGTTCTCTCGCCAAAGAGGTCCTGCCTGAAAATTGGGACGACACGTGATCAGGTTGGTACGTCCACCTAATGCGCCTCCGCCACAGTGGCACAATTTCAGGAGTGTTGGACTCTATTCAATCAAACCACCACTCCAACATCCACTCTTTGCATTCCCCTTTATTTAGACCCTCATTCTCTTTCATGTTCGATGGGACCCCCAAACAATACGGATTATAGACCTATGGTCCGCCTACTGTCCTCAGCCAACGTTCCGAAGGACCGGTCATGTTTGACGGGACCCCCAAACATTATGTATTATAAACTTTGGTCCGCCTGCTGCCACAATATGGATGATAGACCTTTGGTCTACCTATTGTAGCAATATGGATGATAGACCTATGGTCTGCATGCTGTCCTGGGCCAACGTTCTAGAAAACTGACTGACGATATTTATGTTAGACCCCGTGTAGCGAACATGGTCAGCTGTCAGCCTTCATTTATTGTCCCCATTCAGGCCAACACGATATGGATGCTGCGTTTCTGCCACGGTTAATAGTTATCCTCCATCGTCTCTCCCCATAGTGTTCCGAATTCGGGTAGCGTGATTCACCTTTTTTCTCCATCTCCCTTTGTTCGGATGGATTTCAATGCCCCTGGAAATGCCCCACTCGGGTGTCAGAGCACATTGAGGAGGTGATATATCAATTGGTCTGAGGTTTTATCCTCATAAACTCAGGCCCAATTTCGGATGCCTGAGGCTTGGTCAATTCCCCACAGTTGGATGAAATGATAACATGAGTATCCTTTGCTTCTCGCATTGGGTGTGACCTACATGATCTTAGGGAAAAGTTGTTATTAATTTTGGAATTATGGTTGAGTATATTAAACCAAGGGTAAAAATAAATTGATTCGTCCATGTATTGGATTGAGATAATGAGTAGTACAAGAAAGAAGTTCATGGGATGGCCAAAACAAAGCCCTTAAGGATCAGCATGTTGAATCGATCTTTCCAGCACTGCTACCCTTTGGCTAGTAGCCTCTAGGATCGCTTCTCGCTCCTTGAAGACTCTATCCTGATCAGCCGCCATAGAGTGCAACTCGCCGATCCTAGCTTCTTCCTGCCCCTGCTCGGTTCGAAGTACGGTCATCTGGTGACTCACCTCCATCAGTTGTTCCAGCGCGTCAGCCAGCTGGGCTATCAGTTGCTCCACAAGCACAGAGCATGTTGCAATGAAGGCCTCCTTATCTACCACCTGCCTTCGAGGTGTCGGACCTCCTGCTCCTTCCTCAACAATGCTCGGGAGCTTGCTGATCTTTCCCGAAATTGGGAAAAGTCGGTGCACTGATTGCTCTCGTGTATCTTCTCGGCCATGTAATCACGGACCGTCAGATGAAGGCACCGAGCGTCAGCCCCTCCGGCGAACAGGAAGCGTAGCCAGGTCTGGAGTGATCCCATCCGCCTCAGCCAATTCGACTGGGGATGTCTGAGAAAGAACTGGATACACTTCCACCCATTGCGTCATGTCATCCGTCTCTCATTGGCTGCCTCTGAGTACGAGTCATCTATCTCGTCAGGGTCAGTGGGTCGGTACATAGGGAAGGCAACCAACAGATCGGCAGCAGGATCTTCCCCAGGGATGTCTTCGTGACGAATAGGATCCTCAACATCCGGACTTCCATCATCTCTCGCCCCAGCCACAATGATGCCTCCTTCAGCTTCCGGCCTCGCCTCAACAATAGCGTCGCTGATGTCCGTGGTCCCCTTCTCACCAATTTCAGGGGCCGAATCAGTGTGGGGAGCATGTTCTGAATGATGTGGTATGTCTGCCACTGGTCCACTCATGGACGGCCCGGTCTCTGTAGCCTGGAGAGCCTCCAATGTTGAGATCAATGTGCCAGGTGTGCGCTGATTAGATGGGATCTTTTGATACCATGCGCCAGTAGTGAAGTGTGAGACTTACAGAAATCCAGAGAGTCAGTCTCCAGTGTTCCGGCCGCTGTAGGAGCCGCCATGATGGGAGACCCCTCTACACTTGTTAATCCAATGATGGGTATCAGATCCCCATCCTGTCCCACCGGTTCCTCTCCTCCCTCCTCTAGTGGGGACACCTGACCAACACTTAGACGCTCCTGAGCGAGGTAGAGATATGGTTGGTAAATTGAAAAGGAGAATGGATAAAGAAGGAAAATGAATGAAGATAGAGACAGACCTTGAGTATCTCGGTTATGTCAAGATCAGAGCTGACAATCTCTCCGCTCTCTTGGAGACACCCTTGGTAGGTCTCCCCCTACGACCCACCTCCTTTGGGTTCTCCTTCTTCTTCATCTTCTCATTCGCCTTTGTCTTCTCCAGTCTCCTCCTCCCCCTCCAACTCCTCGTCACTGTCGCCTTCTCCCGACGAAATCACTTCCGGATCATGCCCCTCGATG
Source organism: Viscum album (assembly GCA_963277665.1). Lineage (NCBI taxonomy): Eukaryota > Viridiplantae > Streptophyta > Magnoliopsida > Santalales > Viscaceae > Viscum > Viscum album. The sequence continues at coordinate 367,334,325 of OY728167.1, read as the reverse complement.
AGCATCACTTTCACTAAGAAAGGTGGCTCCTCACACCAACCCCTTTGGCTCGCGTATGTGTCCATGGCCATCAGATAAGCATGCCGCCGATGGAAGTTTACCCGGTCGGTAATTTGAACGCGCCCGACCTCTGGCAGGTGGATCTCGTTTTGCATTATCTTCTGCCAGATGGCATCAATGCTTAGCGAATGCCGCAGGGTCATCCAAGCCGACCACAATGCCGGGAGGATTGCATCTTGGGAAGGTTCGAGCAGGTATCTTATCTGCTTCCTGGGAAGCTCCCTGGCCGCATCATGTGCCCCCCATATGGGCAATGAGGTCGCAGCAGCGCTGTGTGATGTTCCCGCTGCTGAAGTCCCGGCAGGCGCATGCCTCGCTGCCTGACGCACCCCCGGTTCCCCCCTTCCAGTAGCACCGTGCCTTCTCCCCCGTCGCCCAGTTTCCACACAAGTAAACTCAAGTTGCCGGACTCACTTGCGCAAAATCCCCTCAGGGTACACGATGGTCCAGTGATTGGCATACTCAGTTGCTAGGCCAGTGTCAACCCCGATGGGAGGAAGAGTAATGACATCGCCAGAGCCGAAAGTGGTAAACATCAACCACATCTGGCACAGAACGAATGGATTCTTCTCCTGCCAGACAGCCATAAATACCTTCTTCGGCATTCGTTGGAGGCACCTGAATTTCTTGGCGAATCAAGATGGCACATAAGGCTCACAGATCACCATCCCGTCGATCCGAGGCACGAGCACCCCTCCTCAAATGCTCTGGAAATACGCCTGCTGTTCCAGAGAGCCTTGCCCATTTTCCACCATATGGCCGACTAGGGTGGGGAAGGGCTGAAGTGGAAGTTGTTGTGGTTGCCGATGCAGATTCTCACGCCCTCCTCATTGAGCATCATCAGTGCCACCCCGATGATGTTCAGCAGGGACGGTCGCATGCCATTTCCTGGAGGGCGGATGGCATTTGGGAAAGTGTACCCGCCGAGATGAGTCACCACCCTGCCATGGAAGATCAAGAAGGGGCCAAACACTCTCTGAGGAGACCCCCTCGTGAGATGCATCCCAGTATGGCATACGGCTTGGCCATAACGGGGACCCCCCAAGTTGAACCGTTTCTTGCCATCCATGGTGTCTGCCATCACCAATGTAGTTGGACGGACGCCCATCCTCGCCTCCCGCACTGGGAGGTGCCACCCACTCAGGAAGGCTGCAAGGAACCCTGCGTACCGGACATTCAAGTCATAGGTCTCAATGAAGAGGTATCCCCATGATTGGTATTGCCCTGCCTCCAGGGTCCTCCAGTATGACCCATCCCTGCTCATCTGAGCCCCGGTTAGGCACCGTTTACCCCGTCCCGGAATCTTGATAGCTAGATCCTTCTCAAGGAACTGGATGAACCAGCCCTTATAGGTAGTGTACTTCAGGAATTCCTTGACCCCCATCCTCTCTTTAGCCAGCTCCAACAGGTGCCGCGTCAGCATAAGCGTCCGTGACCTATCTTCCCAGGTGCTCTTTGGAGGAATGGACTCGTTGTATTGGTAGTCGTCTAGTGGGATACATCTGATGTAGTGAACGTCCCAGAGACTGATGCCAACTTCCCCGTGATGAAGGTGGAATGTGTTGGTATCAGGAGACCACCGGGTGAATAGCTCCGGCCCGAGATCAGGTTGATGGTGGAAGTGGAACTACGACGTCCACACCGCCTCGAACAGGCCAATATACCGCAGTTCATCCCCGAACTAGTCGCTAGTATGGCGGACCCAGAACGACCAGGCCCACTCGCTGGTGAACATTCCCTCGGACCGTAGGTCCCAATCCTTCATCCAGCCTTTCGTGTCATCTGTGACGCTCTGACGGAACGTGCTCGCATAGAGGGCAGAATAATTCTATGCGACTGGATCATCCCCGGTAATGGTCCTGGTCCTTAGGTTCCGGACATATACGTCCATATGTCTGGTTTCCTTGGAAGGAATGTCGTTGTTGGTGATGTTATAGCAAGGAAGCTCGTCCTCCTGGGTCACCCATGACTGCGGCGTGTCCACCTCGAAGCCCAGCAGGGGCACCTACTCCAGGATGCCGATGTTCAAGAGTGGGAGGTTTGTATATAGGGGATACGTCTTTTGGACTGTACTCAGGAGATAGAACAAGGTCAGGTTGTCGGAAAAGATCACCTTGGCACCATAAACCCCCTCGGTCTCAACCATTTCGGTCCTACGAGCGGCGACTTCCCCCTCATCAACTCAGTTTGCGGCCATCTCGAATATATCGGGAGTTTCACGAAACCGGAATGTTGTGCATGTAATCGGAGAGTGATGTGAGAAATCTGATGTGGTGGTGCGAAATCCAGGAGATGGGCATACAATCGGCACGCTAAGAGCGGAATATCCCATGTAGGCACGCAAGGATGGCCAAAATTTAGAAGGAATTCCGTGCTGCCAGCACGTTTTTACGCACAGCCGCAGGAGCAATTTCGCGCACGAGAGCGATAAGCCTATCACGCGGAAAAGTTGAAGTACGGATTTGGAACCCAGCGCCCCTTTTTATAGGCGAGGCCACGATTCCACGCCGTACAGAAAGAAAATTCCATGCTGATCTATTGTTTTTCACGCCACATGGGTTGTTTGCAAGCTAAGCGCCCAAGAGTGTCCTTGCTTCGGCGTTTCGGCGTTTCCCACGGAATCTGATTGTTGCGACCTCTCACCAATCCAGTTCCGAAGGGGGGAATTTGTAGATGCTGAAAAAAGTCTGTAACTCCTAGAGGAAGATTCGAAATGGCAAAACGAATTCATATTCGGAATCAGAGGCCTGATCCGGAGGCCCGGGAAGTGGTGCGCGAAATAAAGGAGGACTTGCGCGAAAGAATGGTGTGTGCGTGAAGCATCCTAGAGATTGGCGTAATCGAGCCGGTGAGGTGCACAATTTTGCGTGCCCCGGTTCCTCACGGTGATGTTTTGTGCACCGACGGTTCCCGGCGCGGAACATTTCATGCGCCGCCTGAATTCTGCTCAGGCCACTGCCTATAAATATAAGATGACCCCAAACGGTTTGGGGTTGTGGAATTCAGAATGGCTCCCGTGTGCACAATTCAACTCCCCCCGCATGCAATATGACTTACATGTAATTCCTCTTTTTTGCGCAACCTTTCCCCGGGGTTCTCCTTTGCGCGCAAATCCACTGGCTTAAGAGAATTTTTCCACTCCTCTGAGTTCTTCCCTTGCGCGCAATCGTTTCCCCTTGTGTGCAATCCACTTGTGCGCAATACTTTGCGCGTAATCGCCTATCCGTGCAATCCTTTATCCCTATTCCACACCATCCCGGTGTTTTGCGTGCAATCCTTTTCATTGCGTGCAACACCCCAACCCCTTTACCTTGACGCCCCTTGGCTACCTCTCCACGTTGGCACCTGATGTCTTCCCGGTCGGGCATGCTCGCCATGCGGTGTTTTCCTGTATGGCCTTCCAGGCTCGTACGATGTAACCTCAAGGTTCCTTGGGCGGTGTTTCCCATGGCGTTGCTTTTCCTTATGCTTCTCCACATAGGCACGCTAACAGCTATTGCTTCTTCGCATATCCATGCTAACGTGGACCCCTCAGTGGTTCGCCCTGCAGCCACCCTTCACTATGGACTTGCTGATGCCTTCCCTCCCAGAAGGGGTAGAGCGCATTGGGAATGTAAGCCCTAGGGGTGTGGAGCGAACCCACCTCGTCCATGTTTCAGGACGTTAAACTTCTAAGCACCTCGTCCTTAACACATGACGTTAAACTGTGGTCTGAACCCGTTCTTTGCATGCATGGTCACCCCAAATCTAGCATTCTTTACGCCCACTCGTCTCCACGGGAATGGACTCTTCCTCTCATGGAATGAGATCCACCTTGTCGGAGTGGCGTTTGTCCACGGGGGAAGGGATGACTTAGAGCATAAGCCCCTAGCCTCTCTTACGGAAGGATGCACCCATGCACCTTCGTACTTCCCCCCTGCCAAGTCTAGTGGAGTACCTTTCCCGATGCGCTTTGTCGCACCACGGGCCTCCATCCTGGAGTAAGCCTCGGCACCAAGGGCCGCTAACAATGCGTAAGCCCCTGTTTCCTCTTTGGGCCGCTCAGTGCGTAAGCCCCGTTCCGCTTCTCACGGACACACCCTTTGTGACGTGATCGTCTGGTCCGTGGTGCCTCTTGTTTCTCACACCGAGCATGACTCACGTGGGCTTAGAGCACAGATCGACCATGACATCCTCCCATGGGCCACCCCAGAGCGTAAGCCCCATCAAAGAAAACTATATGGACTTTGATCCATGTTAACGCATTGTACGTAGGAAGCCTCCACGAGGTTCAAGCCCACCACCCGGTCATTCCGACCTCTCCACATCGGTTCCCCGAACAGCATGGACCGCCTCAGAGCGTATGCCCCATACCCACTCTAGGCCACCTCAGAGCGTAAGTTCCAAATTCCTCGTCCTGCATGACGTTAAATTGTATTCCCTCGTCCCGCATGACGTTAAACTGTATCTCACCCCGAATGACGTTAACCTGTATCTCATCCCGCATTAAGTTAAACTGTATCTCGTCCCACATGATATTAAACTGTATCTCATCCCACATGACGTTAAACTATATCTTGTCCCGCATGACGTTAAACTGTATTCCCTGAACTACGTGGACTATGATCCATGCTAATGCATGGTACGTAGGATGCCTCCCCGAGGTTTAAGCCCATCGCTCAGTTGTTCCGACCCCTTCGCGTAGGTTCACTAGCACCATTATGGGTCGCCTCAGAAAGAATGCCCCATATTTCCCCTTTTGGGCTGCCTCACAGCATAAGCCCCATGTCTCACACCCACGTCTCATCCTGACTTTCCCCTCAATCCCACGTGCCTTGGGAATCTCATGCCCTATCCCTGAGATCTTACTTCCTCCAGGTTCCAATCCATGCGTTCATTCTCACGGGTCACCTCTTCAGGTGTCCCACCGTATCACCAAACTACGCGGACATTGATTCCCTGCCATGGGTATATGTAGGAAGCCTCCATGAAGTTCAATCCCGTCACTCTATCATCCATCCTGATCCTTACCCGGACCGCCACATCCTGGTGAGATCATGCCATCTCATCCCACTCAATGATATCCGGGAATCCACCCACGTGCTGGCTCCAACATCGGTGTTCCCCCTAGGGGGTCCTTCAATATGATCCACTCTCAGTGCTTCGATCAGTCCAATTCGTCTATATAAGATGTTAAACTCGCGGCATACACTGTGTTAAACATGGGAAGTTGAGGAAAACCTCAGATGGTACACATTCCCTGCGTTCGATGTGGGATGCCTCGTGCTTCCGCGCCATCGAGAAGACCTCTATTAAGGGACAGATGACAGACATGCCAATCCCCAATGTCAAGACATGCCAACGACACCCCAACATGACCATTTTCCTCACCGAAGTTTGCTGCCCCGACACGACCCCTTGGAGCTTCTCGACGAAAGCAGCGTAATTAACTGGTGTCCATGCAGATATGGCAACGAGAACGAGCTTCAAGAACCTATCTTAAATCTATGAGGGAGACCCGAACAAGGCGACAAGCTCCGAGAAGGAATCCACGGATGGAAGAAACGACATCTCATCATCCCGGTTTTGATCCAGGAGAAGACGTCCCTGAATAAAGAATAGATGTCGCCTGCCTTTGGAAAGCAGGAATGAGGGGAAACAAGCCACACATCCTCCCATGCGTGACGGACACACGCGCGTGCCCCGACATAAAAGCGTCGGAAACAACATCAAAAAAATATGGTCAATCAATGATATTGTTCTTGAATTCCATTCTTTAATCATATATTCCATTGCATTTTAATATTAGAGTGAGTTTTATTCCATTAAAACCATTTTCAAATTTCATTGTAGTTTTATGAAGTTTGGAGTGGTGAACTCCATGAATAAATCTTATGTGTGGTTAATATCCTAGAAAGGGAGATTAATCAATATTATTCAAATGTGTGATAGAATTAAAATTTTGTGAAGAGAATATCAATTTCAACCAGTATAGTTGTAATTACAGAGTGTCTTCCATGATTATTTTTTACACAGTTTTAGTTCCTATTTTTCTCATACACTATTTTCCTTGCTTCATCATAGTTCCAGTTACAACATATTTCTTTAACAAATAACTATCTCATAATTACTGCTTCCAAAAAAATATAAAAAGTTAAAAAGAAAATTAGTCCACTATTTACAGTGGACATGTTTTTAAAATTTTGTTTCACTATCATTTAATAGCCTAGCATTGGTTTCAACCCTACAAACTACTATACAGTATTTAGTTGGAATTTTATAAATAATTAAACATTGTATTGTTTCAATAATGAACATTTAAATCACAGAGAAACATGAATTTGATAAATGATATAGATTAAAAAACCACACACATATGGTTTTATAAGGGTCAACATTAATGCGAGATCCCACACCTTGCTACATCTAGTTGTTATTCCAAGATATATATTTTCTATCAATATCTTTCTAACAATAAATGTGGTTGGGTAAATTATTATCATGATCCCCATTCTACCTATCAACACAAATCCCCCATAAACATAACTTCATTTTACATAATTTTCTGTAAGATAAACATTAAATATCACAAAAGAATCTCAAAATCCAAAGAACAAAAGGCTTTTTGTATATTAGGACTAATATATTGGAGGCTTATTTTAAAATAATTATGAAATTTTTTCTATAATTGAAACATTAGAGACTCTAAACTAGACTTTCTAAAAGTTATACTTGTCGTCATAACCCGGGGAAAGGAAAACATAAGAAATAGGTGAACTCAAAAACCCAAAAATAGAAAACAAATCAACATGTCATAAATGGTTAGATCATAATCATATGACAAAAAATGGATAGGGGTGAAATTTATTATTAAAAGAACAGAGTTAAATATTATTTATCCATAATACATGATAGAAAGATATGTAATCTCAAATGAAAAAATATATACCATGGACAAAGTCTGCAGAATAATGAGACATTAATCATGAGTAAAGGATCATAATCAACAGTATGTAGAAATATGTCTTGTCATTGAATCATAGTATATAATAGATTTCTTCTACAAACATATGAGTAAAAAATATTTTGAAAAAAATATTTCAACATCATATTCAAAAAAAAACATGTGTAAAAATCATCCCATATCTCATTGACATAATAATATTAGGAAAAATTAATCACGTATTTCATTCAAACAAAAATCATTTAAACAATGATTCTAAAATATCATTCACACAATTAAATTATGAAAAATTTTCTTGAATCTCATTAATGAATCATTTAATCATCTAAGGTGATATAAAACTATAACCAATTAATTATAGGTAGATATAAGACCCCACCCATCATCATCCTTATATATGAGTCCCATATAAATAAGCACTCATCATGTTATAAAAATCCAATGAAAAAATTATAGGATTACTAAAACGTTAAAACATATCATAACATGAAATTAATAAATCCCAGGATATAAAAAATATCATTTTACAAAAGGAATCATGACATAATAACATATGTATTCTGATCAAGACATCACTTATTGAAATATTAACATGATAGGGTAAATGAAAGTGAAAATATGAATGTTTTCACCAATAATTTTAATCCATTGAAGTAAAAATTACATTATAAAAATTTTCTATGAAAGGAAAGAGATGAATATTAAATACATAATTATAAATATTTCCAAATTAAAAAACATTGAAAATACATAAAGGTTATAAAAAAATATATTTTGGAATATAAAATATTTTATTTTGAAAGGATGAAAATATTTTGAATATTTTGAAATGCCATTATTGAAAAATCCACATTACTAAAAGGATAAAAAAACCTCTATTTTACAATAAATAATGTGTTATAAAAGGATCATTGGCTATAAAAAAATTTGATTATTCTCTATGGAAATGAGAACATTAATTTATGTAAGAACATGGATATGGAAGAAAAATCCATTAAAATAAATAATAATTATTCGTTACAAAAATCCATTTTCATGAAGCAGTGAATAAGGAAGAATAATTTAGAATAAAATGTGTTTTCCCAGATTTTTTTTAATAAAATATAAAATTATAATTGGTTTTAAATTTAAATCATGAAATATAATAGTAAAATATATGTGATTATGACCCAAGGAAGATATTTGGGTCATGATAACCCTTTACAATTTGTGGCACATTTGACTCAAAACCTATTGAAATAGAGATAAATTTAAATTGATCATCAATTACCATGGATAATGCATATTTAATGATATAAAATATAATTTAGGTAGCATATATTTTATATAAAATAAATTCTATTCATACTTTAAAACATGTCTCGAAGAGAGGAATTTGAGATGAAAAACCATTTCAGATTTATTAATTTTTGAATAAAATGTCATTTCAAACATAAAAATAATATGATTGTGTAAATAACGTGATTTAAATCATGTATTATTGAAAAAAATTTATTTTTTAGTGTTTACACCAAATAAATATGAAATTGAAACATACCATTAGAACATGTCTCAATGATGAAAAATTTGGACGTAAAATGCTTATAATTTTGTTATATTTAAAATAAAAAACCCTTAAAAGGTATAACATGATATGTATTATCAAATATCAAATATAATTTAAAAATTATGATAACAATAAGTTCATTGATTATATATACACCACACATATTAAATAACTGTTCAATACAATTCATATCTCAATGAATAAAATTCGAGATGCAAAAATTTTTACATTGTATTCCTACTTACTCAGCCATACTCAAACCGCCAGTATAATGAACATAAATATTTTAATAACTTATATCATAGTTTTAAAATTAATAAAATAATATTTTTATAATTATTTTATATTCATATTTCACAACTATATTAAATTATTATGTCTGTTTTCACTTTAGGGTGTTTGAAGAATAAGTTGTTTGTTTCTCACAGATTTCATGAAGAGGAGATTGATTCTCATTAAGTGGATTAATGATTATAATTCATAGATAATTCATGATATAATAATACCAATTTTTTAATTATTACATAATTTCCAATTTCATTAGGATAAAGACATGAATATTACTAGTGAAAATGGAATTCATGAAGAACTATTTTTCGATGTGTTTAACAATTGAAAGGTGATATATTAATAAATTTTTTAAATTTTTTAAAAAATCATTATTGAGTAATTAAAAAAAATTAAATATATCATTATTAAATTACATTTATATTATATGACATCCAATAATCATTTGTGACATAATCGTTATTCTATGATTTACATAGGTGGTTAAATCATCCAAAATGGTAACGCATTATAATGATTTAATAAGTAGGTGGAAACATTTAGATAACGAAAATATGACAAATAAAAAAGAGTTAAAACGTAAAAAAATAATATATCCTTAGTAAATCCATTATTGGAAACATCAATTATGGGTGATGATGATAAAAAAATTGTCATTCGTGGACCCTGTAGTCCCCCACAGAAATGATTATCGATCCCATTTATCAAAGTATGAAAAGAATGTTGGTTTTTTAAAAATAATCATATTATAATTTTATTTTTTAAATATAAATAATATTTATTCATCTAGTGAATCATTGATACCGATATTGAATGGTGGTGTGGATAAATTAACAACATCACTTCATGGAGGAGGTAATTCACATTTATGGACGATCTGTAAAGACACTGATTTTTCAAGGAATTTTTCTTTCATAATTCTTTGGAACTTTACGAGTCTGTGTCTTCTGACGGAACTTGTTTTCGATGCCCGGTGTGCCCGGAATCAATTTCAGAAGTTTTATTCGGGTACGTTCAATAAATGCACGTGCATGTTTTTTATCCTTTGAACTAGTGCTCGGGAATTATATCTAAGAACACCGATGAACTCGCAGCACTAGTATTCGATTAAGGGGACCTTTACCGTAATTGCGTTTTATGCGAGTTGAATGTTATTAATTAGAAATTTAGAATAAAATAAATAAAATTGGTAGTACACAATTTTATTTATATCTATGGTAGTTATATCCTACAAAGGGGAGTTAAGGGTGGGACCGACAACCACCTAATTACCCATGTGTGGATATTTGAGAGGTGGGCCCCACACAAGCCCCAACCTTTCGTCTCCCATAACTCTCTTCAAACCCCCAATTAACTCCTCTTCCTTTATTGTGACAACCCCCCATTTATTATGAGAACTCTTCCTCTCCCTCTCTCTCTCTCTTTATTGTTTTCCAACACACCTTAATTAATGAATTCAATGTCACTAATTAATTAATTAAGTGATTTGAATTTTTAATTTCATGTTTTAATAAAATAATAGCCATAGATAATATTTTATTTTTTGGCACACATTGTGTTGGGATGAGATTTGAGAGAGCTCTTGTGTTAAAGAAGAAAAGAGTTCCTTTTTCGTTGAAGAACACCATCCTTTCACAAAGAACGAGGCCTCTTCGATGAAGAACACTGACTCCATGATGTGTGATGACGTACCTTCATTCCTATTCTCTAAAAATAGTGTGGGGACACCGCTTCCTCCTCGGATGCACTCTGAGGTCGTCTATGAATCCTCACCACATGACACCGCCTTCCGCGACGCCCGACGTGTGACGTCAATTATCGAGGTAGTGGGTTTTGAACAATTTTTATTTGAATAAAAATTGTGTCTCATTAGTCGTTTAATATCTTAACTTTTCATTGGCCAAGTGTTACCGCCTAACGCGGAGGGTTTGGGACAAACGAACGCGGCCCGACGACCCTCCGCTGGAACTTGATCTTTTTTTTTGGAATCAGCGACCGAAGGTGGAACGTGGAAGAGGCCGTTGGAGCAAGGGACTTCATCACATATGAAAAGAAAAGTCACGACCAAGTGGGCCACGGCGGAGGAAGAACGACATCGTCACACCCTACCAGGGACTTGGAGCCACGGCCAGGGCAGGCCACGACAGAGGAAGCCGGCGCCATTGTGTCAACTGTGCGGAAGGAACCGCGACCCGTTCTATGGGCCGCATCTGCAGGAGAACTGGCCGAACGGGCGAAGGAGAGCCGTGGCGCCAGGAGTTCGCCAATCCGAATGAACCGCGGCCCACCCGTGCGGGCTTCTTGCACCAAGAAGGCTGGCCGGTTAGGGAGGGCGGCGCCGCTCGGTGTCGCCGGTTCGGGCAGCCGGGTGGCCACTAGGTGCCGCCGGTTCGGGCAGCCAGCCGGGCCGGACCGGGTCGGGTTGTGCCCATTTGGGCTGGACGGCGCGTTCTACTGGGTTGGTCCGATACCGGCCAGTTCGGACCCGCCAAGACTAGGTTGACCTGACCCGCCAGCCCACTGAGCATATTGGGCTGGGCCCGTTTCCCCTTAAAGGTGAATAACTTGAAGACCGCGCATCTGATTGACACGCAGTCTGTGGCACTAGGATCCTCACAATGAGGCGGCCCTCTTGAGATACTCTAAGTGATTTTTTGGATGACATTGGATAATGTATAGGTTAGAAATGAGCTTATTTCTAACCGGGCCCCTGAAACAAAAAGGCCAATATCTCTCAGACCGGGTATCCGAATGACGCGCTGTCAATCTCGTTGAGTTCCTTTTGACGAGATGGAACTTCAGGATACATCAAATCTGGACATCGTGATAGTTGTTGTACCAAACCCTTTACCTGAGGAATGGACCCTCCCAAAATTTAGTGTGCTGTGTGCGGGAACACTAGAGCTGGCTGTGACTTCGATGACTACTGTGCTGTGATCCTCCGTGGGTTCGACGATGATGACGACTGTACATGGATCCTCCATGGGTTTGGCAGCGACGACTGCTATACTTGGATCCTCCATGGGTTCAGCAGTGGTGACGACTGTACTTGGATCCTACGTGGGTTCGGAAGTGAAAACATCAGTAATAGGATCCTACGTGGGTTCGACACAGGAGATGATTCAGAGGCTACATCCAATCATCTCCACCCTTCTTCGTGAGTAGTATACCTGTGTGAGATGAGTCTTGACTTGAAATCAATACCAACGGTGTGATAGACTTCTTTCCTGTGTGGACTGGGTTGTGTTTGGGCTCAAGAGTTGGATCAGAACTAGAATTTATGACTTAGGTATATGTATGTGCTTATACCTAAGTAGAGTAGGTTGATACTTTGTGATTGTATCATTCATTTTTGGTTTATCCTTCGTGGATTCCGGGAGACCTTTGGGGGTCCTGGGGTCCCTACTGAGTATCGTTATACTCACCCATGCACGGGCTATGCCCACACTACATTGTGTTGGATGCATATGACCGACATAGCGGATCATGGTAGAGGCTTGTGGAGCTGGACGGTACCCGAAGGTGGACCACTTGGCAGGACGTACACGTGGCGGATGGCCAGACCCAAGGAGTTGAGGAGACCATCTGTACCCACCCTTCAGGTGGGATATCTGGAGGATGACTCAGTGGTTTCCGCTTTACTTTACTGCTGTAGTACTTACTTTTCAGTTGTACTGTACTTTCAGTTGGGTTTGTATACTGGCCCATTTACTTTACAACACTTACTTTTGTACTCAGTTTTACTCATTTCATACTTCACTCACATACTCTGTTATTTTTGTTTACTTTTTTAAAGGAAATGCCTTCCCTTTTACGGGGATTTACGCCTTTGGTTCTAGTCACCAGCCCCTATCCTATGCAAGGTGGGTTTGGGGTAGTCACGACACCGGTCTCGAGGACGGGTCGTGAAAAATTGGTATAAAAGGAGTCAGTTCTAACGCATAACTCAGGACTCTGATCATTTATTTCTATTAAAAAATATTGTTAAGAGTATTGAGTGTGGTTTTCAGACCGGGGAGTCTAGTGTTGGTGCGACGGCTGACGTATCCATACACCAGGACCCTGACATCTGATTTCCTACTCAGTGCATGAAAACACTGATTTCGTGTGTGTTTTCTTTGAAAATTTTTCTTTTTGATTACTTTGTGTCAGCTCAGCAAGTATGCTATTTTGACCGTGGTGCACCTGTATCTTTTCCGGATGGCCCCACGAAGGTAGCCAACTTGTGTTCCGAGTTACGTGCGAGATGGCAGCCCACCGAGCGACGAGGCCTCAGTGCTGGGCCCCATCACAGTGGAGGCACTAGCGGTACCACTACCCGCTGAACCACCGATACCACCAGCCCCATCAGTAGAGAGTTCACACCGCTTGAGTGAATTGCATGAGTTTCAGTGATAGATGGCACCTAGGTTCCACAGAGAGTCGGACCCACATGCATCCAAGGATTGGATGGAGGCTATAGTTAGAGTCTTTAGAATAGTAGGGACACCAGCTGATCATATGGTGATACTTTTCAGGAGTCTACTGCATGAAAAAACAGGTATATAGTTGAGCTTGATGCTCCAGGTGCACGATGAGGCATCACTACTTTGGACAATCTTCGAGAGTCTCGTTCGCTCGGAGTTTGTTCCAGCCACCCTCCGTGCGGTGCGCATACAGGAGTTACTTCATCTAAGGCAGGGTAGTATGACAGTGGCTCAATACTCAGCGAGGTTTATGGACCTCTCGTGCTACTACACAGACATGGTATGTGACCTAGTCTTCCGGGCCCATACCTTTGAGCAGGGAAAAAGGCATGAGATTAGGGCTTTGATGATCTCCCTCAGCATTCTGACGCAGGCAGGAGTGCTGAAGCGAGCCCTTCTTGTGAAGAGATTTCTTGCTGAGCCAACGCCAGCAGCGAGACACTGTGGAGGGAAACACGTAGCGGTGTATTCTACAACCGGTAGTAGATAGATGTTGGAGAATTCCAAGAGGACCAGGCCATCAGGAGGGAGACTCCATGATTATGGTTCAGAGGTGCGGGGAACATGACATAGAGCCAACCATTTTAGGGGCAGGCAGTGCTATGCATGTGGCGGGCTGGGTCACATGGATCGGGACATCCCGAGCCTCCATGCGGACGAGCAACAGAAGTAGAGGGACCTCCCAGGAAGAGGAAGAGGTTCGACCGTGGTGGTCCGTAGGGAGCAAGCGGACGAGGTAGAAGAGCTGGCCGAGCAGCGGGCTGTGGATGATGCTTTGCGGCTCTACCACCACCACCACCACCAGTAGGAGGACCACCCCGACCACATGGAGCTGGCAGATAGGGGTAGGCTCAGCCCCAGGAAGTCAAGTCCAATGACCACGACACACCTGAGATGATTCGAGAACTATCTGTGTATACTCGACCCTTCCTGTCGTACTTATAGACATAGGAGTGAGTCATTATTTTTGTAATGCCTTGACCCCAGTTACCCAGAGTCAGTGCATTATTACAAATCAATGGCATGATCACAAGAAAGATCATGTTTCTAAAGACCGATTAGTTTAGTATCCTTGGAATAACTAGATACATTCATAAAGTTTACATTATATCATACAGTGAAAACTACTACAAAAACATTTTGTCTTCATATCCCCTCATATTATCCATGCAGGTCATTCATAAATTACTTTTCACATCCTGGAAAAAATAAAACATTGAAAGGGGTGATCTCAGATGCTCAGTAAGGATATCAATATAGCGGAAACCTTAAAAAATAAACATAAACATTTAAGGAAATGTATAACTAAAAAAAATCCTTTTAAACTTTAACATCAACATAATATGGCAAAGATAAAATGAAATAATACAATTTACTTATTGATATGGATATTATACTAGTCAAACAATCACATGCAATATCAATAACCACTTTCATAATGATGGAATGCATAATGTCAGACTATCATAACCACATAGTCATGGCCTCGTGCCAAGAATACAAATAATATTTTGTCAAGGCCTTGTGCCAAGACATTATTTTGTCTCATGAGACCTACTGATGCATCTAGGAGCTATAGCGGGCTCCACCCGTCACTTATTAAGTCCAATGCATTCCTCATATGAATATGTTTCAACATAACAGAAAAATTCTTATTAAAACTAACATATGAAATGTCAATACTTTCACCATGAACCATGAATGGTATTAAAATAACACATCCATAGTCAAAAATATCACAAAACCATCAATAAAATATGGATGATTTGTATCATAATGAATCGACTTCAAACTAGTATAAAATCCATCAAAGGATGTTGGCATAGATGAAATCAAAACTATTTGAGAGAAATATCTCTTTTTGTGAATTCATTTAAAAGACACATTATTATAAAATAAAACATTTACATTGAAAATTTTCCTATAAGCGTGTAACGGAAGCTTTGAAGATTTCAAAACGGTGGAAAATAGTCGCACCAACCGTAGAAGTTAAAAAAACAGTCTTACCTTAATTCTGTAAAAAAGGTTTGAAAAAGGACCTTGTTTGGAAAACAATGGAACGATTACTTTATAATCCTCTTATAAAAAGTCAAACAAGGGTATAAATGACATTAACCCATATTATTGTAAATAGTAATTTTTTTGAAATATGTTTTTAAGAAACATGGGTGTGGATGATAAAGAGGTCCCAGTTGATAATCACGTATAAACAACCTCAGATAATGAAGAGATTGTGAAATAAACCCTTACCTTGTTCTTTTCCTTAGTCGATGGTATGTTAAACTCTTATATAATAGTAAAAAAATTGTTATTAAATTATATAAGAACCATATACATAATTATGATATCATATATGATCTTTTATCATTGATATGTAAATAATATCTTAGTATTATCATTGTTTCGGGTGTTAACTTACTCGTTTTCTTTTATATGTTTTGTTACATAAGTGGTGTTTGTTATGGATAGGATGTACCTTATTCATATACAGAATGATATGAAGTTCTTAAACATTAATTTTAATCATCAAATGAGAATTAGTCTTGAATGGATACGATGGGGAATGAATCTCATCACATTCATGGAGATGGTTGTCCGTACGATCGCACGAGCGACAATATCATCCTTTTGATATTAAAATAAAATATAATTGGATGGTATATCATATATACCGAATAATTATCATGATATATTTATTATTTACATGAATTACACATCATTATTATACCCAACGAAATAATAATATATTGAATATCAATTACACCACGACGTGAAGATGGTAAGCCGTACGTACACACGTATGGTGACATGTCATTCAAATGATGGATAGAATAATGAATATGGTTGTAACATATTTATAATAATATCACAATATATAGGAGATACTGGATTTATTATTGTAGAATGGGAATAACAAGGAAAGAATAAGTTGAAGAAGAAATGAACTTGAAAAGGTGTTGTGAAAACATTACATCTTCTTCGGGTTTGTCCTTTTGATTTGATCAAAAGGGATTTTTATGTTGGATTTCTGATCAAACTAAGGCCTCTAGGTTGTATTTAGGAAATTTTAGATAGTATTTCGGCAGGGTTTGGTCGATCTAAGATGCTTTGAATGTGTGAATTAGTGAGAAGGGGGAGTGCCCTTTTATAAGAGGGGTGAGGGGCACCTTTGGAAAAGCTAGAAATATTATTTTATAATAAATTCATATTCAGTTTATAATGGCTCCAAAGTGGATAATTTAAAGGTTAAGGTAGGGATGAGTCGTAAACCACTCAACCAATAGAATTTAGACTGGTTTGGGTCATTATATTAACCTTATGTTTTAGTTTTAACTCTTAGTTTATTAGTTTGAAACTTACCATGTCACATTGTATTTTTATATTATATAGTTAATAAACATACTATATACCCCCAAAAGACCCCCCAAGTGGTCCATTAATGATAACACTATCATATTATAAGTATTTTGGCCTAACATTATATTTTTTGGAATTTAATATCAATTAATAATAAAATATTTTTTAAAAAACATCTTTTATGTCAATTTTGTCACTTGGGTATTTTGTTTTTGATAATTTCATAACAACATTATTACTTAGATCAAAATTAATATAACCAATCATAATATGTCATATTAACCTATAAAATTAGTTAAATTCATAAAAAGTCTAAGATTAAATTTATTTTGATATTTATAATATCAATTATTTTAATATTTCATTACATAGGTAATTACTGCATCACCATTGTGTCATAAATAAATTAAATTATATAATGTCTAAAAATTATAAATAAAATACCATTATGTAGGAAATATTTCTATATTTCTAATGAATATTTACAATTGAATTTATCTTATTTATAATCCCATATTAAAAATATTTTAATAAATACACTTTGATTTTAACTCTTTTAACTCTTCTTTGAATTAATTACTAATAAATTTTCTAATCTAATCCAAGTGGACCTAAATGATAATATTTTATTCCTAAGAATGTTTTTGGCCAAGAGACACTTTTCCAATAAAATTAAGACATGTTTTAGGGTAATATTAATATTATTTTTACCCTTAATTACCCTATTTACTTTTAACCGTGCTAAATAAAATTAAAAAGTTACTATTCACAAAAAATTATTTTTATCTCATTGAACCACATTTTACTCCTTGATATTAACCGTGTCTCTCGGATTTTTTAAATTACACTCACAAAATTAGTAAAATTATGTTTTATGTGAATTTCCAAATTCTCCAAGGAGGTTGGTAAAAGACGGTGCAAAGTTCAATAAAATTTTTATATATCTAAAATTATTCTAAACTAAATCAAATGAATTACATTGAACTTATATAGGTATTATGTATCTATTTTGACCTTGATAAAATTTAAATAAAACATATAATTATTTAAATAAAAATTCGGTTTTAATCTATAACTCGGTGTTTTTCACTATTCATCAAAAAATTAAAGTTCCCAGAAAAATACCAAAATTTCACCCTAGGATAATTTCGATATTCGGAATCCATAAATGATGTCCATTTTGGAATATTAAATTTACAAAATTTCAAAATTGGGGTATTACTATTCATAAGGGCTAGTTTGACTGGTTTTGGTGTGTGTGTTAGAACTCGAAGTTGCGTACAACACACGCTACTGCATTATTCAAAGGGAAGTGTACCATGGAAGCTTGGGGTGTTACGTTCTCCCCTCCTTCAAAAAATTTCATCCTAGAAATTTTTAGAATACTACCGAATGAAAAGATTCAAGTTGTTCTTCATCATATGTTCCTCGGGTTCCCACGTGGCCTCTTCCATCTTATGGTTTCTCCATAGAAATTTTACCAGACGATTCGTTCGGTTTCTCAGCACTTGTTCTATTGTATCAAGAATCCTGATGGGATCTTCGCAATAAGAAGGATCGGGTTCCAGTTCTAATTCCTCATAGGTGAGTACATGCGTTGGGTCAGGCATGTAATTTCTCAACAGTGATACGTGAAACACATCGTGAACTTTGGAGAGATTTGGCGGCATTGCCAAACGGTGAGCTACAGCCCCAATTCATTCAAGAATTTCGAAAGGACCGATTTACCTGGGACTCAATTTACCTTTCTTGCCAAAACGTATAACTCCCATCCATGGAGATACCTTTAAGAAAACATGATCTCCCACCTGAAATTCCAAATCCTTTCATCAGTTGTCAACATAGCTCTTCTGCCTACTTTGAGAAGCTTTGATGTGGTTTTGTATTACCTTCACCTTTTCCATCGTTTCCTCCACCAGTTCTGGGCCTACATGTTTTCTTTCACCAACGTCATCCCAACAGGTTGGCCTGCAGCATCTCTTTCTATATAACATTTTATATGGTGCCATCTGAATACTTGAATGGAAGCTATTGTTATACGAAAATTCCACCAACATTAAATATTGATCCCACATACCCTGAAAGTCAAGTGAGCATGATCTCAACATGTCTTATAAGATTTGAATTGTCCGTTTTGATTTTCTATCTATTTGAGGGTGGTAGGTAGTGCACAAAAGAAGTTCAGTATCCATGTATTTCTTAAGACTCTTCCAGAATCTTGAAGTAAAACAGGGATCACGATCCGAAACAATCGATAGGGGTACTCCATGAAGTCTTACCACTTCATCAATATATATCATTGATAGATGTTCAACTGGTAAATCTTCCCTAATAGCTAGAAAATGTGCTGACTTGGTAAGACGATCAACAATAACTCATATTGCATCATTCTTTATCCGAGTCTTTGGTAGTCCCATGACAAATCCCATCGTAATATTGTCTCATTTCCAC
The DNA here is from genome assembly GCA_963277665.1 of Viscum album. Classification (NCBI taxonomy): domain Eukaryota; kingdom Viridiplantae; phylum Streptophyta; class Magnoliopsida; order Santalales; family Viscaceae; genus Viscum; species Viscum album. The sequence goes on along the minus strand of OY728167.1, from coordinate 367,315,214 downwards.
TCTGGTATGAGAAGAGGTTGCATGACTCCTCCAGGCTGTTGCCTTACAGCTTTCACTTGTTGAAAAACCATACATCTTGACACAAAATCAGGAATCTCCCTCTTCCTGTTGTCCCACCAAAAATGTTCCATCAAGTCTCTATACATTTTGGTTCTCCCAGGGTGTATAGAGAAATTGGAACTTTGAGCATCATCCAACAATTCCCTTTTTAGATTAGGTATATTGGGAAAACAAAGTATCTTCCCAAATTTCAAAATTCCATCTTCATACCCAAAGTCATTCAATATCCTATCATTCACAACTTTAATCTTCTTTTGAAACTCCTCATCACCGGTCTGAGAACTCTTAATAGTTTCTAGTAAAAATGGTTTGGTAACCATTTGAAAAAGTACTGAAGTTTAACCTTCCATGGTAATTCCCATATCCATCTTCACTAGATCCATGAAAATAAGATCCCTTCCATTTCTCATCATGTTTGAAACTCCATGATCTTTTCTACTCAAAGCATCTGCCACCTTATTTTCCTTCCCCGGGTGGTAGTGTAACATGAAATCATAAGCCTTGAGTAGTTAAAGAAATCTCCTTTGCCTTATGTTGAGTACATTTTGTGAGAAAGTATACTTAAAACTCTTTTGATCAGTATAAATGTCACATTTTTTACCATAGAGGTAGTGCCTCCATATCTTCAAAACATATATCACAAATTATAACTCGAGATAATGAGTAGGATAGTTTTTCTCATGAATTTTCCACTGTCGTGATGCATAGGCAATAACCCTATCATTCTGCATAAGGACACAACTATGTCCTTTCTTCGATGCATCACTATAAATAACGAACCCATTATTCCCCGATGGTAGATTCAATATTGGAGCATTGAATAATCTTCTCTTCAGTACATCGAAACATTTTTCACACTCTTTTGTACAAACCAATTTAACACCTTTACATGTGAGCTTTGTTACTGGGTTAGCCAATCGGGCAAAATTCTGGACGAAACATCGATAATAACCTGCTAAACCAATAAAACTGCATACCTCAGCTATACTCGTAGGTGATATCCATTCTCAGATTACCTTGGTCTTAGAAGGATCAAAAATGATTCCATCTTTGGAGACAATACGGGCAAGAAAAGAAATCTCATGAAGCCAGAATTCACACTTTCTAAACTTCCCATATAATTCATGTCTTCTCAGAGTCTCCACGATAATGCACAAGTGATTTTCGTGATCTTCATAGCATTTGGATTATACCAAGATATCATCAATAAATACCAACACAAAATCATCGAGATATTCCTTGAAAACTCTATTCATTAGATCTATGAATACAGAGGGTGCATAAGTCATCACAAAAGGCATTACCGTAAACTCGTAATGCCCGTACCTTGTTCGAAATGCTGTCTTCGGAATGTCTTCCTTGTTCACACAAAACTGAAGGTATCCAGATTGAAGGTCAATCTTTGAAAATTATTGAGCTCCATGTAATTGGTCAAATAAATCATCAATTTGAGGTAAGGGATACTTGTTCTTTATTGTTATAGCATTGATCTCCCGGTAGTTGATACAAAACCTCATAGATCCATCTTTCATTTTAAGAAAGAGAAAAGGGGCTCCCCTTGGAGAATCACTAGGGAGAATAAAATCCTTTAGTACTCAATTCCTCTAGTTTTTTCTTTAGTTAAACTAATTCTACAGTGGCCATTCTATAAGGGGTCTTCGATATAGGCCTTGATCCAGGAATTAAATCAATGGAAAACTCAACCTTTCATTCTGGAGGATGTCCAGGTAAATCTTACGGAAACACATCTACATATTCATTCACAATAGGTACATCCTCTATTTGAACATTCTTTTCCTCACCCACAATCATTTCATTATCATCCTCCCCAATAACTAAATTTATTTGAGCTACTGGGGGTGGATCTAGATAAGAATTAGGTGGTGATGATTCTTCTCTAAAGATAAGGTGTTCCTTATCATCATCATCAAAAATCATAACTTCCTTCTTCTTACAATAAATATTCGCATCATAGTCAAAAATACAATCCATACAGAGGATTATATCAAACTCAATCATAGGTATGACGATGAGATCAGAGGATATTGAACATTTATGTGCTCTAATGGGGACTGATTCAAAAAACTGTGTTGCAATGATACTTCCCTGAAGAGTTTTAACTAACAACTCCCTTGTTAATTAAAATTGGAAATATCTAATTTTCTTTGAAAACTGGGAAGATATGAAACAATGTGATGATCCAGAATGAAATAATGCATTTTCTAAACTTGAGGAAACCATTAAATTACCTGCCACCATGTCTTTCAGAGCATCTACCTCAGCAGTAGTGATAGCATAAGCTTGGCAATGATCCCTTGGCCTTTTCTAAGGTAAGTTCCCCTAATGCTTAGGAAATTCATTTGCATAATGTCCCATCTCCCTAAAATTGTAGCATTGGACATCAGAAGCATCCTTCTTCCCCTTGAAATCATGAGCTTGGTGGCCTTTTTCAACACACTTGTAACAGACTCCTATTCCTTTTAAGAAAGTACCGGGGTGTTTCTTCACATATTAACCACATGATGGATATTCAACCTTTCCCTTCATCGCCTTATTTCCATTCCCAGATTGATCAGTAGATCTCTTCTTCTCTTTCTTTTCTTTAATGTCATAAGACTTAGAGAATTCCTTTTCTGTCTTGATAGCACATGAGACAATGTCTTCGTACGATGAGAAGGATTGGGAGACTAATGCTCGACGGAGAAACGGTTTTATCCCATAAAAGAAATGATCAATATGACTTCTTGGGTTATGTATATAATCTCCATAATAACTTGATAACCTTGTAAAGTTAGCCTCATACTTTGTGACAATCTCATCCTCCTTTTGTCTCAGACTCAGAAATTGCCTTTCCATATCTACTCGATGGTCGCGAGGATAGTATTTTTCTTAGAAAAGCTCTTTGAAATCCCTCCATTCCATATTTGGTACTTCATCATCTTCCTTCATGTTTTAAATCAATGACCACCATTGATCAGCATCTCTAGTGAGGCGATAAACTACCATGACAACGTTTTCCCTTTCACTACTCCGCAAAGCCTGAAATATTTTCTCTAGGGAACATATCCATTGCTCAGCTACTAATGGATTTTTACCCCCATTGAATGTTGGTGTTTTCTGCCTCATGAAGCGATCTAACATTGATCCTCCACGCTCTGGATCAGGGTGCTCTATACAGGTAAGGTTATTATTCATAACCTGATTGAGTTGTCCCAGTATGGTGATTAGTTGATCAGCACCAGTTGCATCACCAACACCACTATAATTATCTTTAGTATGAGGTAAATCCCTACATGGAGTACGTGCATTGATACAGTTTCCATTTCTTCTACTACGCGCCATTTCTAACCAATAGAATAAACTAGATCAGTTTATGAATCAAAATACATAATTCCATACTTGTAAAACACTTAACATAAATTGAACTATTTATGGATATAATTCATAATCATAAAAATGTTTTCTTTGAGGAATTATATACTCCTAAACCCTTAATAATGATTTGTAAAGAAAATGTGAGTTATTCTAAGAATATCCCCCAGGAGTTTCATAACCAAGAGTACAACAAGGACCATTGTCATGCACCAGTTCCCGTTCGAGTCTAGCTCAAAGTGGTGTTTTAGGTTTTATCCCTAGGTACATCTGTGCCAGAGCCGCCTCTACCAGCTCGTATCCAGACAGGGATGTATTTCTCAGAAATCTCAAAATATCTCTATAATACCAAAAATCTAGGAAGTTCTTCTATATAAATCCTCAAAGTCCATCTTAGGTCTATGTGCTCTAATCATAGTTATCTAAATCTAGCATCCAAGGTTTGTACTAAACTAACTCTGATACCAACTGTAACGCCCCGACCCCAGTTACCCAGAGTCGGTGCATTATTACATATCATTGGCATGATCACAAGATAGATCATGTCTCGAAATACTGATTAGTTTATTAGCCTCGGAATAACTAGATACATACATAAATTTTACATTACATCATAAAGTGAAAACTACTACAAAAACATATTGTCTTCATATCCCCTCATATTATCCCTGCAGGTCATTCATAAATTACTTCTTCACATCCTGGGAAAAATAAAACATTGAAAGGGGTGAGCTCAGTTGCTAAGTAAGGATAACAATATAGCGAAAACATTAATAAAAAAAACATAAACATTTAAGGCAATGTATAGATAAAACAAAATACTTTTAAACTTGAACTTCATCATAATATGGCAATGATAAAATCAAATAATTCCATTTACTTATTCACATGGATATTATACTAGTCGAATAATCACATGCAATATCAATAACCACTTTTATAATGATGGAATGCATAATGCCAGACTATCATAACCACATAGTCAAGGCCTCATGCCAAGACTAAAAATAATATTTGGACAAGGCCTTGTTACAAGACACTAGATTGTCTCCTGATACCTACCGATGCATCGAGGAGCTATAGTGGGCTCCACACATCACTTATTAAGTCCAATGCATTCCGCATAGGAACATGTTTCAACATAACACAACATTTGTATTAAAACTACCATACGAAATGTCAATAATTTCACCATAAACCATGAATGGTATAAAAATAACACATCCATAGTCAAACATATCAGAAAACCTTCAATACATTATGTATGTTTTTTATCATAATAAATCAACTTCAAATAAGCTAAAAATCCATCAAAGGATGTTGACATTGATGAAATCAAAACTATTTTAGAGAAATATATCTTTTTTGAATTCATTTAAAAGTCACATTATTATAAAATAAAGCATTTACTTTAGAAATTTTCCTATAATCTTGTAAGGGAACCTTCAAAGATTTTATAATGGCCGAAAATAGCTGCACCCGCCATATAAGTGAAAAAAAACATTCTTACCTTAATTCTGTCGAAAATTTTTTAAAAAGGACCTTTTTTGGAAAATGACGGAAAGATTCTTTTATACACATCTTATAAAAATTCAAACAAGTGTATAAATTAATTTAACCCATATTCCAATAAATATTTAAAAAATGTTTTGAAATATATTTTTATGAAACATGGATGTGGATGATAAAGAGTTCCCAGTAGATAATCACGTATAAACAACCTCGGATAATGAAGAGATTGTGAAGTAAACACTTACCTTGTACTTTTCCGTAGTCTATGGTATGTTAACCTCCTATATAATAGTTAAAACATTGTTATTAAATTATACAATAACCATATACATAATTATTATATCATATATGATCTTTTAACATTGATTTGTTAATAATATCTTAGTATTATCATTGTTTCGGGTGTCAACTTACATGTTTTATTTTATATGTCTTGTTACATAAGTAATGTTTGTTATGGATAGGTTGTACCTTATTCATATACAGAATGATATAAAGATCTTAAAAATTACTTTTAATCATCAAATAATAATTATTCTTGAATGGATACGATGGGGAATGAATCTCACCACGTTCATGGAGACGGTAGTCCGTACGTACGCCCGAGCGAAAATATCATTCTTTTGATATAAAAATAATATATTATTGGATGTTATATCATATATACAGAATAATTATCATGTTGTATTTATTATTTACATTAATTACACATCATTATTATACCCATCCAAATAATAATATATTGAATAACAATTACACCATGACGTGGAGACGGTAAGCTGTACATACTCACGTGTGGTGACATGTCATTCAAAGGATGGATAGAATACTGAATATGGTTGTACCATATTTATAATATTATCACAGTATATAGGAGATGTTGGATTTATTATTTTAGAATGGGAATAACCAAGAAAGAAGATGTTGAAGAAGAAATGAACTTGAAAACGTGTGGTGAAAACATTACCTCTTCTTCGGGTTATTCCTTTTGATTTGATCAAAATGGATCATTAGATTGGATTTATGATCAAACTAAGGCCTATATGTTGTACTGAGGGAAGTTGAGAGAGTATTTGGGCAGGTTTTGGCCGATCCAAGAGGCTTTTAATGTGTGATGTGGTTAGAAGGGAGAGTGGCCTTTTATAAGAGGGGTGAGGGGCACCTTTGGAAAAGCTAGAAATATTATTTTATAATAAATTAATATTCGGTTTCTAATAGCTCAAAAGTGGATTATTTAAAGGTTAAGGTGGGGATGGGTCGAAAAACACTCAACCCATATAATTTAGATAGGTTTGGGTCATTATATTAAACTTATGTTTTAGTTTTAACTCTTATTTAATTAGTTTGACACTTACCATGTCACTTTTTATTTTTATATTATATAGTTAATAAACTTACTATATACCTCCAAGAGACCCCCAAGTGGTCCATTAATGCTACACCTATCATCATATAAGTCTCTTGGCCGAACCATATATTTTTAGAAACTTAATATCAATTAATAATATAATTTTTGTTTTAAAAAATATTTTATGTCAATTTTGACATTATTGGGTATTTTGTTTTTGATAATTTAATAAAAGCATTATTACTTCGAAACAAATTTATATAAACATTAATAATATGCAATATTGACCTATAGAATTAATGGAATTCCTCAAAATTCTCAAATTACATTTATTTTGATATTTATAATATCAATTATTCTAATATTTCATTACATAGGTAATTACTACATCACCATTGGGTCATAAATAAATTAAATTATTTATTGTCTAAAAATAATAAATAAAATACAATTATGTAGAATTTTTTTTATCTTTCTAATTAATATTTACAATCAAATTTATCTTATGTATTACACCATATTTAAAATATTTTAGTAAATACACTTTGATTTTGACTCTTTTAACTCTTCTTTGAATTAAATAATAATAAATGTCCTAATCTTATCCAAGTGGACCTAAATGATAATATTTTATTCCTAAGGATGTTTTTTGGTCGAGATACACTTGTCCAATGGAATTATGACATGTGTTAGGGTAATATTAATATTATTTTTACCCTTAATTACCATATTTACTTTTAACCGTGGTAAATAAAAGTAAAAAGTTACTATTCACCGAAAATTATTTTTATCTCATTGAACCACATTTTACTCATTTATATTAACTGTGTCTCTCGGATTTTTGAAATTTCATTCACAGAAGCGGTAAAATTATGTTATATGTGAATTTCCAAATTCTCCTTGGAGGTGGGTAATAGAGGGTGCAAAGTTCAATAAAATTTTTATATATCTAAAATTATTCTAAAATAACTCCAATTAATTACATTGATCTTATATAGGTATTATGTTTCTATTTTGAGATTAATTAAATTTAAATAAAATAAATAATTATTTAAATAAAAATTCAGTTTTAAACTATAACTCAATGTTTTATCACTATTAATCAAAAATTGAAATTTTCAGAAAAATACCAAAATATCACCCTAGGCTAATTTCCATATTCCGAATCCAAAAATGAAGTCCATTTTGACCGATTAAATTTATAAAATTTCAAAAAGTGGGTATTACTATTCATAATGGCTAGTTTTATTGGTTGTGGTGTGTGTGTTAGAACTCGGTGTTGCGTACAACACACGCTACTGTATTATTCAAAGGGTAGCGTACCGTGGATGATTGAGGTGTTACACTTTTATTGTTGATGCCCTTGTTTAGAGCACATAGATTCTGACGGAGCCGTTGGCTCAATCCTTATGGCTGGAGACCCCTACAACAGTAGACTAGACAATTACACACTAGTGCGGGCAGTGTGAGCTTACTCTAGGAGGTGAGAGCTTTGGATGTGATATTCTTGTAGCGGCATCAAGGCCTTACGACGTCATCATGGGTTTGGTCTGGTTGTATGCAGTACATGCTCAAATCGACTACATTAGGAAAAAAGTGGTGTCTGCCCACACAGATGGGACCAGGTTCAACTTCACCGGTGAGAAGGGATCCTTTGCAGTGCAGGATGGACTTACGTAGAAGAGAGGGCAGACGATCACACATGAGTTGGCTAGTCTCATCCTAGGAGCGGTTGATGTGCAGAGTCCGAGTTTCTTGTTGTGGTGGATTAGTATGAGGACATATTACCTGGCGACGTTTCAGGACTACCTCCTGACAGAGAGGTAGACTTATACATTGACCTGTACCATGAGACAACACCAATATATACTCCAGCATTTCAGATGGATCCCACCAAGCTTCGTGAGCTGCGGGTACAGCTGGAGGACTTGTAGGGAAAGGGATTCATCCGGCCCAGTGTTTCATCCCGGGCTTCTCCGATTCTATTCACCAAGAAGGTGGATGGGAGCTTATAAAATTGTGTCGACTATAGTAGCCTGAATCAGGTGACTGTGAAGAACAAGTACCCACTTCCGAGGATTTATGACCCCTTTGATCAGCTCAATGGAGCACAATGGTTCTCAAAGACAGACCTCAGTTCAGGCTATCACCAGCCCAGCGATCGAGATGGGGATGTGCAGAAGACGACTTTTAGTTGTCAGTATGACCACTACGAGTTCTTGGTTATGCCCTTCGGCATAACCAACGCTTCAGTAGTGTTCATGAGTCTCATGAACAACATCATCTAGCCTTACTTTGATCGTTTTGTCATAGTCTTTATCGACAACATACTGATTTACTCGACTATTGAGGAGGAGCACGCCTACCACTTACAGGTTGTACTGGACACACTCTGAGAGCACCAACTTTATGGTAAGCTCTCGAAGTGCTAGTTCTGGATTTGAGAGGTTCATTTTTTGGGACACATCATCTCGGAGGTTGGTGTTGCAGTTAACATAGTGAAGATCGAGCTGGTACTTTCTTAGGAGCCACCCAGGAGCGTGATGGAGGTGTGGAGTTTTCTAGGCCTGGCTGGGTACTATCATAGATTTGTTCCAGACATCTCCAGATTGGCAGCACCGCTTTCAAATTTGATGATGAATGGAAAAACCTTCCTGTGGTTAGATAGATGTCAGCAGAGCTTTCAGGATCTGGGACAGATAGTGACCAGTGCGCCCATCTTGAGGCTACTGGAGGAAGGCGTAGGGTACGTAGTTTACTTTGACACATCAGGGACCGGACTCGGGTTTGTCCTGATGCAGGAGCGAGCAGTGATCTATTATGTTTCACGGCAGCTGAGACAACATGAGCAGAACTATGATACCCATGACCTGGAGTTATCAGCAGTGGTCTTTGCGTGGAAGATCTGGCAACACTATCTTATGGTCGAGCGCTTTATAGTCTACCCTGACCACCAGAGTCTCAGGTACATCTACTCGCAGAAGAACCTGAACTTGAGACAGCTGTGATGGCTCGAGTTCCTCTAGGGCTATGGATTTAAGATAGTCTATACTCCTGGGAAGGGGAACATTGTGGTTGATGCTCTCAACAAGAGATCAGACATTCAAATACTAGGAGAGGTGATAGAGCAGCTACCCGCATTGCAGATATCCTTTGTGGATATAGATAGAGCAGCCGTTCTACAATTTTTCACAGTCACTCCTCCACTCTTTCAACAAGTTAGAGAAGCACAACGTGGGGACTTTGACTATGAGACTCGACATGCTTAGATATCCACATGGCAGGTGCCTTATGGGTTTTCCAAAGGTGGGGAGCACATAACCTTCTTTAGGGGACGTACTATGGCACTAGTTGCATTACAGGAGGAAGTGCTGAGGGAGTTTCACACTTCCCCTCTAGTGGTACATCCGAGAGTGGAGAAGATGTACCAGGATCTCAGATGAAAACACTGGTGGCTGGGCCTGAAGAAGGATGTAGTAGAGTTTGTTTCATGATGCCTCACTTGTCAGCAAGTGATGGCAGAGCACCAGGTACCAGTGGGCTTGGTACATCCCTTAGAGGTCCCAGACTGAATGTGGGATATGATATCCATGGAATTCATGATAGGGATTCCACATACATCTAGAGGACATGAATCTATCTGGGTGATCGTCAAACGATTCACCAAGTCGTCCCACTTCCTACCGATCAGAGAGTAGGGCACAGTAGAGAGCTTGGGACGCCTCTGCATCTAGGAGATCGTATAGATACATGGTGTGCCATCGACTATTGTATCTGATTGAGATGCTCACATTACTTCCCGGCTTTGGAAGGGGTTGTAGGAGGCCTTTGGGACGCAGCTGTGTTTGAGCACTGCCTTACATCCTCAGACAGAGGTACAGAATGAGAGGACCATACATACACTTGAGGACATGCTCCGTGAATGTGTCGTTGACTTAGTTCATAGCTGATAGGACCACCTACCCATGGTGGAGTTTTTGTACAACAATAGTTATCACTCCACCCTCAGTATGGAACCATATGAGGCACTGTACTACAGACCTTGCAGATCACCTCTGTGCTGGACTGTCCTCGGGGAGTCAGCACTTGTAGGACCAGAGATGGTTCAGGCTACAACGGATAAGGTACCAATCATCCAGGAGCGGATGAAGACTACACAGAGAAGACAGAAGTCATATGCTAATAAGAGGCGGAGACCACTAGAGTTCGAGGATGGAGACCACGTCTTCTTACGAGTCTCACCCCAATGGGGTCTATAGAGATTAGGTCGGGGAGGAAAGTTATCTCTGTGTTTCATCAGACCACTCTAGGTTCTCATCAGAGTAGGTGAGGTGGATTACCGCCTGGACCTTCCACCTCAGTTGCACCAGGTGCATGACGTCTTCCACGTATCTCAGTTGAGGAGATACGTGCACGACTCGACCCACATCATCGATCATGGGGAGCTAGACACTGATGATAGGGCGACATTTGCGAAGGTCTCAATGGAGATTGAGGATCGACAGGAGCAGGTCCTACATGGATGGTTGATTCTTCTAGTGTGCGTTCTATGGCAGCATGAGAACCTCCAGGAGAGCACTAGGGAGCGGGAGGAACATATGCTAGCTCAGTATCCCCATTTTTTCATAGTATATGTTGTATCTTTATGGGGACGTACAGACCTAAGGTCATAGTAATGTAATGACCCAGAATTTTAAAGAAATTTATTTTCACAATTCTTTGGAATTTTACGAGTCTGTGGCTTCTGACGACACATGATTTCAAGGCCCGGTATTCCCAGAATCAATTTCTGAAGTTTTGTTTGGGTACGTTCAGTAAATGTACATGAGAGTTTTTCTATCTTTTGAACTGGTGCTCGGAAATAAAATCCGAGGACACCGATGAACTCGCAGCACCGGTATTCTCTTAAGGGTACCTTTACTTCAGTTGCGTTTTATGCGGGTTGAAAGTTATTACTTGGAAATTATGAATAAAATAAATAAAATTGGTTTTACACAATTTTATTTATATCTATTGTAGTTATATCCTACAAAGTGGAGTTAAGGGTGGGACCCACAACCACCTAACTACCCATGTGTGGATATTTGAGAGGTGGGGCCCACCCGAGCCCCAGCCTCTCATCTCCCAGAACTCTCTTCAAACCGCCAATTAACTCATCTTCCTTTATTGTGACAACTACCATTTACTATGAGAACTCTTCCTCTCCCACTCTCTCTCTCTTTATTGTTTGCCATCACACCTTAATTAATTAATTCAACCTCATGAATTAATTAATTAAGTGATTTGAATTTTGAATTTCAAGTGTTAATAAAATAATATCTATAGCTAATATTTTATTTTTTTTGGCACACGCTATGTTGGGAGGAGATTTGAGAGAGATCATGTGTTAAGGAAGAAAAGAGATCCTATTTCGTTGAATAACACCATCCTTCCACGAAGAACGACGCCTCTTCAATGAAGAATGTTGACTCCACGAAGAGAGAAGATGTACCTTCCTTCATCTTCTCCGCAACTAGTGTGGAGACACCGCTTCATCCTCAGACGCACTCTGACGTCGTCTACGAATCCTCACCCTGTGACGCTATCTTCCGCGACACCCAACGTGCGTCGTCAATTATCGAGGTATGGGGTTTTTAACAATTATTATTTGAATAAAAATTGTGACTCATTTGTCATTGAATATCATTACTTCTCATTGGCCATTTGTTACCACCTAACGCTGAGGGCGCGTGCCGAACGAATGCGGCCTGACGACCCTTCGCTGGAACTTGATCTTTTTTTTGGAATTGGGGAGAGGAGGTGGAACGCGGAAGAGGTCGGCAGCGCAATGGCCATCGTCGCACACCCAAAGAAAAGCTGCGGCCATGCGGGCCACAATGGAGAAATCACGGTGCCGTCGCACCATGCCTGGGATGCGCAGTCACGGGCAGGGCATGCTGCGGCAGAGGAAGCCGGCGTCGTCGAGCCGGCTGTACGGAAGGAACTGTGGCCTGCTTTGCGGGCCGCTTGGAAAGGAGAACCGGCCGGCCATCGGCCGACCGGGCGGAGGAGAGCCGTGTTTCCAGGAGGGCGCCGCGCCAGATGAACCACGGTGCACCCGTGCGGGCTTCTTGCACTAAGAAGGCTTGCCAGTTAGGGAGGGAGGTGCCGCTTGGCGCCGCCAATTCGAGCAGCCCCCCCTTAGACTGCTCGGCCTATGGGCCGAGCCGATCGGCCAGTCGGCCCGCCCTGCTGGGCCGGGCTGTGCCATGCTGGACCGTGCCGGGCTGGGCCGCGCCCTGCCCATGGCGGGCCACGCAGGGACGGACCACAAATTGACGGGCCGCATTGGGCGGGACCGTTCCAGGCATGGCCACGCCCTGCCCGGGCTGGGCCGCGCCAGGACGGACCGCGCATTGCCGGGCCGGGCCGCACCCCGTCGGGCCGCGCCCCCTTCTGACCGGGCCACACCACATTGGACCGGGCCGCGCCCTATGGGTTGGACTGTGCATTCCACTGGGTCGGTCCGATACAATCCGGGTCGAACCCTCCATGACCGGGTTGACCCGACCCGCCATCCCATTGGGCTTAATAGGTGAGGCCTGTTTCCACTTAAAGGTGAATAACTCGAAGACCACACGTCTGATCAACGCGCCGTCTGCAGCACTAGGACACTAATGACGAGGTGGACCTTTTGAAATACTCTAAGTGAGTTTTCGATGTCTTTGGATAACAACCGGGTCAGAAATGAGCGTATTTCTAACTGGGCCCCTGGAACAAAAAAGGCCAATATCTCTCATACCGGGCGTCCGATAGACGCTCTGTCTGTCGCATTGAGTTCCTTTTGACGAGACAGAACATTGGGATACAGCAACTCTGGACTTCGTGATAGTTGATGTATCGAACGGACCCACCCAGAATTGGGTGTGCTGTGTGCGGGAATCCTTGAGCTGGTTGCGACTATGATGACTACCGTGCATAGATCCTCTGTCGGTTCGACGACGATGACGACTATACATGGATCCTCTGAGGGTTTGATAGTGATGACTACTATACTTGGATCCTCCGTGGGTTCGACAGCGGTGAAGAATATACTTGGATCCTATGTGGGTTTGGAAACAACGACTTCTGTACTAGGATCCTATGTGGGTTTAGTAGAGGAGATGATTTTGAGGCTACATCCAATCATCTCCACCCATCTTCATGATTATTATGCATGTGTGAGCTGAGTCTTGACATGAAATCAATACCAATGGTGTGATTGAATAATATCCCATGTGGACTGGATTGTGCATCGGCTCAAGAGTTGGAGCCGAACTGGAATTGATGTCTTAGGTATATGTATCGGCATATACCAAAGTAGAGCAGGTTGATACTTTGTGATTGTATCATTCCTTTGTGGTTTATCCTTTGTGGATTATGAGAAACCATCAGGGGTCTTGGGGTCCCTACTGTGTATCATTATACTCACCCCTGCATGGGCTATGCCTGTACTACGTTGTATTGGATGCAAAGGATGAATAGCGGTGATCGTAGTAGAGGCCTGTGGAGCTGGCTGATACCCGGAGGTGGACCACTTGGCGGGACGTACAAGGGGCGGACGGCCGGACCCGAGGATCTGAGGAGACCATATGTACCCACCCTTCAGGTGAGATATCCGGAGGATAACTCAGTGGTTGCAACTTTACTTTACTGCTGTAGTACTTACTTTTCAGTTATACTATAGTTTTAGTTGGGTTTGTATACTGGCCCATTTACTTTACAGCACTTACTTTTGTACACAGTTTTACTCAGTGCTTACTTCACTTGTATACTCTGTTGTGTTTGTTTACTTTTATAAAGGGAATCCATTACCTTTTACCGGGATTTACGCCTTTGGTTCTAGTCTCTAGCCCCTGGCCTGTGGAAGGCCTGCTTGGGGTAGTCACGGCACGGGCCCCGAGGATGGGTTGTGACATGATCAATGTTGTTATTGTCTTGTTAGTGGATGGTAAGGATTGAATAATTATTGTTAAATTAATATTTTGAAATTTAAGTATAATAATAATAAATATTACAATATATAAATAAGGTTAGATAATATTTTTAAGGAGGAGAGTAAAAGTAAAGGAAAATAGAAAGTAATATCATGTAGTATTCTTGACAAATTTAATAGAAAACTCTTTGGATATTAATGCATTTATAAAAATAAAGGAGAATTAAATTTTTTGTATATGAGAGAGGTTTCTAGGGAGATAAAATTTTTATAGTTTAAATTATTAATTCATCTTCTAGGTGGGCCATGACTTGGTGGGAGTGTTACCTTTTTATAAGTGAAGGGAAGTGCAGTTTTGGAAGTAACCATTACATTTTCAATAATGTAATGTTTCTATTAAAATATCAATGTATCCAAAATGGAAAAAGTGTAGGGGAAGTTTGTGTGGGTCTAGACATTCCACATTCACTCATTCTGGATACAACCCATAGTTTTTTGAGTTTTTTTCTTTTAAATTTTTAACTTTTAAGCAAATTTTCTTTTATTGTGGTAATTAATTTTTAACCTTAATAATTAATGTCAATGATAAAAAATAAGAATATTTTTTTTTCAATTTTAAACATTATTTTTCAAAATTTTAAATCGTTTTATAGAATAATTTTTTAATTTTTTTGAAATGTTAATTTTAATATAAATCCACATAAATTGTAAAAACTATTATTTAAAGAAGTGCTTTAATAATATTAAAATTTTTCAACAATATGACATTATCATATATTATAATTTAATGAAATATATTTGATTATTATAAAAAATAAATTTTAGGTGTCTTCCAAAGAAACCCGAAACTAAATTTCACCGTCAAAACACTTAATTAGATGAAAAGGCAGAAAACCATTTTCATTAATGTAGCATTTTAAATTATTTCAAAAAATATTGGAAAAATATTTTCCAATTTCCATGAATATTTTAGATTGAATAATTTTATCAGTTAAAAAATATTTTATTAATTTAAAATATTTTTAATCTTTTATGATAGAGTAACATAAAGATAAAATCAAAAAAATAATAATAATTTTCACAAAAACCATTTTTTTCTGTAAAAGTGAACATTTTCAGAAAAATTGAAAAATTATTACTTTTCTAATATTATTATGGTTAATCCAAAAATTAAATTCATTACTTCAAATTAAATTTATAAAATTTTAGAATTCAATATTTAAATGAAATCAAAAAATATAGTGTAATATTGTTCATATAGGAATTGTTTTTTAAATTTTCATAACTATTGATTATTATTATTTTTTATCAATTACTAATTAGTTTATTGGTAATATATTATTCATTTTAAAAATATATATTATAATTATTTAATTATTATAACTTTATTTGGTTGAAATAAAACACTATTTTTTAGAAAAATATATTTTAAGCATAAAAGGATTTTATTAGTTATTTTATCTATACAATTTCCACTTCATTAGTATTAAAAGTAGTATTTATTTTCATTATACACATATTTAATATTTTTTATTCGTTTTAATACTAATTAATTTAATGGATAAATTTTAATGGTCATATATAATAAATATATTTTACCTAAATATATCATGGTTTACATTTTAGTTCGGTGTTTCTTGTGGAGAATGTAATCAAACACAATATTTATTTAATAAAAATATAAATTGATATATTGTGTTTTTAAAAACATGTTCCACTATCTATATATAGTTACAACTTAAAAATTTCACCAGATGAGAGTAGTCTTGTTTTGGATACATGTTTTCTTAACAATATGTTTGAGATCCTCCCCTTTGATCATGTAGTATATTATCTTGAAAGAATAACCGAATCTTTTCATGAATTTTAACTTCAAAATAAACCTTGTGAATAATGTTTCATGAACTTGGACTACTCAATTCATTATATGAATTGAATTTGAGGGTTTACTTCTTATTCTTCTGTTAGAGTCAATACTCCAACATTAGGGGAAAATAGATTTTTAAGTAACTACTTTTTGTGCTTAATGTAGACATTCTTGTTCTTATCTTTCACATAGCCTCACAAAAAAATATTCAACACTAAAATAATGATATTATTTCTAATCTTCTCAACCACTCAATCAATCAAAATCCTTAATATTTCTATGTAACAATACTCTTTATCTCTGAGAAAATTATATTCAAATATAGGAAGCACACTAACTTATCAGGTAATTTTCAAAATAACTGAATTGGTATATTAAAGAAATGTATTTATCCTACTAAAGAAGTGAAAAAAGATACAATACCAATTTATTGCACTCAAAAATTTTCACACACTTTTCATTAATACCTTTAAATGGGTTTGTCTCCCATTATTTGTTTTTCAAAGATAATTTCAAACATCTACCCTTTTCTTCTTCAACTAATAACCATGCCAGTTTGGACATCCCATCATTGACATCCAATACTAAATAATATTGAAAATATGGTTGTGATTTTGAAAAACACCGAACATAAATTCCCTTTCAATTTAATTTGATAGATATTAATTATTAGTGGATTCCATCTTCTCAAACAATGAGTGATTTTTTTGCAGTTAAATGTATCTTCAAACATAACTAAACAATATACTTATGACATCAAAAATTTGTATCTTGAATCATGATAATATTTACCAATTATTATAGAAATTAGTATCAATAATTCATCATAACAATCACATCTTCGTCATTCATGAATGTAGAATAAATTAATTTCTGATTCAATGAAATCTCACATATTTATTTAAACATGTTTCCAATATTTTAATTTATGATATGATGAACATATATTCTTCATGTGTCTTTAATCACATTTTAAATGTTATTTTTTAATATTATAATATTAGTTCTATAATTCCTAGGTCTGATTGTTCTTTGTAAAATAATTATAGCAACTGATAATATCAGCCGATATTTTTTTATCAAAAATTTTCCATGTATTGATCCTTACATAGATATGGAATGATGTTTATACATGATATAAATTATTCTTACTAATAATATTATGGTTAAATAGGCCCAAACCACACTTATGGTGCTTTGAAAATATACATATGAAAATTATTCCTATGCAGATGATGTTTATGCATTTCACATGAAGTTTACAGAGATCAATATCATGTTAACACAATTTAAAATGACCCATATAAAATGATAAAACCATAATTATGCACAAATTAATTTCACATTTCACAATATTCTCTAAGATGGATTGATTATTTTAAATATCATGTCATCATTATAGTTCATTTGGAACGATCCTTATGAAATATTATTGACTTAGCAATTTTTGTATATGAAATCATAAATTCTAAAATTCTTCATCTACATTTAAAACAACTATGAAATACATCAAAATCCTCTCAAACACTATATATCACCTCAAAATCATGTCAATTACTTGGATGAAATAAAATAAAACAAACCACATGTATTCAACATTTCCTCCAATCTATAGTGTTCTTCAATCTCCACTTTGTATTTTTTATCAAAAAACATTCTAATTTTTCTCAGGCTACTAAAAATAATCACTAATAAGTAACCCCACTAAAGAATCTTTAAATCACAACCAACCACAATTGAGATTCATGTTGATAGAACTCCAAAGTGTAATTTAGAGATTTGGAGGGAATTATAACCAAAGATTATTAGAAACATTTTCCTAAGTGTAAAAATTATTTCACCTTATAATATATCCCAACTCATCATAAATTCTACCCCATATTTTTTAATAACCATAACTTTTGAAAACTAAGGAATTTTAAACACATCCTTTGAGAGTCTGCCACATTTGATAAACAAGTAAACATTGTATCAATTTTTTATTTCCCTTTAAAATTAGAATCAAAATATGTAAAGGGGTATGATTGTATAAATTATTAGGTGATAGGGAAAGGTTTAAATTGATATTTTAGCCGTAATGTATAGAATAAATCCTTTAGATATACTTTAGTGAAAATATTTGTAACTTATTCCTTTGTTCCAACATAATCATGATTCATATCACCTTCTGTAATCTTTTCCTTAATGAAATGATATATCATATCAATTTGATTTAATCTACAATAATGTATCATATTCAAGGAAATAAATATATCACATTTATTATCGTAGGCAATAAATAGCGGATTCTCTATCATAACTCTCAGTTTTTCTAGTTAAACCCTCATGTATATAATTTGAGTACAATCATGTGAACCTAATATGTACATGGTTTCATTTAGGTATTCATAATGTATATCATGATTATCTTGGCTACAATCATGTGATAATCCTTAGGATAGATTTTAAATGGTCAAAATAGTGTCAAAGAAAATAAAATAATAGGTATCTAAGTTATTAAATAGTAAAGGTTAATAATTAGTTTTAATGATCTTTTTGATTCCCTTGAGTTATAGACTCATCATTTGATTATTTATTTTCAATAGTTAGAGGAGTAGAAATAACATTGTGTTCCTCCATTCCCAACCTATTCAATAATTCCTTGGATTATTTTTCTTGAGATATGAAAATGTGATCAACTCATTGTATGAATTGTAACTGAAGAAAGTATGACATCCCAAACAACATAGAAATTTAAAATTTTCATTTTTACTTCCCTTAAAAAACTACAAACTGATTCCCTTTTTTTATAAAAAAATTTATTTTATCCACATTAACTATAACAATGATATTACCCTTGAAAAGATCCTTCAAATTGTGATTTCTATAAACTTTTACTTTTGATAATTTAATTATTCTCAAATATCCATCCAACTTTGCATACCAGAATATTACAGTCTATATAAATCAATATAATTATTTATTAAACAATCAAAACATGATTCCACCATTATCAAGATGAAAATAATCATGTTATTCAATGAAAACATCTTCCCCAAGATGACCATTATGTATGGTAGATTCTACATCAATTTGATAATTTATGTATTTTTTTGAATATCTATTAACATGTATAACCTTATAGTCTTAATAATTTCTATTGGTGTGAAGTTTTATGGAAATTAATCTCATTATATCCTAGAATACCCCTGGAAAACTATCCTTTACTTACTTATGTGACGTATCCTTTTCCATTCAGTTTGTTTTTAATTATCCACTTTGTTCTTATTATGTATTTTTCTCATGTCTTGGAACCAAATTAAAATTTGAGTTCTTCACTATTTGTTCAATCTATAATTTCACAGAAACTATCCACTCTTCATTCTCAATGGCCTCAACAATATTTTGAGGTATAACATGAGTGATAATTATAGTTTGGTTCTCTAGTGTTGAACTTATTCTAGTTTGGATATGTGTATCTCATTAGACAATAATTTTTTCATAATATATATGTTTCATCATCAATTTATGAATTCGCCTCTACTTATATATATATTTTTTATCTGGTCACATATGAGTCAATATAAACCATCATCCTACTTAGTTTTATCTTCCTCTATAACATTTTTTATTGGAATAGACATGTTTATAGATACAATAATTTATACTTAACCCTGAAAAAATTCAATTGTTTTATGATTATTTTCTAAAATATCATCATTTGTACACTCTGCTAGATTGATTGGGATTTTTATATAGCATTTTTACTCAATTATATAGTAATGATAGATGAAAAAGGACCCTTCTATAGGTATTTCATCAAGCTTTTACATATTTTTATTATTTATCTTCATGTATCAAGGAATTTAAAATACCTTGAAGTATTTTACTTTTGTAATTTTACTGCAAAAACATATCATATGGATCCTTTTTTGTCTTGGGTATGAAGAAACATAAATTCTGAAGGTTTAAATTAATTCACAATGTCTACCATAAAAATAAATATATATGTGAGTTTTTGGCTATAAAGTTTCATCCCATGTCCACAATACATTGATTTATACTCCTAGTCACACCTTTTTTATGATTATTATATGGTATAGTATTTTTATGTTTTATTATATGCTTTACAAAGTAGATCTCAAAGTAATTACTTATATATTCTTTTCTTTTATCAAATCACACCTTTTTTATGTGAACACCACGCTACTTTTTAACTATAATTTTAATGATTTTAAATAATTTAATGGCCATTAGTCTATTCTTCCTAAGATAATATTAATCATCATGGTGTAATCATTAATGATGTTAATGAAATAAATATTACCTTTTGTTTACTTATTCCTCATGTGACTACAAAAATATAAATATATAAGGTTTTATTGCAGAGTGGAATGATTTTTGACCTTCACATGTTTCCCATTAACTATATTCCATTTGAGTCATGTTTCCCAAAATAATTCCCTATATATTTTTATTTTTGGTAGGTTTATCAATAAAAAAATTTTGGAACTCTTACAAATGTTTTTCTTGCAGAGATGACATAGTATTCCATTCCATAAATAATTATTATCTTTTACATTCATATAACATGAAGTAGATAGGTCACCAATTTGAAACAAGTTCTGACATGTTCTTAAACAATCTTATTATGGATCTTCCATATTAGAAAATTTTTCTAATGCATGATTTCTATGGGAAAATAACCTAATAAACTTTATCATACAATAGGATAACACTAAGAGAGTTGTATTGTAGTCCTTCCAAAAATATACCATATTTGTATTTTATTCCTATTGACACAATAATATAAGTTTCAACACCTTTAACTATAAAGGATCTATCATTTCTAAATCTAAATACACCTCTTTAAGTATCTGCCATATCAATTAAGATTTTTTTGTCTCTATTATTTTGTAAAGAATGCCCACTATCAAGGATCCATTATTTTTCTCTCTTGACTGACTTCAATACTAGTTATACTATGAATAAATTATCTTCTATATTATTAATATGCAATTATTTCACATTTTAATTTTAGGAGATTTTTCTAGAGATATTTATACTGAACTTCTCAATATAATGCACTAGTCTCTCACATATTCCACATAAGACCTTTAGAATTTCAAAACTATTCTATGTAGGTATCCATGTATATTTTTTTCTAGAGTCTTCTTCTTTAGATGTTCATTATTTTCACTTTGGTTATTCTTCTCCCTGACTCATTACATCCTAAAATTAAGGACATGTTGTGAAAATAGGTGTATGATTTACGATGAAAAATACCACAACACCAATGGTAGACATTGAAATAGAATGTTTTATTAAATCTATAATTATGTTCTGTAAATTGTATTCTAGAATCTTTCCTTTACTACAAATATTTACCATGGTTTTTCTTGCTCCTCTAGGAGGGTTATTTTTATTTAATTATTTTTTATTCACTTTTTAAAAAAGAGTGTTTTTCTTAATTTTTTTTGTCCCAGAATTGAATATATTGTGAAATAGAACCCATAATTTTTGGAGAGACATATTATAATTTTTGAGCATTTTAATTTACATAATTAACTTTAATTATTATTCTATAAATCTCATATATTTTTGATTATTGATCCTAGAATTTAAAAGTTTTTTAAAATTTTTAATTCACTATTATTTATTATTGTTCACCTGTATGAATTTTTGATTCCATATTTTTAATTTCTTATTACATTAATATGAGTTTTTCATCAAGATCATTGTTGATATTTTCATTCTCAATACTATTAATCTTGAATTTCATGAGTTTTTAAATAATATTAGTCACCCTTTTAAGAGATTATTTATTTTTTTTCATTTGTATTCGTATCATATTTCATTTAAGTTTTTTACTTCTATAATATACTTGGTATTTTTCTTGAGGAACTACTCTTAATAAAATATCATTATATTTTTTATGTAATTCTATTCACTACCTACCTCATCACTACATGAGAAGATTCATTTGTCTAAAACATGATCTATACTGTTTGTCACATTTTTTAATGACTTATCTTTTGATTGGTTTCTAGTGAAATATATTTCCTATTATTACTTAATCAATAAGGTTATCACATTTATACTTGAAAATATTTTCCTATTCTCACCTATCTTATTCTTTAGTTTAGGGCCTTTTCCCATTTCTTATATTTGAGATTATCTTCTTAGTAATCCACATGGAACTCATATTTTTTTAATTCTTTGGGAATATGAATACAAAATATCTTGTTCCTCCACATTTGAAGAATTTCAAGGTTTTTTTAACATTATATTATAAATGATCCTTTTAATTTTTTTGAGATAATATATATAATTAAATAACTATTATTATCCATATAATCATTTCCATCATCATTATCTTCACTTTTATATTCAGAATCACCAAATTCTTTAGGCTCCTCATCATAAGGCTTCAGCTTTGTTATAGCCTAAAAATCCTTCTCATATTTTAATTCCATATTAAAGTGATATGTCTTTATCATTTTATAGTCAATTATAATATTGTGTAACTCATATTGTGAGAGATATTCTCATTATTTTATTGTATAATTTTTTAGATCAAATAAGTCACAATAATTCCCCTAGGGTTTCATCTCAATAGTGGCGTCACCGAGTTTTCCACTAAAATATTTAATTGTTTTCACTATTTAATTGAGTATAGTGAAATATTCATTAATTGATTCACCATAATTAGATTTTATATCATAACAGTCACTCCTATAAATTTGTATACTGACTTATTTTTATTTGAATTTTCCTTCATAACTACTTTTTTTGTTTATCTGTAATCACTTTAGAAGTTTTTAATCTCATGACATTAGTAAAAACTTTCTTAGATAAAGAAATTAAGATGGAATTATGATATTTAACATCAAACTCATGGTTCCTTTTATCTATATATACCAATTTATCAACCCTTTATATAGTTGGAAATCCCACAATTGATGCATCAAGAACATCATAACCCAAGGAAAGAAAATATTCTAGAAGTCTATTTTTCTAATAATATAAATTCATTATATAAAATGTGGTAATTCCTATTCTATTAATATAATAGATATTTTCTATGCTTCTACACACTGAGAGAATATAACTAAGGAAACCTTTACTCTAATTCCACTTATTATTCCTAGTGGATCATTTAGCTACACTATAAGGGGTGAGTTATTGTAGAATTGTTTTTAAATTTTATTAATTTTAAATAATCCCTTATTGTAAGTTAGGACATAATCATCTCAATAAGTGATCACAACTACACCTGAATGTGAATAATTATAGTATAACACCATGATATTTTTTAATAAATATCCCCTTAAATATATAAATTTATATGATATATCATCAATCATGAAACCCCAAAATTATAAGAATTATCATTTTATACTATAAAAATAATCAAATTATTTGATATTTAAATGAAATATAATTTTTTAAAATAATTTATATTTAATTTAAAAAAACTATTGATCTTAATTATAGTTTTGAAGTATTTTTTATAAGGGAAATATTTTTTATGAAATATATTTTATTTAATAATTAATTTATAGAATTAAAATTTTAAAAAACTTTTTTAAAAATGAATAAAATGAAGTCATTGGATATCAATCAGTTATAAATGAAAATAATATAATTTGATGGTAAAAAATGATGTTTCCATTTTTTGATCTATGTTTTTATATTCATAAATTTATTTAATAAATAATTATTAATGATTTTATATAAAATATAATATATAGTATTCAATAAAATATGTTAACATTAATTTATATGGTTTTACTAGACAAGGAATGATAACAAGTTCAGTTTTATGCATAAAAAAGTATTTTTAATAAAAATGTTTTCATTGAGTTTTGTGTTTTAAATTTGAAATTTTTTAATAAAACTTATAATAATTAAATTTTAATAAAATGGATTCTATATTTTTAATTTTCATTACTAATTTTTCTAAATATGTCAATTTCAATTTTGATAATTATTAATATTAACCATGGTCCAACATTATCACTACGTTAATGGTTAAAAGGTTTAACATGAGTATAAACAAAGTAGATAATTGATAAAATAACCTAAAAACATAACAAAATCCTATTTTTAATTATATTTTGGGAAAAATTTATCTTATATTATAATTTGGGTTTCATTGGTACAAATTTGACATAAATATATCTTTATTATATTTTAATTCTTAAAGTATTTACAAGAGGACCAAACCACCAATATAAAAGGAGGTCTTCAAACAATCACTCCTTCGAACATTTTGAGTCATCTAGATCATCCAATCCATGAAAAAATAACATCATAACTTCTTTTAAATAATCTTAGATCCTCTGGTCTTCCCAGAATAGTAGCCTATGAAGGCTTAATTTCTGCGCAAAAGGAGGTTTCCCAAAGAAGAGGTAGTTGTATTTACCGATCTATTTTGAGTTTATTTATTACTTAAACTCATAAAAATATTATATAACTATATTAAAATGGTGAAATAAGCATAATAAAAATAATTAATTTTTTTTCTTTAATGGTACAACCATTTTATACCTCCCTTCTATCATATGAGAAATGATATTTCCATTCATACATACGTATGAACTACCACCTCCATCAAGAAATGCAATTTTTTTCTATGTATTCTATATATGGATGATAATATAGACGTATTTAATTAATATATATGATATATATGAAATTTTTATGAATTTAGAATGATATATTATGGCTTACCTCTCAATCTTTCCATTCATTGAAAAATTAAATCAATACATTTAAGTATGTACGGACTACCGTCTCCATGAAAAGATGTAATTAAAATTTCAAAACAAATTTATATGAATAGTTATACAAGTTTATATAATGAATAAAATGGTAATTATAACTTTATTAAGACTATGGTTGTTATGAAGCCATGAACAAGGTGCAATGTCCAGAACCTTCAAACCAAAACATGTATGGAAAATGAACAAGTTATTACCTAAATGATTATTCTATTGAAGAATTGTTATGAAATGGGAAATTAAAAATGATAAGAGAATGATATATTTTACGATAATTAAAAATATGGTTATGGTATAAATTATTAATAAATATAAACATATTATAAAGTAAATTTATAGACTTTATTAAGAATGTTTGGACCTGGGTAAGGATTTATATTGAAATCTCATTTTTAATCCGGATTAGTTTTTCTTGAATCTAATTTGGAGGAAATATACTCTTTATATTGTAATATCTATATATTTTCTTCTCCTATATATATATAGGGTTTTCATTTTTTCCATTTCATTATCCTCTATTTTTTAGGACTAAGACACAATTTATTAAAAATAAATAAAGAAATGAGCTACATGAGTCTGATATAAGGAAACATATAAAAATCTTT
Source organism: Viscum album (assembly GCA_963277665.1). Classification (NCBI taxonomy): domain Eukaryota; kingdom Viridiplantae; phylum Streptophyta; class Magnoliopsida; order Santalales; family Viscaceae; genus Viscum; species Viscum album. Next base: position 367,289,731 of record OY728167.1, on the reverse strand, counting down.
ATCATAACGAGGGACAATATCAACAGGCAGATCATTGAGCGATGTTATTATCTGGTTGAATTTATTTATTAGAAAGACCATCTTCCACCAGGTTCCCTTCATGAAATTCATGAACGAAAATGTTTCTGATCTCCAAACGCAAAGCAAGGCAGTTCATCTAGCGAGTAATCAATAGACAGGCAAGATACACCACACCATTATAAATAGCTTGGAAAATAGTGGATACATTCTTCTCTCTTTTTACTTAAAAAACTGATTTTTTAGAGAAAAATTTCCCTTATTTCATCTTGTTTTTCCTCTAATTATCATTTCATTAGTAATTAAAATGTTGGATAAAGCTTTTATAAAAAAATTAAAAATTATTTAATCTTCAGTTAAAATTTTCTTCTTATATGACATTGTTCATAAAAATGTTTACATGAATGTTATTTAAATTGATAAAATTATTTTTAAAGACATTTTAAACTATATTATGCATTATTTTCAATGTTTTAAATGAATCATCTTTTTGTTTTTTAAACAAGGTACTTTTTCAATTTTTACCAAAATCATGAAAGGAATATCTCTTTCAACATTTGTCTAATGATTCAATTTTCCCACCATCATAGAAATTATTTGATTTTAATATTACTTTATAATATCTCCTGGTTATTTCCTACTAAAATCATTAAATATTCTCCAAAAAATTATTTAAATGTTATAAAAAGAAATGGATATTTTTTATATGTTTTCTAATAATGGTTTGAATGTTCTTTTAGAAGTATCATTTATCTATGTCAATATCCTTTTATATTTATTATTATTACATGGGGATATGATATAATCACACCATCCATGTAATTTGTATGGATGTATTATGATTACGTGATGTTGATATATTTATGAAACGTACTTATTTTTCTTTTGTCTTTCTATGATGGAGTGGTGAATGTTTCTATGGTCTTGTGGTAAACATACATTTGGTTTTAGTTACATTACTGGTGGGTCTATTAGATCTCTACAATGCATTGGGAAATTATTGATATATTATATAATAATATGGTTGATTATGGGGAGTGAACCCATTATATGTTTGAATAGATGTTGGGGAGTGAACCCAATTTATTAGTCCAATATGTGATGATGGTACTGAAAGTTTTCCTTCAATAATGAATGGAATTTATAAACTTATATTTATTCCATAATTCCTATGACATCTTATTATGACTATGATATGATCTCATGACCCATGATTGACTAATGATGATTCCACAATCTTATGATCCATGTATTTTTGTATGGTTAAAGCATTGTGCTATGGTTTATGATTCATTATTTTTGATTGATTGGGTATGAAAATTTTAAGTTATTATGAATATATTGTACCCTTATACATATCTTTTTCATGAATAATATTATATATTGATATCGTCCATGTTTAAATTTATTGATCATATGATCTTACCCATTCTTGTCTTCCATTCTCCCCACATTATGAAGAAATGTTAAAAGATGGAAAGTTCTTAGAAGGGTACTATGAAAGAAGAATTTTTTGATAGATGTTGAAATTATTTCATGAAATATGTTAATTATGTACCTAGTATTCAAAGACACTAAAACTTTATGATTTTAAGTGTGTGTTATTGTGAAATATATTGAATATTCATCTTGATGGATATGAGTGCAACAATATTTCTTATCAAGGCGGATCTTGAATCAGTGAATGTTAGGTTTGATGGATTATTCACATATTGTGAAAGATGTTAATGTGATTACCTATAAATGTTGTCTAATCAAATATTTGAAAGAATTTCACTACAACCAAGAGATGATATTTTTTTTGTTAAATTTATAAATAATTTAATTAATTGTTAAATATGATTAACACATTCCTGAGACTTTTCTACATAGTAGATGTAGAATATATGAAATCATTTTTGGTAATCTATCATTTCATTGGTAAGATCATTGTGTAAAAACAATCTTTCAGTGATCCATATGTGTTACTTAGATCTCAAAACACCCCTAATGAATCACTGGGTGCTAGCATGGTTGATTGATTGTCTTATGTTGTTTATCTATATAACAACACCTTTCATCGATTTCAACAATGTTCTCTTGATGTACTCATTGTTGATTTGATGTGAGTGAGAGGAGAAGAATTATAGAGATTAATGAATTGTACATAATGAATATTTATTAACCTATTGGTGATTTTATATGTGGTAAACTTATAGACCTATGGTATGAATTTTTATTTTAATTAATTAAAAATATCCCTTAATAAATTTTCAATTCCATATCTGACACAATTCCATTTTTTAAATATAATAATAATATCATTATTATTATTTTGTTATTCCATGATTTTCATTAACTAGAACAAAGATTAATGTTAATTTACTATCTTGATAATTAATATTTATCATTAGACATGATATTGGTATGCTCATCACCTTATCATTTATCAAATACCCAAATAAATATGTAAATAAATATTTTTTTCACAAAATAAATATTTCAATAAAAATAAATAAAATAAATAATTAATAAATATTCAAATAAATATTTATTAAATATTTAAGTAAATATTTTTTATTGTAAAATTCATAGTAAAATTATTTATTTGTCTTGAGAATAGTTTTTATTCCAATAATTAAATTGAAAATGAATTGTAATTAAGATAATCTAAAACACTTAGTTTGTGATCCAATAGGCTTATATCTCATTCATATTATGCAGGCTTGTATAAAATCCAAGATTAGTATTTAGAAATGTGTTAAGACACCCAATATAATGAATCTAATTTTACAACATAAAAAAAACACATGAGAATTAACTATGAAATATAATCCATTTTTTAAAAAATATTTCATCAACTAGGTTTCACACTCATGTCATGTACATATATGATCATACATATTTCTTGGACTATCAGAAATAAACTCATTTTTACACCATGACCATGGAATTTATTGTGAATACTATATATCTATCAAAGGGGTGAGATATCAATATCAATTAATATAGAAGGGAAACACCCTTCCTCAAATTATTCATTAATAACATTACAACTATGATACACTCCACATACACAAATTCACCTTAAAGTATTATCATCATGGTTTTTTATAAAAAATTTAAGTGCATGGGTCATGATATTCTTTAATAATAATCTTAATGAATAAGGACTAACACTCATTCTAATATATTAGACTATCCAATGACACATAAACATTTGGAATTTTGATTCTGGGTCTGTTCTCAAAATATCTCATCTTTGAGGTTATCAAGTGAAACATCATGAGTAGAAGTCTCATGTGTTTATGATTACTCATACATAACAACCAACATGATATGTTTCCTATAACAGACTTTTATTTGACCATATAAACCATTTTAAGAATATCATCATGAAATTTTATAGTTCTCATCATAGAAGGGAACTAATATGCCTTTTTAATGCGGAAAATATTCATGGAAATTATTACATTAAAGTCACTAAAAACTATAAAGAATTTTTAATAAGATATTTAAATTAACATTCACTTCATATAATATACATGTGATACCAATTACAAGAATTTTGTTTCAGAAAACCAGCTTTTATAGACTCCCACTTGGACTTGAGGCAACTGCTAATGACATTCAATCCTCTTGTCCTCACATGATGATCATGTTTATATTGAATTAAGGCTTTAGTAAAGGGGCCCACCATATTTTCTTTTTTGGAGACTATTCTAAATATTACATCACATCTATAATGAAAATATCTCATGATACGATACTTAAAAATTATGTTCTTTATCTGTTGATGTGACCTCAGAACCTTTGAACCAGATACCCTCTCTTTATTATCACAATAGAGTGTGATTGGGTCATTATTGATCAATACCATGTCAAGAACATGTAAAAAGTTTTTTTATCAAAATTAATTCTTTAACTATATCTAAATCCATAATATTCTCAGAATCTACTACAAAATCAGGACCATAGACATTATTTGAGATTTTCTAGCTCACAAAACCTCCATTAAGAGTGAAGATATATCCTATATGTGATTTCATATCATCTTGATTTATTTAGAAACTATCATATTCATATCCTCTTAAGATTGTTTCCTTATATACTCTATAGATTGAGAACATATCATTGGTTTAAGGATGTTACTTAAGTTTAGTCTTGATTTCCATCCAATTGTGGTCACATGTGTCTGTAGCACCCCAAACTAAGTGCCACTGTGTCCAGTTCGCCAATACAATTTGTTAAATGACCTTAGAAATGAAATCCCATACTATATAGTATATTAAATATTAATGAATGTTATATTAGACATATTGGGAGACTATAACCTCATTTTCTTATTAATCCACAACATATATAATATGATATAAAGGAAATAATATGAATAAATATAAAATAATAACTATTTAATTTCACAATATTGGTTACCTTCCCCCAACCAATGGTGAATGTTCCATGTATTTTCATATAGTTCCATGTGTGAAGGAAACAAAATAAAGGAAGATGAAGAATCCTCAAAACGGGTCCCGAAACCAAGTCTACTATAGCGTCCCAAGTTTTAGATCTGATGAAATTCAAAAGGAATTTGAATTTCTATCAATTGGTGGACTGTATTTTCATTATAAAAAGTATCATAATGTAAAATTGCGTTTTCAAACACATAAATGTGTTTTTATTTTGAATTGGTTTATGGAATGAGAGGTTTTAGGGGTGTCTAGATGATTTTAGAGAGTGTTGGGCCACAGAAACACATGTTTAGAAGGCAATGTAAGGGAAAATGGTTTTTTTGAAACTGTGAGACCCACCAAGTGTAACTGTGTGTCACAAAAATTGGATATGAAGGTATCACATAGATTGGTCTAAGCATGGAAGAGGAGATTTAAGGCTGCGAAGGTGTTAAAAAATGTGACAGTGGGATTTTTCTTGAGCTGTACACAGTTTTTCAAATCATGTGGCTAGTGCGTGTGAGGCAATTCCTTTGGTAGAGGATCATGCACTATTGGTGCATGATTTATCCCACCTTTTGATTAAACAATGACCCTCATTATAGGGACTATAAATTACCAAATTTCATTTTCCTAATTATTTCTTTCCTCCCCTATTATATTCAATCATCTCACATGTAGCAATCCCTCTTGGGAGATTCTACAATACTTCTTTAGGTATAGATTTTAATTCATCGTCTAGCCTCCATTTTGAGTTCTAATTATCTCATGGGAATAATATCGACGTGTCTATGAATCCTCTTTCCTCCTTTCATTGTTTATATTTTCCTCATTTTTTCTATTTTAGTGTGATCTAATTCGCCCTATATTGTGGATGTTTTTTAAATCCTTTAATTTATCTAGAATAAAATCCTTTGTGGTAATGATATTAGACATTTAGAGTATCCAAATAATAAGGTAGTTTCTCTATATATCTCCCCCTCAATGTTTCATATTTAAAAAATTGTGTTGTTGTTTTGCGCACTAGTATCTCTATGAGACACCACTCAAATATTAAATTAAATGTGTAGAAACTAATCCCAAAATTCTTGTAGCACTCTTATATTAAATTTTTAGGGTTTTATGTCATGGAACTAAAGTTTCATCGACTTTTATTGGTGATATATTTGAATGTATTTAATTAATAAATTTATTTCTAATAAAACCACTAGATGAGATGTGTTGTCTTCTCAAATGTAAGGAGTTGATTAATAGAATTTGGAATGATGTAATACCATACTAAGTTATGGCTTAGTTTCCAAGACATCTCCTGATTATTTATGGAATCATCTTTGTGGAATGGGCTTGATGATTCTATATTTAATGCATGTTAGAGAGGCATGAGTTATACAATTTCACGTATGGTGTTATATACCATGGGAATCCCACCTGGGCCAATAAATTTTATTAAATTCTCTATATTCCATGATAATCGAATTTCACATTTAATGAATTAAAATGCATTTTATATTCATGGACTTGTTATTAGTCAAATTAAAATGGAATATTGGTGTGTCCCTCTATAGTATACTGGTATTGTGGTGCGGTATGCCTAATAACACGGCCCACCTAAATTTTCATTTACACTAGAATTATGGCTAGACATGGAATTTAATTTATAATTGAACTTAAATGGTTAAATGAACAATAAAATCCTTGAGCGATACTCAGGTTCTGTAACATCACCCCCCTCTTTAATGGATTGATAAGGCATATGGACATTACTTGGCCTTAAGAGACATCTCTAATCTGCTAAAGGCTGGTAATAAATTCAAAGGGATTCATTGATAAGTGGGGATTATTTTTCCTTTAAAGTAAAACAACCATCAAAATATTCCATAACCAAATAACCACTACTTTATGAATAATAACAATGTAAAAAAACTCAAAAAAATACCATTGATATCAAAACCAACTAAAAAATAGTAGCATAATAGAAGACTACAAAACATCAATGTACACAATGGAAGACGAAAAACAAAAAAACCCCAAGACTCCAAAATAGAAATCTGAATCACCCAATACGATCCTTGATATAACATCACAAATACATCCCAAGTATCGTGACACACCACTAAATAATTTTGATACATTACATTTTCCTGAGTTTTGATAAATAATATCTACAAAAGAAACAAAATTTCCAAAGAAGGGGTGAGTAATTATACTCAATATATTTTCCCTAAATTACTTCCCTACTCACACCACTAGGATAGAACAAGTTAGAACATTTATATAAAATAATCTATATAAAGCCATTTAAAAAAGTTCAAAAATTTATAACAAGGTACCGAATCCGTTTTCTCAAATAAAACAATTTCCAAGGAAAAAAACACAACATGTCTTTCCAACCATTTCAAAAATTTAATTGGAATTACCAATTCCATATCAAACACCCACACACACCCCCACAAACCCACACACTAGCATAGTGTTACCATTTATGGTGGAAATTCTCATCTTCAACTCATACCCTTTTGATTGTGGTACTTCATGAGTAATGTTCATCCATTACATGCAAACATAACCATATTATCCAATCTACACATATCAAACCATATATTCCGAACCAATTTAATAATTTTAATAAACCAACCCTTTATTAAAAAAATATTAACTAAAAATTTCAATAAAATTAAACTTTTATTGAAAACAAATTTGAAACAATCCATTTCTATAAGACCAAAATATTTATTGAAAATTATTTTCCATGCATCAAAACCAAATAACCATTTGAAAATCATCATTCTAAAGTCATGTTTCCATTATCACCTTCCACCAAAACACCCAATTTTCTCAATTACATAAACGTCCACCAAAGCAGTTTTTCATCATGCATTTAAAAAAATAAAAAAAAAATCAACAAAAAAAATCATTTTGAAATCAATACTTCATGTTCTAAATAGAGGAGTCGATATTGAAGACACATACCCCGGTATTTATGGTGAAAAAATGAACGACACGAAAACACCAACAAAAATGGGTTAAATTTCAAAAAAATTGACTTATATCCCTTACCCTAGAATTAAGTAGTCCAAATATAAAAATGATTTCCATAATATTCCTTATATATATCCACAACAGAAATATATCTATGAAACATTGAGAGAGAGGGATTCGGTCTAAAAAAATCTTGTAAAAAAACCATAAACGATGACTTACCATGAGAATCAGGATTCAACGCACCAAGAAACACATCCGTATCACTGTCAATTCTATAGGGAGATGTTATAAAGCCCTTGGGAGGAAGAAATATCGATTTAGGGTTGGTTTTGGTGAAAACAAAGGGGTTGATACATAATCCCGACCTAGATCCACTTTTTAGGATATTGTTTTAAAACAACGTATTCTTAGTCGCACGATTAGAAAAATCGAGAGAAAACTATGTGCCAGCCACCGAATCAAGGAGGAACCTCACATAGATGGGTCGCACAGTTATAAATCTATGTGCGAACTTTGAAAAATCCCACTTTCCCACTTTTCATGGTTTCTTTATGGTGGCCAAATGGTTTGGGAAAATAGTGCACATTCCCCGTAGCCTCTTCTTTATTTTTTATGGTTTCATATAGGAGTTGAATAGATTCTAATAACCATTCACTAACCATGAGCCTTTATAAAAGCCTTTTAAAATTCCCAAATAATTCCATACCCTCCCAAAATTCAACCGAATAAATTACATAATTAAAAATTATAAAGAAATAGTTACTTACTTGAAATAGGGGGTGCTACATTCTCTCCACCATTGGCATTTCCATCCTCATAAATTAGAAAATGACTATTTCTCTAAAATATTACTCACCATTTATCTTTAATTTCCTTCTCTCATTCCCATGTCTCTTACTAAATTTGACCATTTTTCCAAAAAACCCACACTTCATTGATAATATTTCCATGCAAGACTATTCTTTCCTATCCACAAGCCATACTGGGATATAAACCAACGAAGCATCTGACTCTAGGTTAACATGATACCATCTGATCCCATGGATAGGATCATACTGAAACATTTTCAACTGAGACATATGTAACATATTTTTCATAGTGATGAAATATGGTGTAAATTCCAAATGATATGCCACCACATTCTCCCATTCCTGTTTCTAAAAAAGGCCTATGTATCAAAGAGTTTAGTTAAGTTAATTCCCAAAATGATGATGCCCAAGCCTTGGAGAAATCCTCAAGAACACAAGACCACTCACCTTGAATGACAATGTCTTTCAAAAATGATCCACATAAAATTTCTGGAATCTCTGAGACTTTGCCATCCTTGATTTGATGAACTCAATATTCTCTGTTGTTTCCTGGAGAAGGATAGACCCAACTAGTGAAGTCTCCCTTTTTTCCACCCAAAAAACTGGAAAATGAATAGGATTACTATATAATGATTCCTAAGGATATATATGTATCGTGGCCTGATAATAGTAGTTATCTGTGAACTCAACTAATAGAACATTCTCTACCCTTGAGCCACCAAAATCTATTACACAAGACTAAAACATGTCTCCCATCATTTGTAACATCCTATAGAATTACCCATCCATCTGAGGATGATAGTCCATACTAATGGTCAACATAGTCTCAAGGGATTTCTATAAGTATTTAAAAAACCTAAATGTAAACATCAGATATCTATTTGAAACTATCTAAAGTGGTGTGCCATGACTCTTTACTACTTCTCAGATATAGATTTTTGAGAAGTTCACTACAATATGATATTCATGAATAGGGATGAAATGGGCCGGATTTGTGAGTCGATCCACTATCACCCATATGACATCGTCTTTATGAATAGTTCTTAGGAGACTTGTTACAAAATCTAACACTATCTGTTCCCATTTCCAATTTGGAATAGGTAAAGACAAAAACATTCCTTCTGGTCACTGATGCTCATCCCTAAGTTGATGATAAGTTAAGTATATCGAAACAAAATCAACCACCGTCATTTCCAGAACAATCTATAAATACTGCACTTTTAATGTCTTATACAACTTCTTCATTCTAGGATGACCTACCCATCATGAATGGTGTTAGGAATAAATAAGTTGTTCCTAACAAACCCTAGGTGTGGCCATACAGTTATTTAACAATAACACTGAGCTTTCATCTAGATTACATCACTCAATAGTCTCCCCGCCATTGAGTTTTGAACTCAGAGCCATGGATTCTTCATCAAATACTTTTCCCTCTTTAAATATAACAACCAAATTAGGAACAAACAAAAATGGAAAGAAAATCATAAATTCGACTTGGTCTTTAAATTCCATGTGAATGTCAGCTAAGAATGACATCAACTACCACTCATATGAAACTTATTATTCCTACTGAGTATATAACATTATACTTAATGAATCTTCCACTGAATCTCCCTTTCTTTGATTATAAATCAAGATAATGTTTAACAATTATAGATACTCTATCCATATTATTTTTCTTAGGTCAAAATACATTTTTGAGACAATATTTTTCAAGCTTTTATGTTCTGTAATCACAGGGAATTTACCACCAAAGAGTTAATGATTCCATGTATTCAAAGCATAGACTATGAAAAAAATATCTAAATCAAATATTGGGTATTTTTTTTCTTGAAACCATAAATTCCTTGAGCTATAATCAATAAAATGGTCTCCTTTCATGAGAACACATACCTAATCTAATCTCAAAGCATAACAATACACCACATACCATTGTCCTAATTCTGAAAAAAATTAATATTGGTGAAAATGTAATGAAAAATTTTATCTCTTGAAAATACTTCTAGAATTCCTATATCCATTGGAATGGAACATCTTTCTCTTTAAATGATGTAATAAGTGATTTTATTTGTATGTAATCATGAAAAAAAATTCGGTAATAACCAGCTAGACTACGGACCCTGTGTATCTAAAAGACATTATTTTACGGTTTCCAAGAGATAACATCTTCTATTTTTTGGATTCATAGAAACACCTCTTTCAAAGATTTCATAGTCAATGAAGTGTACCTACTGTATCCAAAAATCGTTATTTTATTGTTTTTTATACAACTAATGATCCCCCAAGATTCTTAAAAACACCTCCATGTTTTGATCATGATCAACACTTGTCCTTGAATAGACTAACATGTCATCCAAAAACACCACCACAAAGGAATCCAGATATCACTAAAATATCTGATTCATCAATAAAATAAATAGCACTAGTGAATTCATAAGACCGAAAGGCATTACCACATATTCATAATGGCCATATCAACTCTTGATAGTAATTTTGAAGTATCCTCCTTTCGAACATGCAATTGGTGATATATTGATTACAATTCAATTTTAGAGAACCACTTATATCCCCTAAATTGGTCGAACATACGAACAATGTGTTGAAGTGGATACATATTATTTATTGTAACTCGGATAAACTTATAATTATCCACAAACAATCGATGAGTTCCATTTTCATTTTTTGATAAACAAATTATGGTAATTCCCATAGAGACTTCCTCAACTGAATGAATGATTTTATTTATAGATATTCTAACTAAACATTAGGATCCCTTAACTTAGTTTGTGTCATCTGGTAAAACAGAATGGAAATAGTACTAGTCTCTAAAAGGAGATCAATCATAAACTCCAAATCTCTTTTGGGTGGAAACCCTATGAAGTTCTTAGGAAAAACATCTGAAACTCATAAACAACCATTGGTAAACTACTATTCTTGATCTATTCCATTGATAAAAAATTCAAAGCCACCAACTAGTATAAGATCGTTCCAACTTCTGGTTCCAACAAGCCTATTACACCAGTCTTTACATTTCTATCTCCTCAAAAGAGATGCTCAACGCCATATTATGTTCTAAAACTAAACATTATGGTATAACTTCCTATGTGAGCCTTGAAAATTGTCATCCAATCCATACCCAAGATCATATCCCAAAAATTCATTTTTAGAATTGATAAATCCAATTTTAGATTAGTTTCATCATCAATTATATAATACTCTCTACACATAAAGGCTCGAAATTCTCTATGATCCAGAGGAGTTTTTAGTTTCATCACTAAAGGAATCATCTCAACATTTAAACACATAAAATAAATATCATGAGAATAAATAAAGTAATAAGATTTATCCATATAAAACAAATCTCTCATAATGGTTGAATTAAAATGAATCATACCTCTCACCATCGATGTTCTAGATTGATCATCAACATCAAACTTCTTATCTCTATATAATGCCATGATTTCCACACGTTGTTCCTTATTGACTTGTTGAGATTACCTTTACTGAGGAGTCATGGTAGTCCATGAATAACCATGAATAGATCTATTCTACTGATGATATTTAATCTACTACCCTCATCTCATCGAATAATACAAGGCCTATGACCCCTATAACATTTCTCGAGCACCCGACCTCAGAGCACTGTGATAATAGTACTAAAGATGCCCCATTTTATTTCAATTATGGAATTCACTAGGTATTTAAATACATTCTAACTTAATGTGACTATGAGAGACACATTAGAAACATCCCAACATGTTATTTGGTTTTGGGGGAATACTTACTGATCCATTCATCTGATTCTTAGTCATGCCTCCACATTGAAAATAGGAGAATATCTTTTTTTTATTCCTAGAATTAGAGATCCCACTATTTCCCATAGGCATAAACATACTTCCTCCCCATGTAACTCCAGAGATGTCCCTTTCTACCACTACTTCTCTATTAAGAATCTCTGTATAATCCATAATACAGATCACAATATTCTTTGAGAGAATATCCTTCCTCATCCCTAATTCAGTGACCCATACATTCTAGGATGCACTAACAGAAACATTGGGTGCAGAACATACTAACTTCTATGATAGAAAAAATTTTCTACTTCAAGATGAAGAACTATGTCATCCATTGAATTATAAATGAGTGGGGATATAGTTTTTGTTGAACAATTACTAAAAATCCTCCCATGTAAGGCCTTGGTCTAATTTATCCTGAAAAACTAAATCCAACCACTAGTGTGAAGGATCCTCTAGAATATACATCACCAGGTTGACCTATAGATCAGTAGGTGTGATAATGATATTGAATATTCGATTCATCATGTTCAGAAAAATATCTACCTTTTCTGTTTTTGAATCACCCTAACAGATGTATGTATTCTACTTTTGGAAATAAACAGAATGATCCACATTCCTTGGTTAATCCCTTTGGTTCCCTATTCCCACAACCTAGAAATATTGGATTATACTACAGACCAGTTGTTGGTTCACCTATGCCTCAGGTGAAACCACATTTTAGCAGCTTCTTCTTGTTGGTTTCTACAGTGCCTCCTAGAATCCATTTTCATATACAGAAAATAAATTCCATTTGTCTCACTCTATATCAATGGAAGGCTTAAAAATATCAAATTATACCACATCATACTATCAAAATAGTACTTTACTAAATCATCTTTTATGATGTTCAACCATTTCTAAAAAATATTTCTTACTGTTGGAAATCAAACAATTTTCAACTTACCATAACCACAGTCTTTTCAAAATATTACACTTGAAAAAAATTTCAACATTTTTAAAAAATCAACACATTGCACCAAGTCATTACTCAAAATGAAATATACACTCCTAATGGGAATTGATATCTAAAATGCATGTCATTTTCGTCTAATTGGCCAAACCCATGATAATTACATTCCAAATCCTATAAGTATCTATGAAACACTTATGTAAAAAAATCCTTAGTAACATGAATTTCATAATAAAAAGGATAGATAAAACTTTTATGTGCTACATTTCAAGTTCTGATAATCCTAAAACATTATACCAACCCGACATAATGAATAGTCCAAGATGAATGTAAACTCTAATAAAGAGAGAATTGATGACCACTTGTTAGTCAAGGACTAAACAAGCTTATACAACTTGTAACATTCCACCCCTCCTCATTGTCTGGAGATGGTGGAAGGACATTACATAGCGTTAATATACATCACCATGAAACCAAAGGATGGAAATAAATGCCTATGGATTCATTGAAAAATGGGGGATGTTTTTACCTTGAAATTAAAAGAGCCAAAGAAACATTACATAACAAAATAACCACTACATGATGCATGATAAGGATGTAATGAAACTCAAAGAAATACCATTGATATCAAAACCAACTAAAAAAGAGTTCCATAATTGAATATTAAAAAACATCAAAGTACATGGTGGAAGACCAAAACCAACAAAATCGGAAGACTCTAAATAGAAATCCAAATAATCCAAATTATTCATGCTCTAACTCCACAAAACATCCCATGTGTCATGATGCAATATTAAATAAGTGTGATACTTTAACTTTTCCCTTGTATTGATAAACAATATATGCAAAATCACTAATGTTCCAATGCATTGGTGAGTTGTGAAACTCATTATATTTTCCTCAAATGAATTCCCTACGCAATACACTAGGATATAATAAGTTATTAAAATTTTAGAAAATAATATATTTAAAACCATTTAAAATAGTTCAAAGATTTACCCCAAAGGCAAACAATTCCATACCAAAGCAGTTTTATCAAATAAACCACGTTTTGAGGAATAATAACAAAATCTCCATGCCAATCATTTCCTGAATTTAATTAGAAGTACCCATTCCATATCACATATCCACATAGACCAACACACACCGACACACAATCTAGGTGTTACCATTTGTGGTGGAAATTCACATACATAACTCGTCCCCTTTTGATGGTGGTACTTCAGGACCAATGCCCATCCATTCCAAACACAGTTAACCATATATGACTAACCACACATGTCAAACCATCTTTTCCAACCCAATTCAACCATTTTAATAAACGTCACCTTTATTGAAAACCATAACAACAAAAAATTTCAATAAAACCAAAATTTTATTGAAAAAACTATTCCAACAAACCATTTCAATAAAACCAAAACTTTTATTGAAAACCATTTACCATGCATCAAAACCAAATAGAAACATTAAAATTATCATTTTAAAATCATGTTATCAATATCACTTTCCACTAAAACACCGAATTTGAACAATTCTATTAACTGTCACCAAATGAGGGTTCCATCATACATTTAACAAAAAAATTCAAAATTAAAATCAATCAGAAAATAAATTTGAAATCAACCTTTCATGATCTAAATATAGGAGCTATGACTAAAACCACCTACATAGGAATTTATGGGGAATATGAAGAACGGAACTAAAATGCCAACAAAATATGGTTGAATATCCAACAAACTAGCCTTAGATCTCTTCCTCTATCATAATAATGGCTAAACATAATCATTATTGGTATGAAAAACCCATATATATATCCCAAATGTAACTAGATCTAAGAAAAAAATAGAGCGAGGGATTATCTCAAAAAAATATTAAAAACTATAATAAAAAATGACTTACCGTGAGATTTGGTGATTAAGGCACCAAGAAATGCCTTTGGATAACATCCAATTCGATGCAAAGAGGTTATAAAGCCCTTGGAAAGTAGAAATGTTGAGTTTGTGTCTGTTTGGTGAAAAATTAGGGGCTGAAACATAATCACAACGTAGATCCACTTTTTTGTATCTTGATTTTAAATCGTCCACGGTAAGCATACGATTAGAAAAACCATGCATTAATCATATAACAGCCAATACCTCAAGGAGGAACCTTACACGGTTAGAAAACCATGCTCCAACCATTAAATAACCCACTTTCCCACTTTTCATGGTTACTCCCAAGCTGCTGCACTATCTGGACAAACAGTGCACGTTCCTGCATGCTTTCCCCTTAACCACTGTGTCATTGTGAATGGTTTCCTATATGAGTTTTATGGTTTCCACTAACCATGTACCTATTGTGATCCTTTTCAAAGGCCACCAAAACATTCCAAAATCATTCCAAAACCTCCAAAAATTTACCCAAACACCTTACAAACATAAAAAAGTATAATTAAAGGGTTCATTATTGAAATCAATGGTCCTACAGGTTCTTTATTATAGAATTACATGGAATGGATGCTAGTATAATATAGATTATATATACCTTGGGCGATACACGAGTCTCTTAATTATGTAATGACAAGGATGGGTTCATAGGTTAAATGATTTGTACATATGCCGGAAGCGATACTTGGTATGCCTTAGATGGTGTCACCATGCATTTTCCATACCTCTGAATGAGTGATATGAGTTCCATAGAGAAGACATAGTGGATGAGTTCGGTGGATAGATAGTAATCCCATGCCTCAAGTGATACTTTGCCCCCAATACATAATACTTTGGACATGATCAGAGGGGTTTTTTCCTGAACTGTCCATAGTGATACTTAGGATTCCATTTACGGATCTCCTTGGAAGAACCCATTAATGATTTTTTAGTTCCCCTAGAATGATACATGTGATTCCATTTATAGGTCACCTAGGGTGGGTTTATGGTTCCACTTATTAAATTCTACTGACGAATTAAATGTTAATGACTAAGAGTACATATATGTTATCCATGGACATTTCCACCAAGACAAATCAAATTCTTTGGCTCAATCACATTATTGATACTTATATCAGGATGACCCACATTATATTTATAAATATTCACTTATGTTCAGAGAAATTTCAGCCAAGGTAGAAGTAAGTACGATCTTCTAGGTGTCCCTAAGTAACTTGTGTTGACAAGTTTATTTTTAGTTTATTTATTGATTGACTTATTATACCTTCACTCCATTGAAATTTTAAATAATAGACTAGATTATTCTTTAGAGACCTTTGGTGGTGTACTAATGATTATACCACACACCCTACTTTAGACACAATTTCAATAGTGGACTCGAGAATACCTCATGTTCACAGGTCCATATATTATTCTGTATGCTATACATTGTACACAAAATCATAGGAGAAGTTGACCTAGCTAGTACTTATGATGCTCATGGAGATCACCCTCGTGGGTTTTCATTATTTTTTTATTGATTTACTGTATTGTGTCACCTGATATATTTCTATCAATTTTGATTTATGTTTCTATATCTAGACATGTATGTATAGATGTATAGTTTTTATTTTTCATTTTATCAATTGTTATATTTTTCTTCCAGTGCTCTATCTATTATGTATACTGCTTCAAAATATTATTTTTTATTCTTATCTGATATACTAATGTGCTAGTCTGATCATGAGATTATAGTCTCCCCATCATACCATATTTATACCCTCACTGATACTCAGAATCCTTTGACATACAGTGAGGTACACTTGAGGCTATGTGGAGATTGATCCAGCTACTAGTTTAGTAGTCAGTTGGGTTGGGAAGTTACAAATTGAACCATATCCAAGTTTCCTTTTGACTTACTATTTTTTGCAGGTTGACATGTTACTAGTAATGTGTCAGCACTTGGTAAATATATATGTTTGGGAGTGATCAAGCCAAAAATAGAGAAAAGTCCAAGTGGCCAGGGATGGGACCATTGTTTATGATGTTCACAATTACAATTGAATATTTTTTCACCTTGAGTGATTGGTGTACCTTCATCTACTTATTGATTTATGAGATTTATATTATATTAACCTTGGAATGGTACTATAAGGATGTTTCATTACATGCATCTTTATAGGAACATATAGATTCTCATACTATGAATATTCCATTCCTTGTAGATTTAATTAATTTATTGTTTGAGATTTCTGGATGTGCCTTTTATGTTTATTATCATGCTTATTTAATTTCTATGTTTAGGAAATTATATTTCATGATTCCTGATTATATATTATGTCCAAATACTAACATTTTTGGTTGATTAATGAGTATTATTTCCTTACATTCCATGCTTATATGCTTATTTACACGCTTTCTTGTATATGATTGATATGTTTAGAATTTCTAGATATAATTTTTATATAAAAATGGCGATTAAAATTCCATAAGAAATTTGAATAATTTTTCCTACATATATTGATTATGAAACCTAAATTAACCAATCATGAGTTGTTTGATCCATGAACCATTTGTTTCATGGGCTAAAACATACATGTTGAGATTAAATGGGATCCAATTTGCAATATATAATGTACGTGGTCACTTTATATATTTGAAAATTGAAACCCATATAATCAAACCATTATAAAAAACTGTGATATACCTTGATACCATACTATAAATATAAGAGTTGTTCTATTTTGACTTAATAATTATTTGGTTGACTATGCACCTCATACATGGATTTCCCTAAGTAAATTTGCCTTGGCTTGTTATGTTTTTGTGATAGGACCCACTAAGGGGCTTTCATTGTTTTAATAATTCAAATGTTTTAGATTGTATCAAAATGAACTTGGATGACTTGACTTTTAACCTTGTAGGTCACCTTTCTTTTGATATGCCTTAGTGCTTAACCACATAGGGGTATACTTATGAAATATAATGATTGTCATTTAAAGTTTCCACAACCACCAAAATGGGATTACATACAGGCATATGGTAGAATCATACTTGAATGGTCCCCTTTTCAATCTATTACAAATATATCCTCTACATTTGGAGCTTTATTATTTATGAGTCTTTCAATAAATAAAATGCCAATTTCAACCGAAATGGTTTTTTTCCTTTATAGAGTGAAAATGAAATTTTCCTTAACTAATCCTATCGTGAAACCTTATAAAGAACTGTTTTTTAATGAAAATACTTTTATATGATGAATTTCCTATTTAGAACATGGTTTTAGTTAATTAAATTATTTTTAAAAGTATGTTTGATAAAACATTCTTATGTGCCAGGTGGCTTTAGCTAAATAAAGTACCAAGTAATTTTTCTTTATGTCTTGTATTAGATGTCCCTTAAAACTAATACTTGAAATGGTTAATGATCTAATTCTGAGTTAGTGTAATGAATTAAAATAAATCCTTAATTTTAGGTTTATCGATTGACCCTCTTGTAAGGGAGGTTTAAACATCTCTTGAGTAGTTTGTTTGAAAAAAGAATTTAAGTGTCAACTATAAGAACCTTATTCTATAGAACAATCATAAATTATATAACATATAGTCTAGTGACCTTTTAGGAGTGACACCCTTATTGTGTCAATGATTTATTTTTTGGTAAAGGGATATCCCAATGTAGGTAGCGCCCTCAGAACCTGAAAACCCATATCAATGCCAATGAGATTTTGGATGTGTGGTACTCTTTAAGTTCCATTTTCCTATGTAGGAAATTTGGTTTAAAAAAACCTTTATTTTAATGGGTGGTAGTGTGGTGTTTTGACCCTCATTATGGTCTTGATCATCATGAAATTCTTAGTTTTTATTGGGTGGACATTCCTAGGGAATTTTTGACCTCTTAGTGGTTATTGTGACCCTTGTTTGTCTTCTTTAGAATTGGATAACTCTGGAGGTCATCATACTTTATATAATTCATTTGGGTTAGTATGAATCTGAGATAGTTCTTTTGTATGGGTCATGTGATACTTGAATTCATAGTTATGAGAAACCTATGGATTGTATCAACAAGGTTCTGTAGTGAGGATGAAATCTCGGGGTAGTAAGCATTGTTAAATGTGGTACCCATCAGGTTACTAAATGTTACAATGATCCATTTGATTTCATTTGAAATATTTATTCTTTGAGATATTACACTATTTTTATGGGTCATCTCTGAATTAGAGTGACCTATGCGTTAAAAGAAACCCGACACATTCCAATGATCTAGATGAATTTTTAAAATAGGATTGGTTTTTTGACTTGCTGTTTGGTTTGTTATGGCTATTATACCTGATTCTATGGTATATGTGGATGCAAATTAAAAGGATTTTCTTATATATGTCTAAAGTAATTTTATCTAAGATTGATTGAATACATCTATTATATCCCTTATTTTGGTTCAACGACTGATATATCATGTTGATACTCTCTAGGACTAGACTTTAGTGGTCAATGAATTGTGTTCCATTGGTGGTGTTTTAATTTTCAATTAATCAATATACTAGGAAACTCCTAAGGTGTGGATCATAATAATAATTTTTTTTCAAATATTCCCTTCCAAGTATAAGGATCACAATGAAGAAGAACCATTTGTAAATGGTCAATGCAATCTTAAATGTCCTTCAAGATAGTGTGTTTCGAAATTTGTCAGTACTAGAAAGGAAACACGATGATGATATGGTGGGATGTATATGACACTGATGAAAAAGTAATTGATTTTGGATAAACTCCTGGGGTTGTGCTTGAGTGATTGTAGGATTCCTAGGGTGTTATTGTCGTTGGTTAATGATGATGTATCGATAGGGGCAGCTGAGATATTTTAAACAGAGTATGACTTGTAGTGGTTTGACGTCTCTTCCTTCTAGTAGCTGGGTACGGATGGTTCAAAACAATACTACACACTTTTTTTTTGACACAATAGGAGTGTCTTGGGTCGATTTTGGAAATTTATCAAATAAATATAGTGTAATATTTCCTTAGTGATGATCTTGACCTCTATCTTGTCATCATCTAGGATATGTTGAGAGTGTATAAGCTATATGCTGAAATAAAATATTAAAATTACATTCTATTATAAAAAATAGGACATATCATAGTTTTATATTGGAAGCGTGTTTTTTATTGAGCCATGGTTTGAACTAAGTGATACTTGGGTTCCCAAAATATAACACCTTGGAAAGACTCACAAACACCTGTTTCTTCCTTCTAATTTTAGTTCCATGTGGATGAAATATTTGACTTAATCAATGTTCCTGAAGTATGGATATTGAATTTGTACCAATCAATTACTAGAATATTTTAGACTATGGTGTATGAAAAAAGAGCTCCTTGGACTCCAGTTGATGATTCAAAGTCTACCCTCATATTTAGTCAGGATCAGATGTGATGTTTGAAATGGAAACAATCCAAGTGTGATAGATTGTGTGTACATAATTTTCATACTGGGGAATGAAAATATAAATGAACATTTTTTCTAGAGACATCACCAAAATACAGTTATAGGCTTTTGTGAGAATGCATAGAGAAAATATTGGGGTTAATTTGTCTAAAGGAATTTGGTATAGCTCTTGGAAGTAACCAGCCATCAATGAAAAGTGTTATGAGGGTATCCAATTAGATTCTATTTGACATGATACCTCTCTATTTCCATATGCGGTCAGTGAGGAATCACTTTTCTCATGTCGTTGGGATGTGGGAAGTGTTGTGTGGGTTAGAAATGTATTCTGTGAAAAGATGTGTTGTCCTAGGTAAATGAGGTTAGTTGGGATATGACCATTCTTTTAAACTAAGAATCGTATGGTGTGTTTCGCCATAACTATATGGTATGGATTAATGGAAACTTACATCTGTAGAGATACTATGAATTATAATTTTCCATTCTATGGTAGAACCCATGGTGGGGAGAACCATAAGCTGGTGGTTTGAAGATACAATTATATGATTGTGTCTCATGATAGAATGGAATCAAGTTTGCTTGGTCAAGATGTTATAGTCTCAAATTTGTGTATTGAATCAAGTTTTTATAGCTTATGTACAGTATTATTAATGTGATGTTGGGAGGTATATTGGGAATTTTGAAATTTAACACGACTTTTTGAACAACAAATCATGACTAGATTAGGATAGGTGTTGTATTCATGCTTTCCCCAAGGATTCTCGGGGATGTGACATTCTAATGTTGGGTGATTATAGCATCCCTTAATTTAGAACATATGAAATTCAAAAGGAATTTGAATATTTATAATTTGGTGGATGGGACATTATTTAGACTAAGTCTCAGAATGTAAAACTGAGTTTTGTATCACTTAAATTTCTTGTTTTAAGACATGGTTAAAGGAATGAAATTTTAATGAGTTTCCCAATATGTTTTGGGATAATCAATCCCTAGAATGTCATGTATAGAAGTACTAGAAAGGTGGAGTGATTTGTCTGAAACCGTGTGGCCCACTAGGTGAAACCGTGTGTCATAAACATTGGAGATGGAGGTATCACATTGTTTGGTCTAACCATGTGAGATGATCCTCATGGACATGCAGTTGCTGTATCAATATTGAAAGTGGTCTTCTGCATGGGATATGTATAGTTTATCAAACTATGTGTCTAGCCCATGCAAGGTGGTTCCTTGGGAAGAGGCTCATGTACGATTGGTGCATGCTTTGGCCAACCATGTGGCTATACTATGCACCTCATTAATGTGGATGGAAATTAAAAAATTTACATGACCCCCTTTTTTATTTCTCTACCTTTTTATTCCTACCTCCCAAGCACATCAATCCCTCTAGGGAGCCCCACCCTTCCACCTCTAGGTATGGAGAGAACACATTCATCTATCCTCCATTTTGATTATCTCTTATCTTATTAGAAGTATATTGGTAAGTCTAAAACTCCTCCTTCCTCTTATATTTTTTTTGTCCTTTCCTCCTATGTCATATTTTTTTGTGACCTAATCGACCTTTTTTGTAGAGACCCGAAGCTTATCGTACATGGACATTACATTACTTTTGCGGAATACTTAGTACATAACAAAAACACACACACAAGGATCGTAATAGTTTAGTGTCTTTGGAAACTCGGAACGTAATCTTCTAATCGTGGTGAAAGATCTTCAATATCTCCCATAAAGATCGTCACTTTTTTTTACCTAAAAACCTTTCTTTATATCCTGGGGAAAAGAAAACATAAAAGGGTGAGCTCAAATGCTCAGTAAGGGTAAACAAAATAAATATCAATCACATCATATACATAAGAACATAGCTTTTGGAAATCTTAACCTGCAAAAGAGCTCATAATATCATAACATGGGATAAATCATAGAAGTGAAAATGAGATCCCCATAATCATAACATGAAACTTGAAACTTTGTGGCATGCACACATAATCATAGAAAATCATTTCTTGTTAGTCATGACTCATTGCCAAGACTATCTTAGTGGACAAAGTCCCTTTCTGAATCGAGTAACCCTCATTTCAGTCCTGTTTCACTGAACCGGTATAACCTACCATTTCAGCCATGTCTATCTCATGAGATATAAAATCTTTACCCAATGCATTGGAGGGAGATATAGGTCCCACCCATCTTATAATGAATCCTTTCTTATGTGTGCCACATAATCATAAATCATACATCATTACATAACCCATATAATACAAATGTGAATCTTAAACATCATGACATCATAAAACAATTCATATAAGATAAAGGAACTCATAAAAATAATTCCATCACAACATAATCAAATCAATGTAAGAATAGGGATAAAAACAGAACCCTTTATTATCTTAGATGGAAAATAATTTTGATAAAACACTTGAACTCCATTCTTGAGGAAAATATCCTTTCTTCTTCAAAAACAATTTTCCTTTCTTAACATGTCATACAATTTTAAACTAAAAGAAGTTGATTTAAAATAAACATGAAAACTTGTAAAGGAAGCTTCTTGGAAATAATTTTTTAAAAATCCATTCATGCCGTATAAGTTAAAAAACATTCTTCGTACTTTTGTCAGAAAAGTCAAAATGTACCTCGTACGAAAAACGACAAAAGATTCCATTCATACATATTACTAAAAACTCACCGAAGGGTAAAAATGGATTAAAAAAATTGTAGGTGGATGGAAATAATATTACATATTGATGAAACATGGATGTGGATGATAAAATACACCCCAGTAAATACTTACGAATAAACAATCTCGGATAAAAATGAGATTGTGATATTTCCCTTACCTTAGATCCAATTTGCTTCGTATGTGTCCGAACCTCCTGTATAATGATTTAAATAATGTCATTGACTTATTACAGAATCATATTCATTGTTATGATATCATATATGGTTCACTTATGACATTATATTACCCGTTCTTTTGTAAATTCCATGTTAAAGAAGCGTTTTGGGTAAAATCGTTTCATTTATCGTAGGTGTTTTGACTTGTTGTTCTTGACATCATTATTACTTATATAATGATTTACTTACTTCCAGAATATAAAATATGATTTATATATCATATATATTCAGTATATATATATATATAATAGATAGATAAATAAAATGAAAAACACCGTTCATGGAGACGGTAGTCCGTACGTACGCATGAACGCTGTTTTTCTTTCCTTATTGTCTTGAAATGGAATTAAGTAGATGACATACATATGTATATATATACATAAATACAGTAGCTTTATAATGTCATATATTTCATTATTATTTGTTATATATACATTATAATCATTCTTAAATGGTTAACATGGAGAATGAATCTCATCGCGTCGTGGAGACGGTAGTCCGTACGTACGCACGAGCGATGATATCATTTCTATAAATATTGAATTGAATTGGAGTGGATTATACAATATATCAGAATCAATATGATGTTGTAATAACTATGTATATTTATTCTTTACACCATCATACCCATCCATGTAAGGTGGTGGTGGAAAATAGATTACACCACGGCGTGGAGACGGTATTCCGTACGTACGCACGCGCGGTGAATTCTTTTTCCGTAGGATGGATAGATGGTGAAATAGGGTTGTTTCATACTTATAATAACATATCAGTATGTAAGTAATACTGATGTTATTACTTTATCATGAAACAACTAAATAAGAAGAAGTTGAAGAAGAAAGAAATTGAAAAGATCGGTAATGGATATTACCTCTTCTTTGGAACGCCTCTTTGAATCCTCCACTTAAGGAACTAAGATTGGTCTTTGGAGAAGACCAGGACCTCTAGGATTATTCTAGGGAAGTGGAGAGGAGAAAATGGCAGGGGTTGTCCGAGCTTGAGTGCTCAAATTGATGTGAGGAGGAGGGGGAGGAGGTGCCCTTTTATAAGGGAGGAGAGGGGCACCTTAGGAATATCTCAAAATATTATTTTATATTAAAGTCAAAATCGGTTTATAATGGTTCCAAAGGGTATTATTTCGAAGATAAAGTGGGGATGGGTCGAAATCCTATCAACCAATAGAATTTAGACAAGTTTAGGATATTATTTTAACATTATCAATTAGATTTAACTCTAAGTTAAATAATTTAACTTTTACCATGTCTTTTTGTTTTCTTTCACTATATGGTTAATACACTTACTATAACATGCCAAACGAACCCCAAATTGTTTATTATTAATATATATATCCTTATCTAAGTCATTTGGCCGAACCTTATATTTTTAGGAATACAATAACAATTAATAATATAATATTTGATTTAAAAACTATTTTGTGTCAATTTTGACACTATTTGATATATGATTTTTTTGAAAGTCATTACAGAATTAAATGTTCGAACCAAGTTGATTAAATCAACATTAATATATCATAGTAACCTATAAAATTAGTGGAATTCATAAAAAATTTCAAATTACATTTATTTTGGTGTTTATAACAACAATTATGTCAATATTTCATTAATAAGATAATTACTGCATCATCGTTGTATCATAAATAAATTAAATTATTTGATGTCTAAAAGTTACAAATAAAATACCATCATGTAGGAAATATTTTTAGCTTTCTAATGAATATTTACAATCGAATTTATCTTATGTATAACCCCATATTAAAAATGATTTACTTATTAAACTTTGATTTTAACTATTTTAACCTTTCTTTAAATAAATTAATAATAAATGTCATAATCTAATCCAAGTGGGCCTAAATGGTCATATTTTATTCCTAAGTTTGTTTTTGGTCGAATTACACTTGTCCAATAGAATTAGGACATGTGTTAGGGTAATAGTAATATCATATTTATCCTTAGTTACCCTATTTACTATTAACCGCGGTAAAAAAAGTAAAAATTTACTATTCACCAAAAAATTATTTTCATCTCATTGAACCACATTTTAGTCCTTGATATTAACCGTGTCTCTCGGATTTTCGAAATTCCATTCACAGAAGCGGAAAAATTAAGTTTTATGAAAAATTCAGTTTTTTTAACAACCACTTAGTAGTTTCACTATTCATCAAAAATTGATGTTTTTCAGAACAATGCCAAAATTTCATCCCAAGCTATATTTCATATTCCGAATTCAAAAATGAAGTCTATTTTACCAAATTCATACCATAAAAGTTGCATTAATTATTTTTATAATTAAATCCCGCTGTTAAAACTAATAGCATGTTTTTAAGAAACAATATCTATCAAAAGATTGACACTTGTTTATGTCTAGTTTAAATGTGAAATTACATCCAATGACCAACATTGTATTAAATTGTAAAAATATATTCTAAATATACTTTAAAACCACTCAAATTAATGATTTATCACTATTAATTATTTCGATTAAAAAAGTTGTTTTTAATTATAATTTAGTAATTTTCACTATTCATCAGAATATGAAAGTTATCCGAAAAGTACCAAAATTTCACCTTAGGCTAAATTCGATACTCCGAATCCAAGAATGAAGTTCATTTTGAAAAATAAGATTTACAGAATTTTAAAAAGTGGTTATTACTATTCATAACGGCTAGTTTTAATAATATTTTAATAGCACATCGTTGTTTAGTGAAACTCGGTATTGCGTATTACACACGCTATCGAGGAAGGTCGCGATTGCGTGTAATGCAAGGCAAGACAAGGATGCGTGTTGTGCAAGCTCCTTTTGGTGTAGCGTACAACACAAGACATTAATAAAATTAAAAAGAATATTTTTTTATAAAATCTTGGGCTGTTACATTCTACCCCCCTTAAAATGAATTTCTCCCTCGAAATTCGTCGGGGTTATAAATGGTTTACTATTCGAAAGTTTCTTTAATAAAAACCCACATCGTAAAAAGGAATATCAAAACCAATCTTTAAAAACAAAAGTATGAAACGTAACGGTTACCCAAATAAACTAATCATTGGGTTTCCACATAGGTGAAAATATGGATATGGAAGAGAAATCTAACCATCATGTTCTGATGGAGAGTGGTAGAGAACATGGCTATGGAAAAGCCAGTAATCACAAATCCATAGATTTGTGATGATATAAGGTACCATCTGATTCATCAGGTATAAGATCACTAGGACAACATTTTTGGTTTTCAAGATCATTTCCTAAAGTTGAAAATTTGAATTAGAATAAATACTTACTTTATTTTGGTACAATCTCACTGTTTTTCGTGCCTTGAACAATTTCCACTTCATCTCTTAAATAAATGAAGTTGAATTTGTTATTCGTGAAGTGTTAGCAGATCATGTGATAGAATGACGGGTCATTCCATCTGTCTCAAACAAAAGGTTAGCAAAAATTATATGCATAAATCGATCTATAGTGAGATTAATCATATATGGTTCCTAAAATGGACTTATACTTCATATATCATACCGCTTAATATAATAAAACTAGTTTCTACTAAACAGGGACTTCCTGTAGGTCAGTGGTAGGCGATAAAGGCCAGTCGCACTTCAGTTGTGGGTTCGATTCCTACAGCCTTGTCCGAAGCGATGGGCTGTCGCCCGTCCTGCAGTTTGTCCTTTTTCTAAAACTACGTTACTATAACATCCCATCAATAATATCGAAAATCTTCTATCCTTAAACAATACTAACTTATGTCCAACATAATCCAGTCTAATATTTAGGCTTATACATAATACTGCAGTCCACTCTCATAATATAGTGACAACGATTACCAGAGATTTAATACTGTCGTTGATCCCCACATATCATAAGATATGTCTTGTTGGTCACATTCCAAACATTCAAAGTCCTTAATCTTGTATTCTCTTGAATACCTTAGTGAAAACATGAGTGCAGTTAAAAGTTAACACTTCCACATACCAAAATCCTCAAAATTCTATATACTCAAACCATGATATCACTTAGTCCTTATATCAATCATGAGCTCATGAATACTATTAAACATTCCATTTTCTCGTCTTCATTATGCGCATATCATCTTATTTCCAAAAAATATCTCAATCACTTTGAATACCACATCAATAAATATTGTAATACTCAATGATACAACATTATCTTGGAATCCCATTACATAAACACTTAATCATTCCACCACATCGTTGTCATATTCAACATTTCCAATAGTGATCGCATGTGATTTCCCTTTGTCCTTTGCCTTCAGTGGTTGCTCATGTTGATCATCACTAACCCTTGGATTAGGGCAATTATTAGCATAATTCCCCATTTCCTTGCACTTGAAGCATTGAAGTGTTGGTGGTGCGTTCTCTGCAGTGTTTGCTTTATTCACATCATTAGAAACTCTTTTTCCATTACTTCGACACTCAGCTGCTCGATGACCTTCTTTTCCACACTTAAAACATTTTCTAGTTCCTTTAAGACAATCTCCACCATGCTTCTTTCCACACTTTGTGCATAAGGAAACATTCATCTTCTTTTCACCATTATTATGAGATTTCTCCTTGAACTCCATCTTTCGTTTCTTGTCAAAACCATGAGATGGATATGTAACACCAACTTCCATTTCTACCTTGATAGCACAACGCACAATTTCTTCATAGCTACTGAAGTCTCTTATAGCTAATTCCCTTCGAAGACTTGGTTTTAAGCCACTGAAAAATCGATCAACTTTACTTTCAGGTTGGATGATAATGCCAGATGCATACCTTGCAAGTCTTGTAAAATTCGCTTCGTATATACCAACAGATTCATCATCCTTCTGCTTCAGCTCAATAAACTCCTTTTCCATCTTTGTTCGAAGAATACGAGGGAAGTACTTACTGAAAAACAAGTTCTTGAACTCGTCCCATTCCATGGACTCAATTTCATCCCTTGGCCTCGTATTCTTGATAAGATTCCACCATTGATCAGCTTCACCTTCCAAACGATATACTGCTAAGATGACTTTATCATGTTCAGAACATTGAAGAACTGAAAATATCTTTTCAGTGGTACTGATCCATTGTTCAGCAACAAGTGGATCGGAAGTCCCACTGAAAGAAGGTGGACGTTGCCTCATGAAGGACTCAATAGAATATTGTTCCCTTCTCTGCTCATTTGGAAGTCCAGAATGATTCATAGCTTGTGTAAGTATAGCAATAAGATTTTGCACTCCATCTCCCATAACATTTGTTTGTTCAGGAGGGCAATCATTGCATTGTCCATTGCATTGATCAACACGGTTCCTTCGGGTTCCAACCATCGTCTAAAACCCAAAAAGAATAGTGTGAGAGGCAAAAATCATGCTAGGGAAAACAACATAATAAAGGGGGAGTACCTTCAATATCCAACATCTTAGGTTTAATTCTATGATCGTTAGCGTAATTCTATTACTATAACCTATACGTATACTTATCCCTAAGGACATCCCTAGACATACCATAGAAATATCTCTAGGGATCTCACTAACGTTTTCGCATCCTAGTTTTCAAAGGTTGACTAAACCTTTCCTCTAATACCAACTGTAGAGACCCGAAGCTTATCGTACATGGACATTACATTACTTTTTCGGAATACTTAGTACATAACAAAAACACACACACAAGGATCGTAATAGTTTAGTGTCTTTGGAAACTCGGAACGTAATCTTCTAATCGTGGTGAAAGATCTTCAATATCTCCCATAAAGATCTTCCCTTTTTTTTACCTAAAAACCTTTCTTTATATCCTGGGGAAAAGAAAACATAAAAGGGTGAGCTCAAATGCTCAGTAAGGGTAAACAAAAGAAATATCAATCACATCATATACATAAGAACATAGCTTTTGGAAATCTTAACCTGCAAAAGAGCTCATAATATCATAACATGGGATAAATCATAGAAGTGAAAACGAGATCCCCATAATCATAACATGAAACTTGAAACATTGTGGCATGCACACATAATCATAGAAAATCATTTCTTATTAGTCATGACTCATTTCCAAGACTATCTTAGTGGACAAAGTCCCTTTCTGAATCGAGTAACCCTCGTTTCAGTCCTGGTTCACTGAACCGGTATAACCTACCATTTCAGCCATGTCTATCTCATGAGATATAAAATCTTTACCCAATGCATTGGAGGGAGATATAGGTCCCACCCATCTTATAATGAATCCTTTCTTATGTGTGCCACATAATCATAAATCATACATCATTACATAACCCATATAATACAAATGTGAATCTTAAACATCATGACATCATAAAACAATTCATATAAGATAAAGGAACTCATAAAAATAATTCCATCACAACATAATAAAATCAATGTAAGAATAGGGATAAAAACAGAACCCTTTATTATCTTAGATGGAAAATAATTTTGATAAAACACTTGAACTCCATTCTTGAGGAAAATATCCTTTCTTCTTCAAAAACAATTTTCCTTTCTTAACATGTCATACAATTTTAAACTAAAAGAAGTTGATTTAAAATAAACTTGAAAACTTGTAAAGGAAGCTTCTTGGAAATAATTTTTTTAAAAATCCATTCATGCCGTATAAGTTAAAAAACATTCTTCATACTTTTGTCAGAAAAGTCAAAATGTACCTCGTACGAAAAACGACAAAAGATTCCATTCATACATATTACTAAAAACTCACCGAAGGGTAAAAATGGATTAAAACAATTGTAGGTGGATGGAAATAATATTACATATTGATGAAACATGGATGTGGATGATAAAATACACCCCAGTAAATACTTACAAATAAACAATCTCGGATAAAAATGAGATTGTGATATTTCCCTTACCTTAGGTCCAATTTGCTTCGTATGTGTCCGAACCTCCTGTATAATGATTTAAATAATGTCATTGACTTATTACAGAATCATATTCATTGTTATGATATCATATATGGTTCACTTATGACATTATATTACCCGTTCTTTTGTAAATTCCATGTTAAAGAAGCGTTTTGGGTAAAATCGTTTCATTTATCGTAGGTGTTTTGACTTGTTGTTCTTGACATCATTATTACTTATATAATGATTTACTTACTTCCAGAATATAAAATATGATTTATATATCATATATATTCAGTATATATATATATATAATAGATAGATAAATAAAATGAAAAACACCGTTCATGGAGACGATAGTCCGTACGTACGCATGAACGCTGTTTTTCTTTCCTTATTGTCTTGAAATGGAAGTAAGTAGATGACATACATATGTATATATATACATAAATACAGTAGCTTTATAATGTCATATATTTCATTATTATTTCTTATATATACATTATAATCATTCTTAAATGGTTAACATGGAGAATGAATCTCATCGCGTCGTGGAGACGGTAGTCCGTACGTACGCACGAGCGATGATATCATTTCTATAAATATTGAATTGAATTGGAGTGGATTATACAATATATCAGAATCAATATGATGTTGTAATAACTATGTATATTTATTCTTTACACCATTATACCCATCCATGTAAGGTGGTGGTGGAAAATAGATTACACCACGGCGTGGAGACGGTATTCCGTACGTACGCACGCGCGGTGAATTCTTTTTCCGTAGGATGGATAGATGGTGAAATAGGGTTGTTTCATACTTATAATAACATATCAGTATGTAAGTAATACTGATGTTATTACTTTATCATGAAACAACTAAATAAGAAGAAGTTGAAGAAGAAAGAAATTGAAAAGATCGGTAATGGATATTACCTCTTCTTTGGAACGCCTCTTTGAATCCTCCACTTAAGGAACTAAGATTGGTCTTTGGAGAAGACTAGGACCTCTAGGATTATTCTAGGGAAGTGGAGAGGAGAAAATGGCAGGGGTTGGCCGAGCATGAGTGCTCAAATTGATGTGAGGAGGAGGGGGAGGAGGTGCCCTTTTATAAGGGAGGAGAGGGGCACCTTAGGAATATCTCAAAATATTATTTTATATTAAAGTCAAAATCGGTTTATAATGGTTCCAAAGGGTATTATTTCGAAGCTAAAGTGGGGATGGGTCGAAATCCTATCAACCAATAGAATTTAGACAAGTTTAGGATATTATTTTAACCTTATCAATTAGATTTAACTCTAAGTTAAATAATTTAACTTTTACCATGTCTTTTTGTTTTCTTTCACTATATGGTTAATACACTTACTATAACATGCCAAACGAACCCCAAATTGTTTATTATTAATATATATATCCTTATCTAAGTCATTTGGCCGAACCTTAGATTTTTAGGAATACAATAACAATTAATAATATAATATTTGATTTAAAAACTATTTTGTGTCAATTTTGACACTATTTAATATATGATTTTTGTGAAAGTCATAACAGAATTAATTGTTCGAACCAAGTTGATTAAATCAACATTAATATATCATAGTAACCTATAAAATTAGTGGAATTCATAAAAAATCTCAAATTACATTTATTTTGGTGTTTATAACATCAATTATGTCAATATTTCATTAATAAGATAATTACTGCATCATCGTTGTGTCATAAATAAATTAAATTATTTGATGTCTAAAAATTACAAATAAAATACCATCATGTAGGAAATCTTTTTAGATTTCTAATGAATATTTACAATCGAATTTATCTTATGTATAACCCCATATTAAAAATGATTTACTTATTAAAAATTGATTTTAACTATTTTAACCTTTCTTTAAATAAATTAATAATAAATGTCCTAATCTAATCCAAGTGGGCCTAAATGGTCATATTTTATTCCTAAGTTTGTTTTTGGTCGAATTACACTTGTCCAATAGAATTAGGACATGTGTTAGGGTAATAGTAATATCATATTTACCCTTAGTTAACCTATTTACTATTAACCGCGGTAAAAAAAGTAAAAAGTTACTATTCACCAAAAAAATTATTTTCATCTCATTGAACCACATTTTAGTCCTTGATATTAACTGTGTCTCTCGGATTTTCGAAATTCCATTCACAGAAGCGGAAAAATTAAGTTTTATGAAAAATTCAGTTTTTTTAACTACCACTTAGTAGTTTTACTATTCATCAAAAATTGATGTTTTTCAGAACAATGCCAAAATTCCATCCCAAGCTATATTTCATATTCCGAATTCAAAAATGAAGTCTATTTTACCAAATTCATACCATAAAAGTTGCATTAATTAATTTTATAATTAAATCCCACTGTTAAAACTAATAGCATGTTTTTAAGAAACAATATCTATCAAAAGATTGACACTTGTTTATGTCTAGTTTAATTGTGAAATTACATCCAATGACCAACATTGTATTAAATTGTAAAAATATATTCTAAATATACTTTAAAACCACTCAAATTAATGATTTATCACTATTAATTATTTCGATTAAAAAAGTTGTTTTTAATTATAATTTAGTAATTTTCACTATTCATCAGAATATGAAAGTTATCCGAAAAGTACCAAAATTTCACCTTAGGCTAAATTCGATACTCCGAATCCAAGAATGAAGTTCATTTTGAAAAATAAGATTTACAGAATTTTAAAAAGTGGTTATTACTATTCATAACGGCTAGTTTTAATAATATTTTAATAGCACATCGTTGTTTAGTGAAACTCGGTATTGCGTATTACACACGCTATCGAGGAAGGTCGCGATTGCGTGTAATGCAAGGCAAGACAAGGATGCGTGTTGTGCAAGCTCCTTTTGGTGTAGCGTACAACACAAGACATTAATAAAATTAAAAAGAATATGTTTTTATAAAATCTTGGGCTGTTACATTTTTTCAGGTTGTTCAATTTTTTCTTCAATTTTACCCAAATTGGATCGTTTCAAGCCTCAATATTAGATGTGTAGAGATTCAAAAGAATGATGTTTGTGGTATATTGATTTTCTCTTACATTATTTCCCTTAATAAATTGTTCTGTTGTTCCATGAAAGAGTATCTCTATACGATGCCCCATAAATATTAAATTAAATGTGCAGAGCCTAATCCCCAAATTATAGAATCCCTTTTATATTAAATTATCATGGATGGTGGTCATGGATCTAAAGTTTAATACACCCTTATGGGGTCAATATTTGGAAAAATTTAATATATAAAGTATTTACTAATATCACACTTGATGTGGTGTGCTACATTTTGAAATGGAATTAATTAATAAATAGAATTTTGAATGAAATAATACCCATCTAAGTTATACATTAGTGATTAAGGCATATCCTAAGTGTTTATGGCCTCATATTTGTGGAATGATTCTGATTATTTTATAGGGAACAATTGTTTACAAAACCAATCTTATACAATTGAATGTATGGTCATATCTGCCATGGGATGCTTACCTTTCCCTATACCTTTTATTAAATTCTTAGAATTACCTGATAATGAAATGGAAAATTTAATGAATTTAATGAAATTTTATGGGAGCTACTTTATTATTCTTCAAATAGAAATGGTAAATGGGTGTGGCCAACTATATTGTACTTTCCTTATGGTGTGGCGTTCTTAAGTACTCGACCCAATTAATTTTTCCATTTTACTTTAACATTGATGAGACATGGGTTTCATTTTAATAATTATATTAAATGGTTAAGCGAACCATAAATGCCTAGAGTGATACTTGGGTTACTTATTATGGAATTCCTTGGATGAGATTATAGGGTATTATATATTATATGTACCTTGGGTGATACTTTGGTCTTATAATTAGTGAATTCCAATGATTTTCTCATAGGTTACCCGGTTTGGACTTCTGTTAGGAGATATATATGGTATTCCTTTTACGTTCTCACAATTCATATTCCATACCATCGCACGAGTGATATTAGTTCCCTAGGTGAGACACCGTGGATGATTTCATTGGATAGATGGTAATACCATCACTTGATTAATACTCAGTCTCTTATGTGTGATACCTTGGATGGTTTTAGAGGGTTTCTTTCACACCATGTTGAGAGTGATACCTGAGATTCCATTTATGGATCACCATTGATTAACTCATATGGTAGTGGTTGTTTGTAGTTTCCCAGGAGTGACACATGAGATTATATTGATGGTTTTCCATAGATTGGATTATATTTTCTCTTATTAAATTATAGTGATGAATTAAATGTTAAATTATAATATTACATCGCTGTTATCTAGGGACACTTCTTCCATGCAAAATCACAATCCTAGACTTGGTCCTTTTCTTGAAAATTATATCACAATGAACCATGTTTTATTTCTATGTTCATCATTTTATTTTAAATTTTTTTACTAATTATTAAATTGATAATTTTTATAGGAATGGTTTCATAAAATTTCAAGTCGTTATTATATCGAGATAATGTATAGAAGTGACATTTTTTATAAAATTTGGTTTTTAACTATTCAACTGAAAAACAAACTATTTTTTGAAATTCTAAAAAATTTACCCTAAGATAAATTTTAACATAAAAACTCCAAAATGATATCAATTTTTTCAAATTAAAATTCTATAATTTTTAAATTATACTTTTGAATAAAACAATGATTTATTTCTATTATAATTATAAAATAATAGGTTGTATATTGGGAAATAGTCTGAGGATGTGGTGTTTACCTACTATAGGATGATCATAGGTGTTAAATTAATGGTAATATGTAAGATTGATTTATTATAAAAAACATATGTATGGTTATAATTATGTGATCTATGGGTTCTATATAGCACTCCAAAACATTGGGTAAAGTGTTATACCTCATGAGATAATGTTGTTATGTGTGGATATGATTATGGTTCACTATGTTCATGAATTTATGTATGGGAATAATTATGATTACATATGTATAAAAATTGTGTGTGTGGATTATTGGGTTATCTATGTTCATAACATTATGAGTGATCTTGATTTCAATTATTCATTATCACAAAATTATTTACAGACAAGATTACGGTTAGCTATGTCAACAATGTTGTGATTTCCTATGATTTTGTGTATTCCACATGCATATGTTATTCCCCATAAATCATAATTATTATCCCATATTTTCACTATCTTATTCTGTGGTATATTTCATTCATTCATGGTGATTTTTTTGAGGGTATATTCTGTTCTATCATTCCATATAAAGAACTGTTATGATTCTATATTCTTTTTAATCATCAAGATATTCCTTTTTTATGTTATCTCGAATTCTT
The DNA here is from genome assembly GCA_963277665.1 of Viscum album. Classification (NCBI taxonomy): domain Eukaryota; kingdom Viridiplantae; phylum Streptophyta; class Magnoliopsida; order Santalales; family Viscaceae; genus Viscum; species Viscum album. Next base: position 367,254,345 of record OY728167.1, on the reverse strand, counting down.
ATAGTATAATAATTAATAACTTATTGATCTGTTTTCTCCTTACCTAGAATTTTGTATCTATAATGGACCAAATTTTTTAGTTACATTACACCATTATTTTGGACCTTCTTTAAGGTTTTTGAGTTATGATTTCCATAGGTGAAGTCTCGAGTAACATTCAAGAAGATTTGGAGACCTTTAAGGGATTTTAAAAGGGTTTAATATTTGAAAATAGTTAGGGACTACCATGTGGGTATCCCTAAGATATTCTACATATGGTCAGAGAGGGGTAATAGATGGTTCAATAATAGAGGAAACCATGTGGAATCCTCTAAGAAACCATGTAACTCATGATAGAGGTAAAATGAACAGTTGGCGCAAGGTTTTTGAAATCATTTGGTCAAACCTTGATCGTTCACAAAATTGGTAGTGAGACTCACATATTTGGCACACATTTTAGTAAAATGTGGTAAAAAATTGTATATGAGTTTTTATTTAAACCAAAAGTTTGTTTTTTAAACCAAAATCTCCCTAAAACACATCATTCTCCCTCATGCCTAGGGCTCTTAATATTAGGTATTTTGATGTTCATTATTGGTGATTCCTCTCCCAACAAAATCTATTTATGGTGGATCGAGAGGATTTTTCTCATGTAGATTCAAGCTAAGAGGTTTTCATTCCTCCTTTATTCACATTTGTTCTAGATCTACTCTCTACTTTATTGATAGAATCATATATCTTGAATCTTTTTCCAAGATTTATGAATTATTTTGTGATCTCAAAATTTCTTATCATTTTATCAATAGATATACAGATATATATAGATAAATATCATCATACCTTGATCAATTATATATCTTTTGGTTATGGTAGTTCTCATTGGGTAAGCCAAATAGAATAAAACCCTTTATCATGTTCTTCTTCTAAAATGTGGAATCTCAAATTCCTTATGAGATGTATTGGTATTGATTATAGGTAATTCCTTACTTGGTATTGATCTAAGTGGTGATTCTTAACTTTGGGTGTTGATACTCTTGTGGATGGAAGTCTTATCCATTTAATGACCTTTATTATTTAATTGTGTGCTATGATAGGCTTGTGAATGTATGTGTTGTGAGAACCTTGTTTGATATGATTAACATGTGACTACGTTTTAGCTTGCGAGACTCTATCATGATTGAACATGTATGTGGGTGTGGGTGTGTGTGTATCTAGGGATATTCTTGCATGATATGAAATTATTATTATTGATTTATTATTTCTTGTGGTTGGATTCATGTTTAGTTTCTATGTGGCGGGTTTCAATGTACCTGGTGGGTCTAACTCAAGTAGTTGGTCCCTTAGAGGGGGGATCCACCATTGTGAGTAGAAGGTTGTGATTTCTTCTCTGGAGAAAACATGTATTGATATTTCTTCAACTAGATTTAGATATTGGGTCTATATGTGTGTACATGGCTCACCGTAGAGTCGGATATTGGGTCGACATGTGTAAGTGCGGCTTTCCCCATAGATGTGAACAGGGTAGACATGTGGAAACTATGATTTTTCCTTAATTTCTGATTTAAAATTTTTCATTAAATGTGGTAAATGTATATTGGATATTTGGATATGTTTTTAAAAATTATGGGTGATCACATAAAATAATTGAAGTCATGTAATAGTAAATTTTGATCTTCCTTCCAAGATGGTAAAGACGAAGGTATATCTGGGATTCATGGTAGATTGGTTAGCGCATGATGTCTCAAAAAATGATTGTTTACTTATGTTTTTAACTTATTATCTGGAAATAAACTTTTATAGATGTATTTTTCACTTATCTTATGGAATCATTGGCGGTGTACTTCTAATTTTATATTTACACCTTGCATGGGAATCTCAATACATGTGTAAGTTTCATGTTCAGGGATCACGCTATGGTTAGGGGCCCTACACCGAGGAGTTGACCAAGTGGATATTGGAAATTGGAGGAAATGTCAGTATATAACCGATAATATTACTATAGTGTTTTAGTTTATTTTCTTGTTTATCATACATTGGTTAAATTGCAACATTGGGAGTCTTTTAGTTACTTTCTATGTACAACATGTATTCCATTTATTATTCCTTGATGTTATTATTGTGTCTCTTTGGGAATTTTATCGTTAAATTTTGTGATATTGGTGAATGAATATTTATACTGAGTGTATAGTCTTCCCAAGGCACCTTTTGGATCCTCACTACCAGTCGATAGCCTCTTGTGTATGGGTAGATGTGCATGAGGCCATGTGACACACCCGATGGACCCAATGATTTCTTCACGAAATTAAAAAGTGGAACAAAATGATTTTTTTGATGTTATTTTAATAAAATTATTTTCTTCATGAATATTTTTGGGTAAATGTAGAAACAACATTGGATATGTGAAACTGATGTAGGGGAGTCACACTTATGCCTAACCAACTCATGTGTAATGTACCTTCGAGTTAGCAGTGTGTGGGATTACCGTTATCAGTTTATCTTTTACAGTTGATATATTTCACCTTAAGTGGTGCATATAATTTACTTTATGTTATTATTTATTGGATTTTTTGTGAATTCGTGAATAATGAATAGGCATTTAGGTTCACATTCTATGAATATTATTTCTTGTAACATATAACAATTCAATTAATTAAATGTCATTAGTAACTTGTGATTTGTGCTTATGTGATATATTTTGACTAAAATATTAATTAATTATAATGATCATGATATATTTTGTATCTATACATGATGGTGACTAGTGTGTGGGAATTAAAGACTTATCTTGGTCCATATAGAAACCGTTAGCCTTATAGTATGAGTCTTATTGTAGTCATCTTTTGTCTGTGATTTTAACAAGTTCAGTATTGTATCCCTTTACGATTTTGAAGGCATTTTAATGGTTGGTATGAAAATTTAGATAATTAATCTAGGGAATCTTATTAATGGGACACCAAAAGAAGTTGGTAAATATTCTCATGTTGGGGAGGTAGCTCTTGTAGTGTCTCCAGTCATGCAGGAGGGTGAAACTAAGAATTCTCAAATAGTTTCTCCAGTGGTTTAGGCAACAAAACAATATTATACTAGAGTATTTCAAATAAAGAATGTTCAAGATAGAGGATCCAACATGATGATGGTTGATTATGCTCATGTACTTTATCTTTATCATCCCACATCCTTCTAGGGTACTGCAAGACCATAGGATGCTGATAATTGGATCAAAATCATCAAGGGAATCATTGGTATTATTGAGGTTCCAAATGATTGAAGTTTTATGTTTGATGCTTCCTTAAATCAAGGATCTACTAAGAGATGGTGGTGTTTCATCAACCATGTGGAAATACATGATGGTTTCGATTTGGATAATTTCATAAATATCTTCTTTGAGGAGTTATTCTTAGAAACAGTAATGGTTGATCAAGATCTTGGGTTTATGGAGCTCAAGTAGGGGATGATGTTGTTATCTTTCTATTATGGTCATTTAATATAGTTTTTTAAATTCACTCATCTTCTATTTGGGAATGAGTTGTAGAAGCACTGAATGTTTTAGATTAGCCTTGGACTATAACTAAGGTTCTATGTTAATAATTTTAAACAAACTACATACTCTGAAGGGATTTTCCAGGCTCTAAGAATTGAGAAGAGACTAAAAGAGGACAAAGAGGCAGGTCATCTTCCCTCACTCAATGGAATAGTTTGTGGAATAACTATTAGTATTATTGGTGGATTCTACTACAGTAGGCAGTGGATGTCAAAATTCATGTTCCATCATGGTGAGATACTATTCGAATAATATAATGGATCTCTTGCTACCACTGTGGGAAGAAGTAATATCAGGTGTTATTAATACTGAAGGAAAGAGAATTGTCTTATGTTTTTTTTCTCAATAGTATTAAATATTTCCATAACTGTGGAAATACATGTTATCAATAGAATCTTTTTATAAAGTCATCATGGTTAGGATTTCAGTGATTAAGCTATGGGATGCTCATATGACCTCTTTAGTAGATTCATGGTTCATAGAATTATATAGCCCATGCAATTCATTACCCACTTGGTTATGGTTATGGATACGGAACAAGAAAGGATCATGTGGTGGACTAGGTTCTGGTCAATGGTTGGGAGAGACCTTCACTAGTTCAGGCTATGGTTATGATTATATTTTCAATCTCTACAAATTGGTTTGATACGTGAGCTTATCATTTATTTATATCTACTTAAGTCATTGCTGGGTTATGATTTTCAGTCAAATTGTCTTCTGAATTGAAATCTATTGATACAACCTTAAAGAGGAAGGTATAACCTCAATAGAGATATACATAGTTTCCTATAGTAGTTTTTTATTATATGAATTTATAGGATTTCATGATCTTAGTGATTACTATCTTCAATGTGATTTTTTTCATGGACTGGTTGACCAACTGTTAGGTGCACATCAACTGTTACAAGATATGAGTATCCTATAATAAACATGTGGGATATAAGGTTTTTTTGACCAGTGATTGAGATGTTGGTGTATTTATTAAGAGACCATAACAATGTCATTTTGGATCGATTATAACATAGGTATCATGAATGGTTCTTGCAGTAAGCCAGACACTAGATCTGTCCTATTTTCCAGTAGTAGTGGACAGTTATTGGGATATTTTTCTAGATGATTTCTCAAGACATACTCATATTATAGGAATTAATTTTTTGTATAAATAATGTTAATATAACAACCCATATTGATTCCTCCATATCATAGAGAATTGAATAGTTTAAATGAAATCAAGGTATAACTTGAGGATCGAGGGGAAATGTGATTTATCATAGCTAACACTTCTCATTGGGCTGACCAAGTTTTGTTCACTGAGTAGGAAAATGTAATATTTAGATTATTCATGAACTATAATAAGCCAAATAATGTATCAATAAAGAATAAGTAATGTTTATCAGGGATTAAATATGTTTTATCAACAGAGGTGATCCTAGTGGTTCTCTAAGAGTTAATTTTGATTAGTCTTCCACCAGCATTAGATAAGAGAACACTATATACCTAAGAAAATGTTTAAGAGAAGTTATATGATGTTATGAAATCTTTTCAATAATTTTGAGTTAAATAATTATATAGTGGTTTTTACTCGTATCTTGAATATGATATTTTGTCCATATCATTACCCCATCGTTGTATTTTTTGATGATATCATGATACACTCACCGACCCTATAGATGCATTCTAGACACCTTGAGAATATATTGAGTACACATTGAGAACTCCAGATTTATGCCAAAATTTAAAAATGAAACTTTTGGATTCAAGAGTTGTGGTCCCTTTGGTATGTGATTTATCATTTTGGAATATTTGTTGATCTAAATTGGGTTGAGACATTGATTACATAATCACACAATAGGAATGTGTAAAACCTTTGGAGTTTACTAGGTTTACCTAGCTACTATGAACTTATCCAATTTAGAAGATCCAATGAATGGGCTTACCAAGAATGGGGTGACGTTTGAGTGAAAAATATGGGTGAATAATACTTCCTATAGTTGAATAAAGTATTGTTATTAGCTCAAATATTTATCTTATCTGAGTCAAGGATTGGTTACACGATATGCTATAATACTTCGGTTGTTGGTTTGGGAGCTGTTTTTATATAGGGAGATCAAGTAGTTTCTTATAGATTCCATCATCCATCACCTAATGAGAAGAACTACCCTATGGATGATCCATAATTTTTTTGTAGTGGTTCATGATTCGAAATGTTAGAGACACTATAATTTCAGTGAGAGCATTTTCATTTATATTTAACCCAAGAGATTTTTGAATATATTCACTTTGTGGGACATAAATAGCTAGTAGTGGAATTGGGTTGGGTATCTTCAAACCATTTAATTTGAGGTACATTATGTTATTATAAAGGTTAATATTGTTAAATATTGTCTTATTAGGAAAATGCAGGATCTTGGAGAGAACCCTTCATAGGAGGAATGGATAATGATGAGATTATTTGATGAATAATATGTGGGTGAATCTATATGTTAATGGGTGATGACATGTTCTCCCTTAATTATCAGGTCTAACTTGGTGAACTGAGTGAAACCTAACTAGGATTCATATTTTTAGTTCTTAGTGATACAAGAACAATTAGAGGGGAATGACCTAGTTGCAGTTTTATCTTTAGATAGAGATGATGTGGTCTATGTTCATGGGAGTGTTTATGTTTCCTCTTCAACGAGAGAAAACAAAATTAGATAATCTCAGGTTTCATAGTGGGAAATACACTCAAGATCAATTAAGATGTAACATAATATCAAATTGAAATTTTACTGGCTAGGTATAAAGAAGGACATTGAGGGCTTTATATCTTGTTGCCTAATAATTCAAAGGTTTAAGGTCTTGTATCAGTGAATAGGGGGGTTGCTTAAAAATATTCTTGCTCCCATGTAGAATTTAGATGATGTTATAATAGAATTTTTTTCTGGGGTTTCCAAGGGCCCCGAGAGGTCAAGATAATGTGTGGGTTGTGGTTTATTTGCTGATGAAGGCGACACATATCATTTCAATATCATAAACTCATTCCATAGATGAGTTAGGAAAAATCTATATTTTGGAGATGGCATGGAAATATGAAGTGCCAACGAGCATAGTACATAATTGAGATTCTCATTTCATGTCATCATTTTAAAGAAGATTTAAAAGGAATATTGGGAATTAATTGAAGTTGAGTAAGATGTATCATCCACAGACCGACGAATAGTGATAGTGAATGATATATATATTTGGATTATATTCATTGCCTAAGCATCCTAGATTTTTTTAGAGCATGGGATGATCTCCTTTCATTGTTAGATAATTTATACAATAATATTTAGCAATATTCAATTCAGATAAAAACATTTTAGGGAATTTATGTTCAGTCATGTTGTTCACCGTTTTGTTGGAGTGAAGTAGGTGAGATGACCATTTTAAAGATTAGTACTGCGTATGAGACCTCAGATTGGGTCCAATTGATTCAAAAGATAGTTTTTACTAATCAGTAGGTAGCACTCATATACTTACCAGAGGAGATGACCCATAGAGTTTGTTTGGTAAATAATATTTTATTATGGGATTCAACTTGGATGGGACATCAATGGTTATGGGATCATGGAAAGATTGCATCATATTTTTTGGAACCATTTAATAATATTGAGAATATAATAATTGTGTCCTATTTATTATACATCCCTCTATGATATTATAGTATGAATAATGTCTTCAATGTGTCTTGGATTTGGTGTTATGATCCCTATCTTATTCATGTGATCGACAGTGATGATGTTGATTTCAAAACAAATGCATCATTTGTGGAGTTATAGGTATGAATTATACACCAGAGTCAGAATTTTTTAAGGGGGAAGATGATACCAGTTGATTGAGTTCTGTGGTAGTATGGAAAAATCCAAGAGGAGTATTTGGAGTTTGAATATGAGGTAGGGGATCAATGGACTAAGGTTTTTGAGTAGTTACTATAGAGATACTTATTGTGGATAATAAGTCCTTATATGAGGATACTGTAATGGACCAAATTTTTTTGGAACACTATGCAATAATTTTTCCTCTCTTTAACTTTTTAGAATTATTTTTTTGGTAACAATCATGGTAAATTATTGACGGGTTTTTAGGAATTTAGGGGTTTTTTAGAGGGTTCATGTTTTGAACACGGTTATAGAAAATAGTGTGGATCTTCTTAGGAAATTGCATAGCCAATTTGAGAGGGAAATTAGTTGGATCATAGTTATAGAAAACCATGAAACATCATCTAAGAAACCATATAACCAAACCATGTATTAGTAAACCATGTGACTAAAATATGAAAATATTTTTTATTAATCAGTATGTTGGGTTATTAACTCAAAAGCTTTTGAAACTCTTTAATTATTACTCCTACACCCAGGGTTCTCAATCCTAAGCACTCCATAGGTCATTCATGGTGATTCCTATCCCATTGAACTCCATTTATGGGGGATCTAGAGGCTTCAATCCATGTGTATTCATTGTAAGAGATCATTCTTCTTCCATTATTCATGTTCCTTCTAGATCTCATAACCTCTTCATAGAAGAAATCATATATTTGGGAAGTTTTGGATTGATATATGAATTATTTTGTGATATAATAAGAGTTTATCATTTTATCAATGGATAGAAAACCATATCTAGAGAATTATCATCTTCACTTAATCAATTATATATCTCTTGGAAGTGGTGGTTCTCGTTGGGTTATCTTAATCAAATTAAATCCACTATCATGTTCTTTTTCATTATTCTAGAATCTAGAATCCCTTATGATATGAAATTGGATTGGTTATAGGTAATTCCTTGAGTGATCATAATCCGGGTGGTGATTCTTGACCATGGGAAATGATGCTATTAAGGTTGGAATTCCATACCATTTATGGTCTTTATATGTTAGTAGAATACTATGAAATTATTGTGTGCATGCATGTGTCATGAGACACTTTCTTGATATAATTCATCTGTGTGTATCCAATCATACTCTTTCTTTTCAGAACATGCATGTGGCTGCATGTGTATCCCGTGAGACCACTTATTTAAATGAAAATATTATTACATACATTATTAGGGCTTGTTTTAGATTGATGTTTTTTTTATCTGTGACTGGTTTCAAGGTACTAGGTGGGTCTACCTAGATTATTGGTCCCTAATGGGGGGATTATCATTTTTAGGGTTAAAGGTTGTGACCTCACCTTCACAGATGACATGTGTGGATATGTCTTGTCCCATAGATAGATATTGGGTAAAAATGTTTGGATATGGATTTCTCTAGAGCTGGATATTTGGTTGATATGTGTGAATTTGTCTTTCCCCTGATCCATGAATTTGGTTGACAAGTGGACACCATGATTTTCACTAAAAGGTGGGTATATATTTTTTCCATAAAGGTGAGACATTGATATTCAATAGTTGGATATGTTTTTTAGCCGACATTTGATCACATTGAATGATCTATGCCATGTAATGACTAATTTTGACCTTCCTTCAGGCATGGAGTTGAAGCAGGTAGAGTTATGGTTTGTGGTAGATTTGTTATGGCATGATGACTCAAATCTTGATTGTTTATTTATGATTTTAACTTCCTTTCATGAAATAAACCTTGGTATATTTATTATAAACTTATGTTAATGATGCATTGGTGGTGTCATAGTGCATTTTTAGTCACAACATACATGGAAATCTTGATGCACATGAACTGTCAGGGATACAACTAAGGGTAAGGGCCATGTGTCAAAGATATGAGCAGGTGGATATTGGAGGATGGAGGTAACGTCGAGACAAACCCTGGACATTTTTTAGTGTTTTATTTTATTTACTTGGATATAATACATTAGTTAACTTACCACGTTGAGTGTCTTATAGTTATTTTCTTTGTATAATTGAATGAAATTTACTATGCCATGATGTTACCATTTTTTTGTTTTGGGATGTTTATTATTACATTTTATGACGTTGGTGCATGGATCTTTATAATGAGGGTCTAGTATCCCCAAGACATTGTTTAGGCCCTTCATATTGTTGGAAGCCTCTTATGTATCAGGAGACACACATGTGGTCATGTGACAAACCGACCTGACGTCATGATTTGGTAGGGGTATTATAATCTCATTCCCTCTTATGATTTCCCATTTCCATAGGAAACTATAAGCATGAATATTTTTATGTTGAATTCTTGTATAGAAAAGTTTACAGGAAATGATGAAAAAATAATGTTCAATAATAAAATTATATAGATAATATTTTGAGACACTAATAATTTATGATCTGTGAATCTATGTTTATTTGTGAGATGTAATGTTTAAATTATGAAAATGATATAAAATATATTCATATTATGCACATTTAATTTAAAAATTTCTATTTAAAAATGGAAATAAAATTATATGTATATATACACATATTCAAATGTAATCAAATTTATATAATTATATTTAATTCTTATATATGTATGTATATATGAATAAATATATTAATATACATATATTTGATTAAGTATATGTATTATAATATATGTATATAAATATTATACTAATTATATATTAAAATACATATACTTATAAATATTTAAATATATAATTAATATTACTAGTAAAATCTTATGGGCTAGTGGTAAAGTTGTCTGCAGGTAATGTGCAGGGTGGGGGTTTGAATCACAGTGTAATGTCCCAGAAATTCCATGTAATTTTTTTAAAAAAAATATGGGATTATTTTGAGACCAGACGCTTTAATGACACATGATTATGAGGCCCGGTGAGCCTGGAATAAAATTTTGAACTTTTTATTAAGTTCAATAAAATAAACATTCGAGCGGAGTTTTCTAACTTTTAAACCGTTGCACGGATCAAATATTTGAGGGCATAGTTGAACTCAGAACATTCAGATTTTCTTATAAAGGACTTAACATTTACTGGAGAGGTTCTACTAGAAAATATAACTTTCGAAATCTTTGGAAGGAAAATAAAATAAATTAAAAAGTTATTTTATTTTCTTTTACTCACAGTTCAATGATGGAACACCGGTACTGCAGTTTGGCGATGGGTCAGTGACAAACGAATTTAATGAGACTCTTTAACTGAAGCGAAACAGATAAGATGTTTCATTAATTAAATAGAATACCGACAAGGTGAAGCAGTGTAACCAAAATGCTGCAACATGTTTCTATATTAATGAGATAAGAGTTTGGTGAATCAAAAGGTGGAATTTATCTGACAGACGATAGTGGTTTTTTCTCCAATAAAGAATTCTAGTGAATTTCTAGTGACATCAACACACCTTGAATAATAAGACCGGTGCACGACGAATGCCAAAAACATCGATGAACGGAATGTGTATTACTATTGACGGAATAGTCTAATGCAAAACTTTGTCACATGTAGGGGTTGTTTTTATTTGAATTCCTTTCCCCATTCATCACTCTAAAACAACGAATGTGGATCAACCCCTAAACAGGTTGATATTTGGATCACACTTTCTCGTGGGAGGATACCTTGTACATGGGATTCTTGTATCAGGAATAATTATTTGACTGATAGAACATCAACCATAAGCCTCCCAATGTTTAAAATATAATGCGGATGGTGCGAATCGAAACGAACAGGGCCCGAGCCCCACCGCCTTTTGTGTTCATTGTGAAAACACCTCCAAAATGATGGAAAGAAGGTTTTTTGGCCTTATAAGGGAATCAAACACCCCATGATGGCTGGAGGAGCAGACATAATGAAGAACGGACCACTAGAGTGGACTAGATGGTCCGAAGAAGGTGTTTTCGGTGGGTGGCAGCGCGCCATGATGGAGCGTCAAAGGCGGCAGCTGCGACCGACATGGGCCATGTTGAAGTGGCCAGAGCTATAGGAAATGTCTAGTGGCGAGAGGATAGGGGATGTGGTCCCTCAGCCATGTCGGTGGTTTTCCCACACCGCACTGTCCTCGGTTCTCCTTAAGAACGTGGTCCACCGACCGCGTGTGAGGAACAAATCGCGGCCGGCTTAGCCAACCACAGCCGGCCGAACCAGATTCCATTATGCATCCGGGATGAGGGATGCTGGCTCGCCGGTTGTAGGTCAGCCTAGATGAGAGTGGGTCATCGGGCGACCTGGTGGCCTGGACCCATGTTCGAACAAGGCCAGGTCCAACAAGGCCTAATGGTTATATTCTAATGGGGAGGGTGTGTGCCGACACAAAAAAGGCCCAAGACCCTACGCCTTGTGAGTTATTCGTGTCAAAACATTCAAAATGGTGTCAATAAGGTTTTGAGGCCTTAGCTGGGAAGGAAACACCATATAGAGGTCGATGGAGCAGACGACATGAAGAATGGACCATCGCAGCGGACTCGGTGGTCCGCGGAAGGCACCACCAGCGACCGTCGATGTTAGGCCTAGGACACAGTGAAGCTGTATGAGCTACTGACAATAGCCGCTGACTGTGGTAAAGGGGAAATGGACCCTCTTTTGTGTCGGGGGCGGCCCATGTTGTGAGGGCCGTGTTTCTCCGCTTCGTGAGGGACACGGTTCCCCGTGCCGAGAGGGTCATGGTTCTACACTGGGAAGCGGTCCAGCGACCACGTGTAGGGAACAAATCGCGGACAACTTAGTCAAGCACGACATGCTGAACCCGATGCCATTTGGATTCCAGGTTGAGGGAGGATGCTCCACCGGTTGCAGGCCTGACAGGGGCGAATATGTTGGGCCGCTACGCGACACCGACCAGAATCAAAGTTGGCCCAAATATACGGGTGAAAATGACGATACAACACCGGTCCACTGAGCGGCCTAGTCTAGGAACAAACCAACCTACTTGTTGTGGAATGGGCTAGATTCCACTGGGTAGTCAGGCAACCCAGTGGGCTAGACCCCTATCCGAACTGAGATGGGTCTAGCATGGCCCAATGCACCTAGCCTGCGGGCCTGGCCGGGAAAGGACAGATCAGACCAGAACTGGGTCAGGTTGGGTCAGCTAAACCACACCGGGTCATGTGGGGAAACCGATCTAGGTTGGTCGGGTTAGACCATGTCCAGATGCAACAGGACGCTGTTTACTAAAACACCAATATCTCTCAAACCGGTTGTCTGATTGATGAGCCATTTGCGGCATTGGGATCCTCGACGGGAATGTGAAATGCTTCTTGGTTATAAAATCCATAAGATTTGAACTGATAATGGAACAAAGATAAAAAATAGCCAAGTTGAAGATTATATCGAGAAATGTGGGATAAGGAATCATGTTTCAGTGTTATAAACTCCTCATAACAATGAAGTAGCTGAGATAAGAAATCAGATTAAGAACAACATGTCTAGAAAAATGCATAATGATTAAGTTCTTCAATAGAAGTTTTGGAAACAAGTAGTGATGATAGTATTATACACATCAAATAGAGACTTATTGTGTCCCGAAGAAGATAAGACTCTATATGAGATACGGTATAGAAGGAATCCATCTTTGAAGTCCTTTAGAATATTTGAAAGTATGTGTTTCATTCTCAGTAAAAATAAACAAAGGACTTTTAAATATTCTGGAGATGAAGGGATATTTTTTTGACACTCAATGAAAATAAAATCTTATAAGTTCTTCAATAAATGGATTGAAATGATTGTTTAAATACATTATGTAACCATAGAGGATAATGAGCAGAATATTCAGTAAATACATGATTAGTCTTAAGAGGATAGTGATGAAGAGATAAGCAGATGAATAGATGCTCCAGTTCCATAGTATAATTCAAAATAAGACTCATATTAGTAGAACGATGATAACGATTCATTTTCTACACAAAGGTAGAAGAGAACAGCTGAAATTAATAGGCAGTTTAAGGTGTTCTGGATGGATGTGAAATCATCATATATAAATGGGGTTCTCAACAAAGAAGTCTACATTGAGAATCCAGATGGATTTCTCATTAATGAATATGAGAACTGTGTTTTTCAGATGAAGAAGGAATTGTATGGGATAAGGAAAGCACCAATAGGTAGTCCGAGGATAGAGAATAGTACGTGAATAGATGATAGTTTGCTGAGAATTTTTTATGAATCATCCTCAGAGGAGAAATTCTAGTACACATGTTACGTATGGAAATGGTAGGCAGAAGTCTTGTAGTTCACGGTGGAAGAAGATGTATGTGGTGAAGGCGATGTTGTGGTGAAGATTTGGTAAATTTTGGATTAGTTTTTTATGCTGATATCTTTTCCTATATAAGGATCACTAATCCATATATTTGAATGTATAGAAAATATCAGTAGAGAACATCTATTTGCATGAGAATTTGAAAATGTCCGAAGGTCGTTCACATAGAAGCAATTACAGCAATGGTTCTTGCAAGGTTCTGAAGCCCGTAAAGGGAGAAGTTGTTCAGGAGTATGTTTCCCGAAAGGGAAGTGATTCATGTAGAATGATTTTCTCTGAAGGTTATTGAGGGGTTTTATATTCCACAAAAGAAGAAAAATCCCTAGATGAAGAATTTGGTTCATAAAGGGGGAGCTTCAGTACGTGGAATTGAAGGTAGTCCACAAATAGTGAACAATTCAGAGATAGAGGGTGATTCGTAGAATTAGGGATATTGTAACACCCCGAGATTTTATGAAAAATATTCTTTTAATTTCATTAATGACTTGTGTTGTATGCTACACCAATATCACCTTGCGCTATATGCAACACCGTATTAGCTTGCAGTATACGCAACACTATTCTTGGATCATGTTACACGCAATTTTGATAATAGTTATTCTATGCAACATTGAGTATATATATATATATTAAATGTATAAATGAAATATGGTTGGATTATTTTACAAGAAACAATGAAGGATTCTTGCAAAACACGCAACCCTGACTTGGTTTGCATTACACGCAATCGCGACCTTCCTTGATAGCGTGTGTTGTACGTAATACCGGGTTTTACTAAACAACAATCTATTATTATAATATTATTATGAACTAGCAGTTATAAATAGTATTAACTAAATTTTGAATCTTATAACATTATTATTCGTCTTGCACATTTTCTAAAACATGGTATAAGAACAAAATAATTTTTTCGGGTAAAAAAAATATTTTTAAAAAAATGCAGTTTTTATGCCTTTTGATGGCGCACCCACTTAAATCTAGTTTTTGACATGTTTATAAGTTCAATTTGACAAAATATAATTCTTTTTTGGAATCATGAAATAAAAATTTACTTTGGATAAATTTTCATATCATTTTGGTAACATTCATATTTTGATTAATAGTAAAAACACGCTATATTTTAATTAAAAACAACTTTTTCAATCGAAATAATTAATAGTGATAAATTATTAATTTGAGTGTTTTTAAAGTATATCTAGAATAAATTTTTACAATTTAATACAATTTTGGTCATTGGATGTAATTTCACATTTAAACCAGACATAAACAGGTGTCAATCTTTTGATAGTTATTATCTCTTAAGAACACACTATTTGTTTTGACGATAAGAATTAATTTTTAAATTAATTAATGCAACTGATATGTTTTGAATTTGGTAAAATAGACAACATTTTTGAGTTCATAATATCAAATATAACTTAGGCCTAATTTTTGGTATTTTTCTGAAAACTTTCATTTTATGATGAATAGTGAAACCACTAAGTGGTAGTTAAAAAAAATAAATTTTTCATAAAACTTAATTTTACCACTTTTGTGAGTTGAATTTCAAAAATCCGAGAGACACGATTAATGTCAGTAAGTAAAATGTGGTTCAATAAGATGAAAATAATTTTTGGTGAATAGTAACTTTTTACTTTTTTTACCACGGTTAAAAGTAAATAGGGTAATTAAGGGTAAAAATGAGATTATTATTACCCTAACACATGTCCTAATTCGATTGGAGAAGTTTAATTCTACCAAAACAACCTTAGGAATAATATATGACCATTTAGGCCCACTTGGATTAGATTAGGACATTTATTATTATTTAATTCAAAGAAGAGTTAAAAGAGTTAAAATCAAACTTTATTTACTAAAACATTTTTAATATAGGGTTATACATAATATAAATATGATTTTAAATATTCATTAGAAAGATAATACCATTTCCTACATAATGATAGTATATTTATAAATTTTAGACATTAAATAATTTAATTTATTTAAGACACAAAGATGATGCAGTAATTATCTTATTAATGAAATATTGACATAATTGATGTTATAAATACCCAAATAAATGTAATTTGAGACATTTTTTGAATTCCAATAATTTTATAGGTTAATATGACATGTTATTATATATTTAATTAACTTTGTTCGAACTAATCATTCTGTTATGATTTTCACAAAAATCATTTACTAAATAGTGTCATAATTGACATAAAATAGTTTTTAAAACAAATATTATATTATTAATTGTTATTTTATTCCTAAAAAACTATGGTTCGTCCGAATGACTTAGATAATGTTATATATATTAATAATAAACAATTTGGGGTTCGTTTGTCTTGTTATAGTAAGTTTATTAACCTTATAGTATAAGAACACAAGAAGACACGGTAAAAGTAAAATTATTTTACTTAATGTTAAATCTAAATGATAATGTTAAAATAGGAACCTAAACTTGTCTAAATTATATTGGATGAGAAGATTTAGACCCATACCCGCCTTATCTTTGAAATGAATCAATTTGGAGCTATTTAAAAAAGAATTTGACTTTATAATAAAATAATAGTTTTTGTTATTCCAAAGGTGCCCATCTCCGCCCTTATAAAAGGGCACCTCCTCCCTCTCTTACTCACACCACTTTGAGCCTTCAAGCTTGGCCAACCCCTGAAAAATTCCCTTATCCACTTCCCTAGAAACATCCTAGAGGTTTTGGTCTTCCTAAAAGGCCAATTTTAGAGCCCTAAAAGAAGATCTCAAAGAGGCGCTTCAAAGAAGAGGTAATGTCCGTTACCGATTCTTTCATCTTTATTTCTTCTTCCACTTATTATTCTTTAGTTGTTTCATTATGAAGTAATAACATCAGTATCAATAATATACTGATATGTTATTATAAGTATGAAACAACCCTATTTCACAATCTATCCATCCTACAGAAAAAGAAATCTCCGCGCGTGCGTACATATAGAATATCGTCTCCACGCCGTGGTGTAATCTATTTTCCACCACCACCTTACTTGGATGGATATAATGGTGTAAATAATGACTATATATGACTATTATAAAGTGATTTTGATTCTGAAATAGTATACATACACTCCAATACAATTCCATGATCATAGAAACGATATCATCACTCGTGCGTACATACGGAATATCATCTCCACGATGTGATGCGACTCGTTCTACATGATCTTCATTGCATAATGATTATATAAATGTATTGAATGAATGAATATGATATATATTACACTAATAAAATTCTGGAAATGAGGTATCTATAACCTAAAGAGAATAATAATAATTTATTCGACAAAACACGCATAAGAACAAAAAGTAATAAACACCCGAATAACAAGTAGTAATGAAATATTACTAATAAGAAGCTAATAATATGACCATATATGATATCATAACAATAATTATGATTCTGGAATAAGTCAATAACATTATTTAAATCATTATACAGGAGGTTCAGACACTTACGACGCAAATCAGACCTAAGGTAAGGGACAAATTTTCAATCTCATTTTTATCTGAGATTTCTTATATGTAAGTATTTACTGGGGTTACGTTTATCATCCATGACCATGTTTTTAAAAAAATCTTTCATAAAATTTTTACCATTCTTACATGGATGTTTAAAGTCATTTTTACGCTTTATTGACTTTTTACCACATTTTATGAATGGAATCTTTCCTTTGGTTACCATATAAGGTACTTTTTGACTATTCCGACAAAATTACGAGGAGAATGTTATTTTTAACTTATACGACATGAAAGGATTTTTACGGTTTTATAATGCCTCATTTTCAAGAAACATCATCTACAAGATTAAATGATTATTTTCAACAAAACCCTTATCTTTAAAATTTTCATTGAATTTTATGAAAAGAATATTTTTTTTAAAAAAAGAAAGGATATTTTCCTCAAGAATTCATTTCAAGTGTTTTGTCAAAACTATTTTCCATCTAAGATGAAATTATTTCATATGTGTATGTTTCAAGTAAAGTTTCTCTATGAATTAAATGGTTTAAATTTTCTTATGATGAAATGATATCAATTATTTATGGATTATTTTATGATGGCATGATGTTTAAGAATCCCATTTTATTTCATGGGTTATTCTATGATGTATGATTTATGATTTTATGGCACACGAAAGAATGATTTCATTATGAGATGGGTGGGACCTATATCTCCCTCCAATGCATTGGGTAAAGATTTTATATCTCATGAGATAGTCATGGCTGGAACGGTAGGTTATACCGGTTTAGTAAAACAGGACTGAAACGAGGAGTGAACTCGGTTCAGAAAGGGACTTTGTCCACTAAGATATTCTTTCCAATGAATCTTGAAAAATAAAAAATGATTCTTTATGATTATGTGTGTATGCCAAAAAGTTTCATGTTTTACGTTATGATTATTGGGATTACATTTCACTACTATGATTTATCACATGTTATGAAATTATGATCTCTTTTGTAGGTTAAGATTTCCAAAAGATATGTTCTTTTGAATATGACGTGATTGATATTTCATTTGATTACCATTACTGAGCATTTGAGCTCACCCTTTTATGTTTTTTCCCCAGGACATAAAGAATGGATTTAGGTTTAAAAAAATAAAAATAATATCTTTATGGGAGATGTTGTAGATCTTTCACCACGATTAGAAGACTATATTCCGAGTTTCCAAAGACACTAAATTATTATGGTCCTTGTGTGTCTGTTTTTGTTATGTAATAAGTATTCCGAAAAATTAATGTAATGTCAATGTACGTCAAGCTTCGGGTCTCTACAGTTGGTATCAGAGTCAGAGGAGGTAGGAATGTATCCGATCCTTGGGAACTCTCACATGTGAGCGTTGGACGAAGCATGGCTCTCCGCCCAAGGGCTTCATGAGGAAATGGCAGCCACTGGGGATGGTGGTGTGTCCCGCCCAGGGAGTGTAGCCGCCCATGGAGTGCCCTGATAGGTATCAATTATAGTCCATTGGAAGTAATTCAGAACCGCTACAGTTGGTATCATAGGAAAGGTTTAGTCAACCTTTGGAAACTAGGTTTCGAAAACATTAGTGAGATCCCTAGAGATATTTCTAAGGTATGTCTAGGGATATCCCTAAGGATAATTATACGTATAGGATACAGTCCTAGAACTACGGTAACAATCATATAATTTAACCTAAGATGTTAGATATTGAGGATACTCCCCCTTTATTATGTTGTTTTCCATAGCATGATTTTTGCCTCTCAAACTATTCTTTTTGGGTTTTAGACGATGGCTGGAACCCGAAGGAACCATGTTGATCAATGCAATGGACAATGAAATGATTTTCCTCCTGAAAAAACAAATGTTATGGGAGATGGAGTGCAAAATCCTATTGGTATACTTACACAATATATGAATCATTCTGGACTTCCAAATGAGCAGAGAGGGAACAACATTCTATTGAGTCCTTCACGAGGCAACGTCCACCTTCTTTCAGTGGGTCTTCTGATCCACATGTTGCTGAACAATGGATCAGTACCACTGAAAAAATATTTTCAGTTCTTCAATGTTCTGAACATGATAAAGTCATATTAGCAGTATATCGTGTGGAAGGTGAAGCTGATAAATGGTGGAATCTTATCAAAAATACGAGGCAAAGAGATGAAATTGAGTCCATGGAATGGGACGAGTTCGAGAACTTATTTTTCAATAAGTACTTCCCTCATATTCTTTGAACAAAGATGGAGAAGGATTTTCTTGAATTAAAGCAAAAGGATGATGAATCTGTTGGTATATATGATGCGAATTTTACAAGGCTTGCAAGGTATGCATCTGGATTTATCATCCGACCTGAAAGTAAAGTTGATCGATTCTTCAGTGGCTTAAAACAAAATCTTCGAAGGGCATTAGCTATAAGAGACTTCAGTAGCTATGAAGAAATTGTGTGCTGTGCTATCAAGGTGGAAATGGAAGTTGGTTTTACTTATCCATATCATAGTTTTGACAAGAAATGAAAGATGGAGTTCAAGGAGAAATCTCAGAATAATGGTGAAGAGAAGATGAATGTTTCCTTATGCTCCAATTGTGGAAAGAACCATGGTGGAGATTGCCTTAATGGGACAAGTAAATGTTTCAAATGTTGAAAGGAAGGTCATCGGGCATTTGAATGCCACAATGATGGGAAGAAGATTCCTAATGATGCAAACAAAGGAAGGGATACACAGAATGAACCTACTACACTTCAATGCTTCAAGTGCAAGGAAATGGGGCATTATGCTAATAAATTCCCTGATCCAAGGGTTAGTGATGATCAACATGAGCAACCACTTAAGGCAAAGGACAAAGGGAAGTCACATTCGATCACCATTAGCAATGTTGAATATGAAAACGATGTGGTGGAATGAATAAGTGTTTATGTAATGGGATTCCAGAATAATGTTGTATATAGTATCGTGGAATATTGGAATATTTAGGTTTTGGTCTATTGTGGTTTTCAATAATTTTATGGCATCGGTAACCATGAAAAGTGATTGAAATATTTTTGGAAAGCAGATGATATGCACAGAATGAAGGGATAAAGCAAATCTAATATGTTTGATAGTATTCATGAGCCCATGATTGATATACGGACTAAGTGATATCATGGTTTGAGGATATAGAATTTTGAGGATTTTGGTATGTGGAAAGTGTTAACTTTTAACAGCATTCATGTTTTTACTAAGGTTCAATGGATATTCATTTTTCAAGAGAATACATGATTAAGGTATTCACATGTTTGTAATTTGACCGACAAGATATATCTTATGATATATGGGGGATAAATGATGGCATTCACGTGATCATTTTCTTTATAATAGAGCTTGGACCGAAGTATTTTAGATAAGCCTAAATATTGGAATGGATTATTTTTGACATAAGTTAGTATTGTTTAAGGATAAAACATTTTTGATATTGTTGATGGGATGTTATAGTAATATAGCTTTAGAAAAAGGACAACCTGCAGGACGGGCGACAGCCCATCGCGTCGGACAAGGCTGTGGGAATCGAACCCACAACCTAAGTGCGACTGGCCTTTATCGCCTACCACTGGCCTACAAAAAGTCCCTGTTTAGTAGAAACAAGTTTTATTATATTAAGATGTATGATTTATGAAGTATAAGTCCATTTTAGGAACCATATATGATTAATCTCACTATAGATGGACTTATGTATTTTTTTTGATAACTTTTCTAACCTTTTTTTGAGACAGATAAAATGACCCATCATTCTATCACATGATCTGCTAACACATCATGAATGACAAATTCAACTTCATTTCATTAAGAGATGAAGTGGAAATTGTCCAAAGAACAACAAACGGTGAGACTATACCAAAATCACGAAAGTATTTATTCTAATTCCAATATCATAAACTTTAGGGAAATGATCTTGAAAACCAAAAATTTTGTGCTAGTGCTCTTATATCTGATGAATCAGATGGTACCTTAGATCGTCACAAATTTATGGCTTTGTGATTGCTGGCTTTTCCATAGCCATGTTCTCTACCACTCTCCATCAGAACATGATGGTTAGATTTCTCTTCCATATCCATATTTTCACCTATGTGGAAACCCAGTGATTAGTTTATTTAGGTAACCGTTACGTTTCATACTTTTTTTTAATGATTGGTTTTGGTATTTCTTTTTATGATGTGGGTTTCTATTAAAGAATCTTTCGAATAGTAAACCGTTTATAACCCCAACGAATTTCGAGGGCGAAATTCATTTTAAGGGGGTAGAATGTAACACCCTGAGGTTTTATGAAAAATATTCTTTTAATTTCATTAATGTCTTGTGTTGTATGCTACACCAAGATTACCTTGGCTATACGCAACACTGTATTAGCTTCCAGTATACGCAACACTATTCTTGGATCATGTTACACACAATTTGGATAATAGTTATTCTATGCAACATTGAGTGTGTATATATATATATATATATATATATTCAATGTAGAAATGAAATATGGTTGGATTATGTTATACGAAACAATGAAGGATTCTTGCACAACATGCAACCCTGACTTGGCTTGCATTACACGCAATCACGTCCTTCCTCGATAGCGTGTGTTGTACGCAATACCGGGTTTTACTAAACGACGATATATTATAATAATATTATTATGAACTAGCCGTTATGAATATTATTAAATAAATTTTTAATCTTATAACATTATTATTCATCTTGCACATTTTCTAAAACATGGTATAAGAACAAAATAAAATTTTCAAGTAAAATATGTATTTTTCAAAAAATGCAGTTTTGCTGCCTTTTGATGGCGCACCCACTTTAAATATAGTTTTTGACATGTTTATAAGTTCAATTTGAAAAAATAAAATTCTTCTTTGGAATCATGAAATAAAAATTTACTTTGGATAAATTTTCATATCATTCTGGTAACTTTCATATTTTGATGAATTGTAAAAACACGCTATATTTTAATTAAAAACAACTTTTTCAATCGAAATAATTAATAGTGAAAAATTATTAATTTGAGTGTTTTTAAAGTATATTTAGAATATATTTTTTCAATTTAATACAATGTTGGTCATTGGATGTAATTTCACATTTAAACCAGACATAAACAAGTGTCAATCTTTTGATAGTTATTATCTCTTAAGAACACGCTATTTGTTTTGACGACGGGAATTAATTTTTTAATTAATTAATGCAACTGATGTGTTTTGAATTTGGTAAAATAGACATCATTTTTGAGTTCATAATATCATATATAGCTTAGGATTAATTTTTGGTATTTTTTTGGAAACTTTCACTTTTTGATGAATAGTGAAACCACTAAGTGGTAGTTAAAAAAATGAATTTTTCATAAAACTTAATTTTACCACTTCTGTGAGTGGAATTTCAAAAATATGAGAGACACGGTTGATGTCAGTAAGTAAAATGTGGTTCAATGAGATGAAAATAATTTTTTGTGAATAATAACTTTTTACATTTTTTAACACGGTTAAAAGTAAATAGGATAATTAAGGGTAAAAATGATATTATTATTACCCTAACACATGTCCTAATTCTATTGGATAAGTGTAATTCGACCAAAAACAACCTTAGGAATAAAATATGACCATTTAGGCCCAATTGGATTAGATTAGGACATTTATTATTATTTAATTCAAAGAAAAGTTAAAAGAGTTAAAATCAACGTTTATTTACTAAAACATTTTTAATATAGGGTTATAAATAATATAAATACGATTTTAAATATTCATTATAAAGCTAATAATATTTACTACATAATTACATTTTATTTATAATTTTAGACATTAAATAATTTAATTTATTTATGACACAAAGATGATGCAGTAATTTTCTTATTAATGAAATATTGACATAATTGTTGTTATAAATACCCAAATAAATGTAATTTGAGACTTTTTATAAATTACACTAATTTTATAGGTTAATATGACATGTTAGTATTGATTTAATTAACCTTGTTAGAACTAATCATTCTGTTATAATTTTCAAAAAAATCAATTACTAAATAGTGTCATAATTGACATAAAATAGTTTTTAAAACAAATATTATATTATTAATTGTTATTTTATGCATAAAAATATAAGGATCATCCAAATGACTTAGATAAGGTTATATATATTAATAATAAACAATTTGGGGTTAGTTTGGCTTGTTATAGTAAGTGTCTAAACCATATAGTATAAGAACACAAGAAGACACGATAAAAGTAAAATTATTTTACTTAATGTTAAATTTTAATGATAAGGTTAAAATAGGAACCTAAACTTATCTAAATTCTATTGTATGTGAGGATTTAGACCCATACCCACCTTAGCTTCTAAAGGAATCAATTTTGATCTATTTAAAACCGAATTTGACTTTATAATAAAATAATAGTTTTAGTTATTCCAAAGGTGCCCCTCGCCACCCTTATAAAAGGGCACCTCCTCCCTCTCTTCCTCATACAACTTTGAGACTTCAATCTTGGCCAACCCCAGAAAAATTCCCCCCTCCACTTCCCTAGAAACATCCTAGAGGTTCTGGGCTTCCTCAAAGACCAATTTTAGTTCCCTAAAAGGAGATCTCAAAGAGGCGCTTCAAAGAAGAGGTAATGTCTGTTACCGATTCTTTCATCTTTATTTCTTTTTCAACTTCTTCTTCATTAGTTGTTTCATTATGAAGTAATAACATCAGTATCAATAATATACAGATATGTTATTATGAGTATTAAACAACCCTATTTCACCATCTATCCATCCTACGGAAAAATAAATCACCGCGCGTGCGTACGTACGGAATACCGTCTCCACGCCATGGTGTAATGTATTTTCCACCACCACCTTACTTGGATGGGTATAATGGTGTAAATAATGACTATATATGACTATTATAAAGTGATATTGATTCTGAAATAGTATACATACACTCCAATACAATTCCACGATCATAGGAATGATATCATCACTCGTGCGTACGTAGGGAATACCGTCTCCACGATGTGATGCGACTCGTTCTACATGGTCTTGATTGCATAATGATTATATAAATGAATTGAATTAATGAATATGATGTATATTACACTAATAAAATTCTGGAAATGAGGTATCTATAACCTAAAGAGAAGAATAAGAATTTATTCAACAAAACGTGCATAAGAACAAAATGTAATAAACACCCGAATAACAAGTAGTAATGAAATATTACTAATAAGAAGCTACGAATATGACCATATATGATATCATAACAATAAGTATGATTCTGGAATAAGTCAATAACATTATTTAAATCATTATACACGAGTTTCAGACACTTATGAAGCAAATCATACCTATGGTAAGGGATAAATTTTCAATCTCATTTTTATCCGAGATTGCTTATACGTAAGTATTGACTTGGGTTACGTTTATCATCCATGACCATGTTTTTTTAAAATGCTTTCATAAAATGTTTACCATTCTTCCATGGATGTTTGAAGTCATTTTTACCCTTTATTGACTTTTTACCACATTGTATGAATGGAATCATTCCATTGGTTACCATATAAGTTATTTTTGGCTTTTCCGAAAAAAGTACGAGGAGAATGTTATTTTTAACTTATACGGCGTGAATGGATTTTTACGGTTTCATAATTCCTCATTTTAAAGAAACATCCACTACAATATTTCATGATTATTTTCAAAAAAACCCTTATCTTTTAAAATTTCATGGAATTTTTTGAAAAGAAAATTATTTTTAAAAAAAAAGAAAGGATATTTTCCTCAAGAATTCATTTCATGTGTTTTGTCAAAAATATTTTCCATATAAGATGAAATTATTTCATATGTGTATGTTTCAAGTAAAGTTTCTCTATGATTTAAATGGTTTAAATATTCTTATGATGAAATGATATCAATTGTTTATGGATTATGTTATGGTGGCATGATGTTTAAGAATCCCATTTTATTTCGTGGGTTATGCTATGATGTATGATTTATGATTTTGTGGCACATGAAAGAATGATTTCATTGTGAGATGTGTGGGACCTATATCTCCCTCCAATTCATTGGGTAAAGATTTTATATCTCATGAGATAGACATGGCTGGAATGGTAGGTTATACCGGTTCAGTGAAATAGGCCTGAAACGAGGAGTAAACTCGGTTCAGAAAGGGACTTTGTCCACTAAGATTGTCTTGGAAATGAGTCTTGACTAATAAGAAATGATTCTCTATGATTATGTGTGTATGACACAAAGTTTCATGTTTTAAGTTATGATTATTGGGATTACATTTCACTACTATGATTTATCCCATGTTATGAAATTATGATCTTTTTGCAGGTTAAGATTTCCAAAAGATATGTTCTTATGAATATGATGTGATTGATATTTCTTTTTTTTACCCTTACTGAGCATTTGAGCTGACCCATTTATGTTTTTTCCCCAGGACATAATGAAATGATTTAGGTTTTAAAAAATAAAAAGAAGATCATTATGGGAGATGATGAAGATCTTTCACCATGATTAGAAGATTATATTCCGAGTTTCCAAAGACACTAAACTATTACGGTCCTTGTGTGTGTTTTTTTTGTTATGTACTAAGTATTCCGAAAAAGTAATGTAATGTCAATGTACATCAATCTTAGGGTCTCTACAGATAGTATGAGGATGCAGTATGCAGATGTTGTATGTGAAGGTAGTTCATAGAGGCGGAATGTGAAGGTAGTGTGCAGATGAAGTTGGCTCACAGAATAGTCAGTGATACGTGGAGGAGGTGGTCCGTATATAAAACTTGCTACAAAGTACACAAGAGGAACAAGTGCTTTATGGAAAACTCAAGGAAACTTCAGAAAGCATAAAATCAGTTTTTGAATGTATTTTCTAGAATCTAATAGTACTCAGGAAGGTGGAAACCATCTTTGAGTGAAAAAGGGACTTCAATGGTGCATCTACCTATACTTGAGGATGGAGGAATATATGAAAATGAAGGGACCTACATGTCCATAAACTATGTTTTACCATCAAGTCTATAAAAGGTGAGTGGATTCCTTTCCAAGAGTAGGGATTGACTGAAGATAAGGATAGTGACCCTTTCCATTGGTAGTAAGCTAGAGAAAGAGGCGTAGGGAGTGACGAATGGGAATAAATTGATCAGAATCCAACCATTGAAATGGTAGTGAGATTAGGTGGAGATGATGTTGCCCAAATATTGTAATCAATATTGGCAGAGATCCTTATTGAATTTGGTAAAATGGCACATCGCTGATTGTATGCTCCTTAGATGTAGCCCAGTGAGGGTGAACCAAATAAAAATCGATGTATCTTATGCACATTTTCATTTCTATTTATACATTTCTATGGGAGAAAGAAATAAGTGTGTTTTGTTTTAAAATGAAAAAAGATTCGAAGCAGCAGATGTTTTAATATGTCATACACTGATTCACCCCCCTCTCTGGGTATTCTACCTAGTGGACCTAATAGAAGATAGAAATGATCCTTTCAACGTTTTTTCTATATTATACCTCTATTGCATTATTATAGGAGGAAACAACCAATTGGTAGTAAATAAGTGATTATAATCAATTTCAGAAGATAAATTTATTAGATAGATGTATTTTCATATTTTTTCATTATTATTCATATTTCATTTCATATAAATTATCCT
Source organism: Viscum album (assembly GCA_963277665.1). NCBI lineage: Eukaryota > Viridiplantae > Streptophyta > Magnoliopsida > Santalales > Viscaceae > Viscum > Viscum album. The sequence goes on along the minus strand of OY728167.1, from coordinate 367,227,573 downwards.
AGTAATGGACCATGGGCATGGAAGGAGTGTAAGGTATTTGTGTTTCTAAATATATATATATATCATAAAAAGGATCCATCTTTGAAATAACTAGATCCCCTCATTGATCTTCATATATAAAAAATTTAAGCATGATGAAATTAATTGAAATAATAAAATGTTTCCTTGGTGAATGAAATGATCCCAGTATATTTTTCTCAATCTCAGATTATCAGAGATTGGAAAAACTAATAGAGGATACCTCTAGATCATACAAACATAACATCAAGCTCTAGAATTATCATTCTACAATATTTTCATTCTAGAGTGATAGAACCAAGTGCATTATAATTCCCATGAGATCACTAAAAGAATACTAGTTTGATCTAAGAAAATGAAATCAAATCGTTCTTTTTCCTCTCTCTTGTTTCACTTTCTAAATTTTGAGAGAAGATATAGAATGATCCAAAATCATGAAATATATTTCAAAAAATATTATATTGTCTAATTTTATTTATAATTAGTTTCAACTTCTTTTTAATTTTACTTTAGTCCTTATAAGATTTAAACGTAAAAATTAACTTGTTTAGTCACTAATCATTTTATATAACTTTTGTAAGTATCATGAATCTTTTATCACTAAATTGTGACAAGATCATATTTAATGAAATGAATAGGAGTCACTAAGTCATCCCATTCCTCCCAAATATTCATAAATAACCATAAATAAATACTATTAACTTGAAAAAATATTTTATCATATTCATATTTTTACATAAATAACTTATGAATACATTAAGAAATAAATCCAATTTTTATTGTTATAAATATTAATAACGATTAATTGTTTTTTAATTTAATATTTTTTATCATTCACACTCAAATGTTTATCGGACAAAAAACATGGGGCCCACTTCATACTACCTCCAATTCATTTGAATTAGTGGAACTCCATTATACATTTTGTGTGTGAACCGCTGTGAACATATCTTCATAGTAGAAAGTTCCACTCAGAAACAAAGTATGATATGTAGAAACACATCATAGACCCTAAATTGATAAGGATAATTCATGGTTATGACAACATCTTTTGAATATTTACTATGTAATATAATCCTTTTATATCAAGATATTTTAGAAAGTGGTATCTATTATTTGTTTCATCATCCTTTCATGACATAGTTTTTTTCTTTGACTATATTGGATGGAATTTACTTTTTATTCCATGGACATGGATTTAGCTAAGAAACTACCACCCAGTCAAATGTCCAAAGATATATGCTTCCTCAATTTAGAAGTGATACAACCTATGTTGATCATTCAATCAATGTCAATATACTAGTGACACATCTTCTACAAAATACCCCACAAAAAAAATTATCTTAATTTTTATCATGTAACAAAATATAATATTGAATGATGAACATTGATAATGATCTTAATTCGAGAGAGAAAATATACATGAACATATTTTTGAATATCCTATAAAACCAAGGAAATGTGTCGTTCCTATTAACAGGACATGCCACATGATCTATATTACTTGAGATCACATAGTGAAAACATCATGTGAATAAGTATCAATGACCATGATCCCACAAAACCTAATATTAAATCATCATTTATGTACCATCAGATTGATGTATGCAAACTATAGGACATATGATTAATATTACTATCATAGAATCATAAGTTTTTAATTATATTCAGGAACAATTATAACATTTTGATATCCCATGTAATATGAAATCATAATCTTGTAAATAGTGTACGTAAAGGTAAGGACACTATAATGGTAAGAACAATCATGCATTGCTCAAACTGTATGCATGTTGTGGTAGATGTGAAAGACATGCCTAAGACCATGGAATTTATGGTAAATATGGTGTAATTTATTCGTGATATTCTTAAAAATTGATACTTATTTATAAAATGGGATTAAACTAGATTTTCGTAATGAGATTGTATTCATATAGATTTACCTGTATGGATACTGGTTGGCTCATGAACATATAATATTTATCTGACCAATTTTTTTACACTATTAAATTTTTTATCCTAATGTACCACCACTCTCCATGTTTCCCATTTACATTTATCAAACCGACCCACCACAATATATTGAAAATTCACAATATCTATTTCCATCTTCCAATAAAACATTTTAAATTTATTCAATTAAATTGTGAGGATGGATTCACTATAAGGTTAATTTTATTACCATATAAATTATAAATTTTTATGAATATAACCTATTATATATATATATATATATCATATATTTTCAATAAGGGGTTAAAAAAGGAAGAAATAATCAATAGATGTGACACGGTCCGGCATCTAAACACAATCTTCTAAATAAAAAATTCTTCCAACCTACCATTTTTAAATTTTAATATTGAATTTTCGATATATATGTATATTATATTTCTCAGTATATACAAAAAATGGGATGACCCATGAGATTTCTTAGAAAATATAGAAATTTTTTTGGGATTGTAAAATTTAGTTCATACATAAAAATGATCCAAAATAATAAAGGTATAAACAAGTCTCAGACCATATTATCCTAGGATGTTTAGGCCCAACCCTCCCCTTTTACAATAATATGAAAATTTATACTCAATTTGGTTCTAAGAGACCAACTCTAAAAATAATCACACTTGCAATAAATCAAACATGCTAACCATCAACTTGTTAGATCTCACCTGATATTCATGCTTCTACTAAGACATGACTCTAATCACTAGGTATTCCATATATATCTTTCTGACTACTATTCTTTTTAAAAAATTCACAACTTTTCTTAAAATCTCTCAAGATTTGATATCAGTGGTGTATGTAATTTTTCCACTCCTATATACCAGGATCCATTGTTCTAGTACAGACACTATCATATTACAGAATATTAATAATTTTGAGAATTCAACACTTTCTTGATATAACTACATGATCTGAAACAAAGTTGTGTTTTATATTTCTTCTTTAGTTCCATCTCAACAAATATGTTTTTTGTATAATTAGCTACCAATATCTAAAATTAGATTCACATTCTCATTTTTGTAACATACTATGATACTATATCATATTGATCTATTTTAATTCTAGTTTTCCCCCCATATGATGAATAAATCTTATTCCTCTCCGAGTACTGATAACATATCCCTTATAGTTTCCCACTTTTTATTGGATAGTAATAATTTCAAAAAAATAACGTTGTTCGTTATTTGTTTCATATTTTCCAACTATGTTCTTTAAAAACAAAATCTCAAGGAGATTTGAGACTTCTTCCATGTCAAATAGGCTACAGTTATCACTTGAAAATTTTAAAAAATTATATTTAATGATATTTTAAATTTATATACTTTGACGTATTCAAATCATCCAATATATAAATTTAAAATTATATTATTCCCTAGAACATGAGTTTATTCGTTAATTAATTCATAGGGAAATATTTTAAATTAAGTCTTAACTAATAATAATACCAATATATTTAATCTATCTATTATCAACATATATCACATGGAAAATCCTGGTACCTCTAATAAACTCTTATAGACTCTTGTAAAAATAATTATCCCAGGATTTAATATATGATTTTGATCCATAAATGAATCCTTTTATATTTCACATAATATAGATACTTTTGATGTTAGAAAAATTTCTATTTATATCAATTAGATATTTTCATAAGTTTCCAATTTTGACATGATATCATTAAATATATTAATAATTTTATACTACCGTGATAATTTGAATTGAGTGGATTTCAACATCACTATAGGTGAAAAGTTATCATTTTAGTAAATACCTTAACATACCATAATCCTTTTACGTCTAATATTTCATTATAGGTATTCAATTTACCATGAACTACCATTTCATAATTGAATACCATGTTAGACCAAGTGGGTTTTAATATACATACATCATTTTGATACATGGAATCAATTTTGATGAATTCATATTCAATTATCATTTATGTTTTTTTCCTTTTATTTATTCTTTTTAAGAAAATATTTTTTATTCCTGATAAGTAATATATCACCTAACTTGGAGATTATAAAATATATCGCTCTATGGTTTTTAACATTATATGTTATATGTTCCTGTATAACTATTTTGATCTTTTCAGAAATTTATTCCTATGGAACCTTATTTTGCATCATAATCCTTGAAATTATCAGAGTCTATTTTGCATCCAAAATCTCAAAATAATACGTGGTACCTCTCATATAAATATAGTCATTTACTTGAGTATCACTATTCTATATTGGAATAGTTTTTGTAATATTTGTTTTAACTTTTGGATAACTTACATAGATACATTTTTTCAACAAAATTCATGTTTGTTTCTATAATTTTATTTAACAAATTATTTTCATTATAACACAAGATTTTGTGACATATTTTATTTCTTTCATATTATAATTTATATGAAATTCCATTTTTCATTTTAGTTGGAATATGATTAATTTTTTGTGAAACTATTATAAAATCATATCCTAAAAGGAATAATAAAAGACTTTTAGGACTTACCATCAATCTCACTATAGAGAGAAAAGTTTAATTACTCATATTAACTAACTTCATTATTCTTATGTGTATATGAAAATGATATTTTAGGAATTATATCCACTCTAAATTTAATGAGCAGTGAGTGATTAGTTAATGTATTTTTTACTTACCTCAACCGAGGAATTTTTTATCTTTTAACAAGAATATTCTCTACCTCACTTTAATATTCCTTAAAAATATTGATGAAATATTTGTAATGATGATAATTTATCTCTAATTTCTAACTAATATAGTATTTATATATCTTGATTCAATAATTCGATAATATTTTTACATAATCATCTAGAATATTGAAAGTTGTATGGGTTACTATTCCTTATAAAAACAAGTGAAATACCAAAAAGTTTTAACTCAAAAGCATCTAATCACCCTTCTTGGTATATCATTGACATATTCTACTTGTATTCTTTGTTTGAGCATTGTACTTACAAAATTGAGTATTATTTGACTTATACATATTATATTCATCTTTAATTTCCAATATAAAGTACTTTTATTCAATTATAATTAAACTAATATTCATGTATGGTATACCATGATAATTTTATTTACATGAATGTAGTAAAATATCACCATAAATTAAATCTATATTGAGATAATGTCTTTGGTAACACATAATTCATCATAATAGTTTTGAAATACAATCATATTTTCACTAGGATATTCAATGTTATGATATTCCCAAACTAACACTGGTCTCATGCTCCATTAGAAAAAAAACATCTACTTACAAACTTATAACTTGTCTAAGCATTCTTCATTAATATATTTAGATAAAAATATGGAAAAAAAATTGAATCTAATACTAAATAAATGAAAAATAAATACTTCATGTAATAAGGAATATTCATGAAGTGTGTGTTTTTTATTGTTTCTTATTCAAATAATTTCAACTAATTTTCAAGTAACCATCCTTACCATATATGAATAAATAAGCTCTAGATTAATTCACTACATATTTATCTTTTTTTTTTCTTGAATGGATTCCACAAAATTACCTTTGTCATTGTAATTTCAATTATAATTTTAACCTTACCTCTCTTATTTTTCACCAAAATAATTAAATATTTATCTATTTTCCGTTATTATCAACTTAGTGAACCTTATCCAAAATATATTTAAGTTATTTATCAATAATTTTCATTTTATAATTTCTAAAAAAATAGTGAAACTTGGTGATTAGGTTACAGGTATGAATGTATGGAAAGATCATTAATCGGCCTAAATTTTAACTCTATCAATTGATCATTGTACTCTATCATCTTAACTAAATGAGTTCCAACTTGGATTACATATTTTTTCTTATATTTTTATATTTTATTAATAATATCAACAGTTTCTTGATTCAATTTCTCCTCATAAATGTATTGGAGATGATGAAACATTGTGTAACCATATATTACCCCTTATTTCTTTCAAAACTCACTAGGAATTGATGATGACTTTATGATGTAAGCATCAAATTCATCATCTATGAGTCTTATGTACGTTCCCTTCTCACTATCACTTTCTTCACGATGTCACTCATTAGATAATGGGATTTTAAAAAAAATTACATTCATGTCATAGTATCATACATAAGCTCTTATACCACTCTTGGAAATTGTTTCAATGAGGACATGTTAATTTACCACGATTGATTTCAATTATTTTTGTTGTATGACATACCATATTTAAATAATATAAAAAAATATAATATTAATACTTTTATCATTATTACAAATAATTTAAAAAATATTGAATTATTAATCTTAATTTTTCTCATTATTTTCTTCAAATCCCAACAACCATCATCCAATGAATTCAAAATATTCATCCACTTGATGATTCTTGTAGAAAAGGATCCTTAAATCTTATATTCATAATATAATTTATTTCTACACAACTACTTAGAGAGATTAAAAGTGGGATTTTTTTTGGTCAACCACATTAAATAGCAGATCCTTGATCTATTGAGTGGAGTGTCATCTTCTATAATTTATGAACATGAATCTACTAAACAAATTAATTCTAAAATTTCCCCAAGATATATATGGATACTACGTTAATGCAAATTGTATTTATGTCAACCCCAAACTCTAATTAAAACTCCCTAAAATAAGGATGTTCACTCAAATAAGGCTAAAAATCAACCCAATCTTTCGTTTCATTATAATTTATGTGATGGAATGTGTTTAATGATTAATATTACGTTGAAGCACATTATAATTATTTAATTTGAAAATGAAATTAGATTTTATTTACTATTCTTATTAATTTAACCGAGTGATGGCATTGACAAAATTTACCATATGTAAATAGAAATATTTTATTTTTAATTCCTTCATTTTTACCCTTTCATGATTTTAACTATCCTATGTGATCATACACCATCCACACATTCAAATAATTAATTATTAACAATGAATGGTAATAAATAAATAAATAAATAAATCATGACCATGAGATTTATGTTACTATTTGGGTTGTACCGGATGTTGTATCTTCTATACTATCAAACCAAAGGGACTAAAGTGTAAAACTAGTAAACCAAATGTTTTGGAAGATATTTATGCCAATAAAATGTTTCTTCACAATTAGGAATTCATGAAACACATCCCAACACCTTGAAATTTCACCTTATGAATTGAATTTGGAAAGAGACACTCATAGACGACATTCAAATTGGAAACATTAAATGAGTTTGAGTATGTAAAACAAGGAATAAAAAATATTATGTGTTTTAGAAAAAGACCTAATCCACGAGAAAACCAACATTTACTAGAGAAGTAAAATAGATATTACAAAGAAATATCAACTCTAAATAAAAAGATGATAGAAAATTATGCTCAAGTAAATCACCCTATCACACGGTATAGTACAAATGATCCCAATATGAACAAATATAGTATACATATTCTGGATCCTACATATAAATATATTTCAAAAAATCACCATGAAGGAACACATTCTTAACATCCAATTTTTCATGAAACAAACCTTCCACAGAATCTAGGATAAGAAACGTTTGAATCATTATGTGTTTCACAACATAAGATAAAATCTCACTGAAATCAACCCCATTTGATTGTTGGATCCCTTTCACAACCAATCAGTCATTCTACCAAACTCTACCATTTACTTCCTCCTTTATACAATAAACTCATTATTCTATAGTTCCCTCATACCTTCCAAAAGACGTGTCAGCTCACATGTACTTGTAAAATTTGAGGAATCTAATTATTCCATCATCGCTAACTCCTAATGAAATTATTAACTAAAAATTCCAACATTAATTTGTATTTCAGGTTCCCAAACATCTGTGATAAAGTGAATGTCAATTTGAGAATAAAACATATGAAATGGCCTTCTGAACTTGGAATACCCCTAACCTTATGAGGTAAAACTACTTTTATAAATATCTCCTCTGAAAATTAATCTCGACATTTTTTTGTCCTAACACAATTTTTTACATAAGCCATTTATAATTTTAAAACATGATTAGTGTCCCCAATTTCAAATTTTTGTTGTACCTTTTAGACTCTATATTTCATTCTCCTTAAAATTTCATGCATCAAAGGACCTCTAATCAGCTCAGCCTTGTCCTACTCTACTAGTTCCTTACATCAAATAACATCTTCTACTATTTTTTATCCTTCCATAGAATCTCCACATTAAAGAGTATTTTCTAAAAATTTATATCCTTCAACTAAATATTATCATAGAGTTTTAAATCAACATTTTCATCATCATATCATACAAGGAAACATTTCCGAGACTTATCACCAAAATTATCTATATCCTTGGCATTGACATTGGTATATGTGATAGCTTTGAAAACTCCGAGGTAATAAAATCACACATTTAGGTCATACTAGAGTTCCTTAAGATGTTTTTATTCCAATGGTTCAAAAGAAACCTAATTCATGATTTGGGAGTCATGGTTAACAGCTTAGGCAAAAAATTACTTTGGGAAACCAGAACATAACCTCATTATCTTGGATATCTAATTCAGTATATATCTCATCATTTATATAACACTATACTAATAAGGTGTTCTAGGAACCATCTTCTCTATATGGATTCCATTTGTCAAATAGAACATTTTGAATTCCCTTCCCCAGAAGAAACATCCATTATCAAACTAAAGTCATCAAAATATTTTTCTAATATCAACTTACACTATATCTCTCCATCAGATGAAACTCCAAAAGTCCTCAGAACTGTTTTTGAGTAAAATACCAACACTTTCCAAGAGAAATCATCAATTATGGTCAGATAAAATTGTGCCTTCATGAGATCGGATGAGTGTTGGTCCCTATACATCCACGTAAACCATCTTGTGATTATATTTCATAGGTGTCCTTTCATTTGATGATTGAAAATTTAGATTGATTTCTATGGATGCAACCCACACGTGTTTTTTAATTCATAAAATCATGTTTCTGAAATCCTGTATCAACCATTTTCCTTAAACCATTCTCTCAAATGTTGGCAAACTGTCATTACAAAACTTTTCTATTATATATGGAATTACTCTAACAAAAATGATACCTTCTATAACCCTAGTTAGGTATAAATTTATGTCTTCACACCATGGTCCACCACCTTTGAACCTTGGGGTATCTTCCACAGCCTATAAATAATAGTGAGATAACCCTATATCATCATGGGAAACAATGAAATTAGGTTCTTTCTTAGTCTTGGAATATTCTAGATGCCACAAAAATGAACATTGAATCCATTCATTGTCTAAATTATCATATCTACTTTACTAATAACCTCACACAACTCTCCATTCACAAGGTAAACATTTACATGGATTTTAGATGGAAAATTTCACATGTATACAATTTCCAAAATTAAATTTAATGCAACTAGGAAATCATGGAACCATAAATCCCTTGAAATCATCACACTTAAAAACAAAATACCACACTCACCATCAGATTACAAGTTTATAGATGATCAAAAATAATAATTTCTATAGTTTACATTCATATCTTGTTAATCCTTATATATGTGTCCCTTCATTCCACAGTTCCAACATACAGATTCTTCAGGACTAGCTGTATTTCAAAAGCTATTATCTCTTATATTTTGTAATATTTTCTTTTGAATACTTAATGTAGAGCATCCTCTATATTCTAAAAAGTGGAAAAAATTATATAAGTAGATGATACCACTTTCTTCTAGATAAATCCATTCGAAATTAGATCGTGGATCTCCATAATGGCCAAGTCAGTCATTCCATTTTAATTACTCGCAAGTATCATAATTGTATCCCATGATTGAAAAAGCGACGACAATAGTATTAAGGCATGCACACCTTCTGTAAACATCACTCCAACGAACTCCACCTAACTCTGGATCATATTGAATTCATCAATATGGTTAGTCATAGACATTCATTCTGAAAAAATCATGCAGAAATGTCACTGTAACCTGAACACATTGTTCATATTGGAAGTCTTCTCATATATGTTCACAATATTATCCATCAGTCTTATAGTTTTATTCCATTCATTGATGTTGAATTCAATATTCTAGGCCAGCATCATCTATATGAAATCTAGTGCATTCCTATCATGAATTTCAAAATCTATATTTTTCATTACATTCAAATTCATCATAAGCAATGGAGGATTGAGATCCTTTTGAAACAAATACCCATCTACAAGAATTTTCCAAAATCCAAATTCTACACCATCAAACTTATCTAACCTCAACATGAACTCTTAAAATGACTTTCATCAAAGATAGAAAAGACCAACTAAATTTAGAATCAGGTAATGGAATAGTACATCATTCTTTCTTGAGGTTGCTGTCTAAGCTTCCCTTCATAACCACAAACCATGATTTAATACCATTTTCTATATTGTAAAGTGTATCTTTTGAATATTCAAACCACTAGAACTAGAGTGTGTAATTATTATAGCTAAATTTCTGGAAGACATTGGTTCTAGTGGAATATGTCCTTGTAATGAGGAATCCACAGATCACTACCACACAACTTGATCTCGAACATTAAAACTATATTTTGAAAGATACCCTCACAGTAGATATTAAAAGAAGAAACATACAAAGAATTAAAGTAAAGAAAACATGAATGAACAAATGGGATTAAATGGTTTGGAAACGGTCTTAATCTATGAGAAGAAAAAACATTTACTAGATAGGTAAATATGAGATTAAAATAGAAGATTAAATATAATGCATAAGCTAATATAATCATAAGGGTGAGTAAATCACATTATCTTTCATTATAGTAAAAATGACCCCCAATATGGACATATATAGTAGTTTTCTTATAGTTTTCCTAATTCCATATCCAAATGATCGTCCTAGAGAGAAAGGTTCATGGATTCGGTCTTGAGGAACATCAAATCACTCAATTAAAGGTAATCATTTCCTCAACTAGATCACCTGGTGAATAGTGCATCAATACCATATTTTGAAGCATGTCCTTTAGATATAATGCTTACATCTTTTTAAACATTCACAACTAACATTTTCATTATATTCTATACTTCATGGTCTGAGAACTACTATATCTGCATCTGATTGAATTAAAAAAAATCAAAAGTTACACCCTAGAGATGAAATAAAGACTAGAATTCAAAATATCTTATCAAACCAATCCTAATAGATTTTTTATGGAGTGTATAATGGAATCAACACCTAAGGAAACTCCTAATTTTTTCAACATATATTTAGTTATAGTGTTCTTTTAATCCCATTTATTTTTCTCATTTGGATTTATATTAGACATTATCTTAAATGATCTCATCCTAAGAATCTCCATTCATTATGATGTATACCCACATGAACGTGAGATGGAATTTTATATATAAAATAAATTTCATAACATAAACGTTGACACAAAGATCGCTATACTATTAAAGATTGGATGAATGATTCATCGAGCATCAAATACTAATATTTAATAACTAATTTTTACAAAATGTCACTTATTACAGTTATTAAAATTAAATAATATTAAACCCAACATATATGGTTCAATAATAGACAATGATCAATAAACATTCATCGATATTGCGTAGAATAATTAAATAAGATAATATACACTTGAGTGAATTTTTAATGAACTAAAGTGTAATTAATATATTTTTAATTAATTATCAATATGTCTCATGGATCCTTAAATACTTTTTTAAATACCTTATATTTTAAAGTAAGTTAAATAATTTTTTTGAATTTTTTAAATGTCATGTGGACCTTATTGGTGGCCCTAAAAGAAAAAAATGTAATTTGGGAGGAAATATTATGTTAGTTGGGTATGTGAGTTCTTCCCATCATTGGTTTGGTCAGTGAACATAGATATAATAGGTTTCCAAAATATTAAAAAAATTAAAACAAAAAATTTCCCCTAATCTAGTTAACCTCCCATGAGTTATTTTTATTTATTATATTGAATCAATTTTTGAAATTTATATTAATCATAATGAAAACAAAAACTACTAAGGCATAGTATAGCTCAAGATTGATATAAAACCCACAGAGAATAGTACGTAGCATAAATATCTTAATCTAATAGTAAAGATGATCAACTTAATTAAAAAATTAAATCTACTAAAAAAATAGAATTATGAATGACATGAACCCCATGTTTTTATGAATCTAGAATCATGTGATATTTAAGCATAAAAAGAGGTAATGGGTTGTCATATCATTGTTGGTATTTTTTATAAATAATCCATTGGTTATACATTCACTTTCTGATTTCTAAACACCTTATTAGTCTGGTCAAGTGCTTTTACATATTTAGAAATTAGGTGATACAAACCCGTAATTAAACATAACACATAAACCCCCCAGTCCTTATGAAATAATCTAAGAACTAGGTAATGTTTTAACACCCTAGCCCAGAACACACATATAAGATGAAGGGTTACAAGGACTCAATCACACCTCCCCAATACCAAAGGATACCAACTAGTGATGATGACCTGATCCATACAATGGAGAGACTATTCCCTCAAAACTGAGTCAAACAAAAGAAAACAAATAACCAAAATATCAGTCACATAATCAAAGTACATGTAATCAATAAACAAAATTATATAATAAATTTCTCATGTAGAATTTATAAAAACTTACAACCATAAAACCATGAAATTGATCACCAATTAGGCCATTCACATATAAATAGAATAAAACTAATCCTACATCCATCTCTGGGACACACTACACACTTAGTCTCCTGATACGCATAAACTACTCCAAACCTATATATCATATGACCTATAATCAAACCAATACTACAGATAAAAGGTATACAGACACAATGGGGTTCCCATGAAGGGTGTTAGAAATAAAACTCATTAGGGTTACACAAAGTTAACTTAGTATAAACCATCATATACATTTTTTCATGAGAGAAAATAAAGATTCTATGAATGCTCATCAGACGTCTTGTACTAACCATAACACCGTGAATCCCTACGCATCAGGCCATCATGTGCTAGTATGACCACCATGATACAAGATCATACCTACTTCATCATCATTTTGTAGTACCATCATCACCTTTACCCATTCCATAAAACCCATAACCCATCCCATACATGAAAACTCATGTTAGAATCATCCAATAACACAACCCACAAACCATGTTGTCATGAAATTGATGATACATACTTCAGTGCCATGCAAAAATATCATCATTACCTCACGTCATGCCATAAAACTCATAACACAGCCTATACCTAAAGACATACGGTAGGCATCATCCATAACCTCATCCATCCACTAAAATTAACGAGGTAGGATCTTACATCCAATCCCAACACATTACCTTATCACCCAATGCAGGGTCCATTTTACATGCCTTACACTATGAAAAAACCCATCCATCTCACTTGAGGCATTACACTATCACTATCAAAGCCTACCCAAGGTATGTTCTACTATCCTGACAGAAGCCTACTTAGGAAAATATCCACTTTATGCACATGAGGATTCGATCTCACTCATGGTGGGTATGTACCTCATGATTTCTCTTCCCCATATAGTTTGTCACCTATCAATAATACAAAAACATGAATGAAAAAATAGTGCTCGTAGACCAGAAAAAATCACACCAACTCATCACATGGGTTCTAGTCATTTGGACATAGACCCTAATCATGAATCACATCTCATCTCTCATTTCAGGGTGTCCACTATGTCACCAGATCTATCATGGTCTCTTACCAATCAATATCGTCTTTCTTCCATCACCCATTAGTGAAAATACTACCCAAATTCTCCTTCGACCCTAACTTCAAGACCCATCCCCGCATCCCCAAAACCGATTGACAATCCAGGTTGTGTAAACCAAGTACCATAACCCAATTTTAATCTCTTCGACCATTGGAAACCTGATTCCCAGTCCTGAATAATTTTCCAAACCCACTCCTGGGTCCCGTATCGAATATCCTATCGGGTATTCCTCTACGCATTTCCTAGATTAAATCCTTATTCATCACACCAAGTGCATGATTTATGGAATAATCCCACTCACATCACTCACTATACCTCAATCCACCCTCATAAGGTTACCACTCACTATACATGAGATGTATGGATGTCCCACCCAACAATAATATGCCTAATAATTTCACACTCACCAAAAAGAGTCCTAGAGAAACTATAAAAAACCAACTAGGGATAAACCAACATGTAACCTAACCCGATCTTTCATAAGGACAATAGGGCGTATATAATCCCCATGAGATGAAAAATGATGCATTATTAGTAAGCACACACATCGGGGAACAATTTAATCCTAGAATTTCAATATAAATAATATGTAGAAACACATAAATAAACCAACCAATCATTGAATAATTATTAATCATCTATAAAATATATACAACTAAAATAAAATACATAATATGGAGATACAAATAAACACCCTAGAAAAAATTTCCTGACCCAGTATCCTAGATGAAAAGATAAAAAACCTAAACTACTCCAACATCACCATCGGTGACCCCTGGCCACTTACCATATCGACTTATCCATTAATTATCCAACTTAACCCTCAAAGGATTGAAATGCAACTAGGAACCTGAATGAGAAACATGTGTTCTGTATAGGAAACATGAGTTCTCTATAGGAACCTGGGTTACTAGTGAATATTTAGGGTGATAGATTAACATGTCTAACAAGATATGAGAAATGAGTCCATACAATTCCCTTCATAATATAGTCTATATATATATTGTTTGAACATACCATGTAAAATATGATTTTTATATGCATTATAAAATAAATATATTAACATGAAACACTCACCACTATAAAACAACCACCATTTCACATAAAATAAGGATTGGAAACTATTTTAGTTAATCCCATGTTAAAATATGTAATGTGTATGTTTATAATCATAGAAACAAAAAAATTTACTTTATATTCCACCTTATAAATAATATATCAAAATATCATTTTCATAAATAATATCATTTAAAACATATTTCATAAAACTCATTTAAGAAACAATCCAAAATTTTCTTTTAAACCGTAGTTTCTAAACAATTTTAGAAAACACTATTAATTTACCGAAACACACAAGGTGAAATACAATCACAAAATTCAACCTAGGGAATCATGAACACATAACAAATATTAACCCAACCAATCATAGGTATCAAAAAATTGAGAATTAGGTGATACAAAAAATTATATAATTGGATATCTTGAGTCATTTTATGAATGACCTAAGTATAATTGGAAACATCCTAATAGTCATGAACCCGATCTAAAGTAGAGACATGATCCCCGGAATTGCAAGCAAGGACCTATCTATGTCGATAGTACTGTCAAACTGGCCGGCCCCTATAACAATCACATGAACACTCAAGCTACTATGGGAACAATATACACCCCAGGAGAACTCATTATCTATTGGAAATGACCCCCTTACAAGAGAATAATCTAAACTAGGGGTTTTATTTATCCATACCTATGCTTTAATTCCTATGACTCCCATGACAAGTAAAATAGAGGTGAGGAAACAATAAATGCATAGATCTAATAGTAATCATTCGCAATAAACCTCATCTCACCTCTTACACCATTACATATAACATACGCTTTGACCTTAATTTATAAGAATCACATATTGATACATAAATATAAACCACTCTCGTAAGGGGTCATAATTCACAATGGCGTTCCAGTCACAAGGGGGATCTAATGAGGGCCTCGCTCATTTTAGAAATCAAATCCATCAAAGAGAGTTAAAACTATTCCATTGAAAGGAGTCTTTGTATGGTAATATATTTCGTACAATTTGAATTCATATTTCAAAAACATCCTCAAAATCCATTTATCAACCCACATTTTGAAGCCAGAAGTTTTTTTAATTTCCTTTTTAATTCATTTCTAACCCCATTGAAACCCAATGATCTAAAAAAAATCAAATAAGGTCCAAATAAATTATTTATACAATTATCCTTCAAAACATCACACGTATACGTTAAAAATTAATCCAGTTCCAAACACCCTTTCAAAATAAAAACATTTAAATATTTTAAAAATAACCACTCATGTATTTTGATGGACTCCTGGCATGAAAAATGTTCATTCCAAGTGTTGAAATCATTTATAAACCCTTTTATAATCATGTTTATACCCATCGTGGCTATAGAAAGTAATTTTAATTCATAAGGAAGTAATTAAAAACATCCAAAAAATTTATAACATGCATTAAATGGAAATTTGAATGAAAATCTTACCTATTGTAAGATGAAATATAATCGAGCCATATCTCCTTTAGTTGATAATGATCAACCAAGAAAGTAAGATACCTCATGAACCACTAAAATACAAAATCTAATCTAATGGAAACTTCTCAAATACTAATCCCAATTCAAATAAAGGCTATAGATTTTTGAAGAGTGAAAAATCAAAGAAAGGGGAAAAGAGAAGGGAGGGGAAGATGAAAAGAGGAGGAAGAAAAAAAATACCATTTTAAATAACATGGAATCAAAGGTAAAGATAGATTGATATTGAATAATGGGATATGGAATAAGATCCTTCATGTTGACACCAAACCTAGTTGAATGATAGTGGAGAGGAGGTAATCCAATCATAAAAATCTAGTGGGGGAAAAACAATTTCACTTTTAAATGAAAACTGGGAAGACCACATGGTTTGGCCACACTATTTGACCACATATATTTTCAAACAATGAACCTATCGTGAAGAGGAAACGACTTAATTGAAACAGCCTCACATTGTTTGGATGCACGATTTCCAAACCATGTGATAAAAATATAAAACCAAACTACAAAAAACTATATAACTTTCATGCACTTATCACATTGTTTCTTATAACTATGTGTATGATGTGTAGAAGTACCCATAAGAAAAAAAATGTATTTAATGATTTTTGTTGGGATTCACATGTTTTGGAATAAACTGTGTACTACCCATATAGACCAACCATTAACTGAATAAAATAAACTAAAAACCACCATGCGTAAGGGTAACCACCCTATTTCCCCTAACTCGTTCATTAAAACCATGCACAAAAGGAAAACATAAATATTTTCAAGTTTCACGAAAAAAATACAAGAATCATAAATTACCCCAAGATAAGATAAAATATTATAAAACTAATAAAAAGATGGTTACAATCATGTGTAACATTTCTCCCAAACATGCCACTTTCTACCTCTAGAATTTACCTGGTCAGAATAGAATCATTGGATGAAGGAAAACCTAGACCCTCACATATGAGATTTTAGAGGCTCAGGGATAACTCAAGAAGACCCTAACACCAATAAAAGCACATAATGAGTTCGATCCTCCATAAAAACATTAAAATACTAAATCAAAGAAAATTACCTTAATAAATATCTAACCATAGTTATCCAATATGAAAATTAACTATGAAAAATATCCACCACGGGTATCCCCACCAAATATAATTCATCAAAAATAGTGAAGTATCAAATAAACACGTTAAAATAAATGTTATACCCGAAAAAATGAGTCCATAAATCAACGAAGAAAACAACTAGATTCTTGTATCCTCAAAAATCCAAAAAGATCAGTAAAACTATCACATTCCAAAACATCAAAAAATAACATCTAAAATAATTCCTAAAATAATAAATTATATGGTCTTTAACCTTGGGTTACAAAACTAAGTGAAAGGGTTGAACTATTACCACATGCCTGGGTAAAAATCTCATGGACAACCCAACCATATTTAAACAGACACCAGAAAATGAATAATACCAACTACTTCCATATCCATATTAGTCACCAGAAACACATACTCAAGTCCATACCACACCCAATTCAATAATTCAAAACCCTTGCATGGATCTTACATCAGTGTCAGCACATCTAAAGCTGGTACACAAGGTACAATTAACTCTAAGGCAAGAACATTCCAATGAAACCACCACTCAAGAAAGAGAAACCGAAGATCCTAAAATTGATGTGAATGGTAAATTAAATACACCTCAACAAAAAATAAATAAACTCATCAAGCATGAATCCAAAAACAAACTATCACCTCAAAACCTAAGAAGACATATTCTCACCAATTCATCCAACCAACTAAATCTCACTAAGCCTAGATTCCCAAATAAAACCAATAGTTATCTTATTACCACACCATATAAATAGAAACAACACTTTCCAATCCACTTGTAATCTAGAGATGATACAATAACATGGAAATAACCAACCTTAATTAAAAAAAATTACCTTTACTAAAGGAATTTTTGGGAGGAATACATTAAATAAAGTAAAATTTGAACATGATTCGATCATGTTTTCAAAATAATACCAAGTATTGACAAAATAAAACAAGGGAAAAAATCTAATAATTTGTTTAAACCGTTACCCATTGATAATGAGTCCCCGAAACATATTTTAAATGAAAATTCACATTTTAAAATAAATATAATTTCCATCATCCTTAATTCATAAATAAAAAAACCAGCTTTGAATTTAAAAAAATATCACCCATTTTAAAGACATTAAAAAATATCTCACCATATAGATTCAATTAAATGAAAAAATGACTTATAAAACACACACCAAGATGGTCAAAAATCACCTTCTGTTATACTATCAATTATATTGTTTAAAATCCAGAACACTTTTTCAATTTCACTATAAATTAAATATTTTTAGAAGTATTACATTAAAATAGATTCTATTTTATAACCTATACCATAGGATTATTTAAAACAATAATAATTTGAAATAAAATCCTCCTTCATATAAGAATCAATTTTCAAAACAATTACACAAAAAGGCTCCGCACCAAAAAACCAAAATAAATTCCAGTTCAATGTCATCAAAATATCACCATGCCCACCTTGATTATTTTTTCTATTGGCATAAAACACTCGAAAGGGGTAACAACCAAGGTATATAAATAAAAAAACAAAATATAATGTGGATAAATACATTAATTTTTGATATGGTTTTATATTTCATTGGATATTCCTAAAAAACCTATAGCATCTCTAAGATCAAGTGTTTGGTCGCGACCCATTTTATCATGTCATGAAACTAACCTCACACCACTTGTCCTATTTTCTTTTTCATCCCCATATATAATTAAACCCTAAAATATACCAATAATATGAAGATGGGGATCAAAACCACCATTTAAAATCTCAATACAAGAAAAATTGATCAAACACAATCTAAATCCCCCTACCCATGCTAACTCAAGTGTCATCGCAAAAGTTGGTGATCAATGAACCAGTCCTGAAAAACCTCTTATGTCGCAATGAAAAATACTTAATCAATTATACCATGAAATGGGAAAAAAGAGAATGTTCTAAAAACAAAAACCCCTACTAGGAATCCTAGACTATGAAACCATTTTTATAGAACTGGTTCTGGATAACCCAAAATGTCACCGAATCGATTTGTCATTGGGAGAAAAGTTATTTATTGATCCCCTTGGTCTTAAAAATAGTGTATGGGTTTCAATAACATACACTTGGGAATGATCTCACCCCTATATATAAATATGAATAAGAAATAAAAAAATAAACGAACCAAATATGGAATAATAATTAAACATCAATACAAAATATAAGGATGGAATAAAATATAGTGGATGCAGATATAAATTATCATCACAATATAAACTGGTTGATACAAAATCCTAGAAGGAAAGATAATGGAACCATAATGACTCTAATATCACCATTTGGGCCCCCTGATGACCCATCATATCAACTAATCCATCAACAAACCAACCCAAGCATCAAATAATGGAAAGAGAAATAGGAAACTAAAATAGAAATATAATAGTTTCATATTCACCTGGGCATCGATGCATATACATTGTGTGAGATAATATTCCCTGTAGGATTTCACTAAGGAGTCTTTGAAAATAACTTTATAATATAATTTATAAATATTATTTTTCATATTTAGTGTAAAAAAATATTTTCACATACATTATAAAATAAATCCAATAAAATGGCACTCTTACATTTCTAAAATTACCACCCTTCCATATAAAATAATGATAATGATTTAATTTAGTTAAAACATATTTTAAAATTTTTAAAGAGTACATTTATAATCAATCAAACAAAAACATTTTCTTTTCATTCCTATTTCAAAACTTCATCTAAAAAATTTATTTTCAGAAGATAAACATTTAATAACTTTTTCATGAAACCCATTTAAGAAAAAAATCAAAATTTTCCATTTAATCCACATTTTACAAACTAATTTAGAAATTATTTTCTATGTACCAAAACACACTCACTGTGAAATAAAATCCCAAACCAATACCTAGAAAATTAAGAACACATAAAAAATATTATCTCAATCATCCATAGGTTCCATGAAATCGAGAACTAGGTGATACAGTTAAATTGGGATCCCTTCAGTCATCCTAAAAAGTATCTAATCATCATTGGAATCCTCCAAAGACTCAGGTAACATGTTCTGAAAGGGAAACACCGTAGGATGGTTCTAAAGAACGTATTTATCCTAGTAGTCCCATCCAAATATTCTTCCTTTTAACCATAGTAAGAGAATATAGGATACTAAGAGAAAATAATACACCCCTAGAGAACATATCTTCCACGAGAAATAACTCCCTAGTAAGAGAAAAACCCACTCTAGGGGTTTAACTTATCAAAACCTATACTTAAATGCCTAGGAATTCCATGAAAAGTCAAATGGTGGTGAGAAAACTGTAATCACATAAAAACAATAATATGAATTTTAAATAAACCTCTTATAACCTCTGACACCATTGCCAAAAAATCCCCTTTCACATTTATACATAAGAATCATAGATAGATACATCAACATAAACCATCCCCTCAAGGTTTCATAATTACCAATGTCATGCCAATCACAAGGGGGTTCTAATGAGGGTCTCATATATATTAATAATCGACTCCTTTAAAAATAGTTATAACATGGCATTTAAAAATAAGCTTGGTATGCCAATCAATTTCAAAATATTAGAGATCTCATTTTCAAAAATTCCTCATAATCAATTTATCAACCTATATTTTGAAATTAATATGGAAACTATCATTTCCTAAAATTTCATTTTTTAAAGAATTTAAAACACTATTAAGACCCAACATACTCAAAAAAAATTAGAATTATGTCCAACTACCATATTTTTATAAATAATCTGTTTAAAATTTCAAAAATATATATTAAAAAATGAATTTAGTGTCAAACAACCTTTCAAAACATCTATATTATTTCTATATAACCACTCTGGCATTTTAACGAACACTTGGAATGAAAAATGTACATGCCAAGTTTTGAAACCTTTAGTAAAGCCTTTCAAAGTCATTTTCATTCACACCATGGATATTTCACATCCTTTTAATTCATAAGGAGGTAATTTAAAAAAATGAAATTTATAGCATGTATTGTAAGTGATTTCCAATGAAGTACCATCCTCATCCCAATGAAAATACAACTGAACCACATTGTCCTCGATGGTGAATATAGAACTGAAAATGTAAAATACCTAAAAAAATTATAAGCACCCAAATCCCCTTTATTAGAACTATATTGAACCATAATCCCAACCAAAATAGTGGCTATAGATTTTTGAAGAGAGAAAAATCAAACGAAATTGAAATGATATGAGATGGAAAGAGGAAATGATGATGAAGAGGTTGGTATTACCATTAAAAACCTAATGGAATTTCAGGGAAAGAGAGTTTGAGATTGAAAAACATGATCTGGAAGAAGACCCCCAATATGCAACCCACATCTAAAAAACTCTAGAGGAGTGTAGGGAGGGAAAACATAGAAATTGAGAGGTGAATGAAAATTGGGCAGACCGCATAGTTTTCCAAAATGTGTACAACCTGTGTTGATAGAACTACCTAAGAAAAACAACCATGCATCGTTGGGGAACATAGTTTACAAAAAATATGATTCCCTAAAAACCCAATCTATTAAAAACAATATACTTGAACCTTTTTCACTTAGTTTCAACTAACCAGGCAGAATCTATTCACTAGTACCGATACTCATAAAAGGGCTTATACAGTTTATACTAGTATTTACATCATTTGGACCAATTCATGGAAAACCCATGGAAACTGAGAATGCACAAAAAAATGAACAAAAAGCCTCCTTTTTTAAGTGTAACAAAATGGTTTCCCTTAATATATTCATACAAACCATTCAGATGATGAAAAATATTTGATTTTAATGTTTCAATAAGAATCTTCCTAGAATCTAAAATATCCCCAAAATAAGATTATGTAATATTATATAATAAAACAATCGAAATAGGTAGGTGTCAAAGAAACTCACCTAGGTTTCCCGTAACTCATATCACTCCCCGAGACCCACTCGATGACTCTTTCTAACTCAAAAAATACTCTCCCTTATGAGATATAGAAATCCAGAAATACCAACCCAACTATGTGATAATGACAAATTATTTGTTGATCATAAGGCAAGGAATAATCATATTTCTTTCCCTGAGGTATTCTCATTCCCTATCAAGTCATTATATTCCGTTGAAATATACATGTAGTAGGTAGTCATTCAAAAACAAGAATATGGATTTTAATTAAAGGGGCCACCAACCCACGAAATAGATTTACCATCCACGCCAAGCTTCACATTCACTAGGCCATGCTCGTTAATGACTTACCCAATATCACACCACTACCTGAGCTCTTATATCTTTTCAGACAACATAAGTAATTAATTATAACAATTTATATTTAATTTCTAAATTTATGTAAAATTGGAATAATCACCTAAAACTCACTATGCAACCTTGCTGCATAGAAAAAACTTCTGATACTATTGATAAAACTTTTGGGACCTCCTCTAGGGACCACAAAAAAATCTCCATCAAATTAGGATTATCTCACCAATCATTGGTGAAAAAATCATTAAGACCCTAACACTAAAATCATAAAAATCAACAGGCTACAATTGAAACCGAAATGCAGTGAAAGGAATAGAAGAACACACACGAACCACTACTAGAAAACACCGAAAACATCCCACCAACATATGGAATCCAAGGGTAGGAGTGGAGGGGCAGGATCTGGATGAATTGATTTCCCTATGTTTCCCTTATTCCATAAATAAAAAGGGGGAATACTTGTATTTTTTCAGTCTTCTCACACTCAATAAAAACTAGGTGGGGGTATTTCTTCGGTTTGTCCATATAAACCCTGAAATAATCCCCTCACCAAGAGCCTGTGTGTGGCATGGCCTCCCTAGATGTTACGTAGTTATACTCTATGAGTCATGTAATACCTTGATAGCCCCACTCCCTGGTGGATGCACTTAGGGCTGTTCTTTGATTTCCCTCAACGAGGGCCACACTACATCATTGCCCCTGGGTTGAGGTGCAACCAATCTCTATAGGCATGGTTCCTAACCTTAAGATCCTTCCCATTATACAACAAGGACCCTAAGAGATACATCACATGGAATACCCCACCCATGGGATACCCTTACATTGGTGTAGGATCTAGGTTATAAACTGGTGTTCTGTATCATGACACCACCATAGTACAACCCTCACTACAATGTCATGATATCATTCACCACAAGCCACCTAGATCTTTGTCCTCTACTCAACTGAGATCTTAAACACCCATATGTTCCTCATTCCTCACTTAAAAACATCTCTGTAAGATTTAAAAATGAACATATTCTAGATCCAAACATCCATTCATGAAATGAACCTTTATCCATATCAAAAATTCAAACATCCTCTAAAATGGAACGACATAAAAATCTATGAGGAGTTAAAACCTCCCCAATATCACTATTCTTTTCCCCAATAAGCCTCAACAGTCCTTGAACCACATCTCTTGATCTATCAGAATCATCCAAACACCAAAGACTCAATACATTTAATTTCTAAAATCCAAAATCACTTCCACTGCACAACTTCAAACACCGTGATCACTATTAACTACAAATTGAGCCACTCACTCAACGACAATACTGAAACTGTGATAGTGATGAACTATTGTTGGATTCTGATACCCACCATAAGACATTTCTCATAATATATAATTCGTATCCATGATTCTACCCACCATAGGAATAACCTAACCAAATCTCTTTTAGCATTCAAATTACAATATGGACATCATTTCCACATTATCACACCCAATTGAATGCAAAAACACTGATCAGACGTCCATTGGTAAATGCTTTCTAAAAATGATCAACTATGCCTATCGATGCTTCATCACACAACCTCTCTTAGTCATGAGGTATTTGCCCATGGAGGTATTCCATGATCATCCAACACCCACACTAAAGTATGAACCTGAATGTCGATGTAATTACATGGTTGGATCATCACCAACCTCCCAAATCATCATGTTCACATAACAAGCAATGGTTCACCATCAATCCAACTAACCCTTGTATCACACCAAGTCTATTCCAAGACCGATTCCAATTCAATAACTCAATCTAACACTACATCTGAACCCTATATATTTTTTTACTAAGGCATTTGTTAAAACTGTATCTTTTAACAGAATAAAATCCAAGTGTTTCCTTAAATATCTCTCCAACCAGGTGCACCACAAAAATGACCCATCCATCCTGATGGATTCTTTACGAAGATTAATATGGTTCTACCCACCATAAGAATATCATTTTCATCAGTTCACCCAACCAACACCTGATCTCCATATCCCACACTCCATCCATTACCATATGTAATAATTGCACACAGTCATCTAACTCATTCTCGATTTCCCACACAAAACACTAACCACCACCCATCCATGGCCTACTAGGAATGACATCCTTGATGTTTAACAAACCACTTAACATATGGAAAACACCTTTCGATAGATAATGGTATATTCCCCCACCATATGTATTCCCTTACACTGCTCTACATGTACAATTCTCAATACAACCAACAACACACCACCATAAATATTCTTACTATTTTTTTAAGGCCCACCCTGATCTACAGTAAGATGGTATCCTAATCCATTTACAATGATACCTATTCATATATAGGGACATCCACCTGAGTCACACAACACCTCAAAAATCCATTCCCATGAGTGACACTCCAGCACACTACAACCACAACACTTATCATGTTCACCCAAAACCTAAAAAATTCTCAACGAACCCACACATGAAACATTCAAAAAAACACAACTGAACACCACAGATAACCTATACCCACATATCCTTGCACACTAATAAATATCCATAAAAGTATACAAAATGGATCAATCTTATTTTTGAGGAAAATTTATCCACTGAGAACCCTCCCATAGGTTTTTCCAATTATCCTCCTCAGTCACACCCAAACCCATGGTTTCAGGATCTCATACAACCCAATCTCACATACCAACTCATGATTTCAAAATTCATGTCTCTATTAACCTGGTCTAACTTGACTAACCCACAAACCATGCTCATCATGCATTTCTTAATCTTCCAACAACCAAAGTAATCTCTCTCATTCTGAGGACAACAACACGGGCACCCAACTACATTGCTGTTATTCCAAATCAATGAAAGTTCACCCCACACTCTCATCATGTTACCAATAGTGCATCCAAAATTAAAAAGGATTGGAATACAACTAATCATTCCATTGAAAACCAACCTCGACACCATAATCACATGGTGTGTTTCATATCCAAAATCCCAAATAATTTACATGACTTTCCTCAACTTCATGGTTCAGTTATGTAGAATTCCACCAAGAATTTATATGGGAAAACACAATATAGGTTGTTATTGATACATTATGTAACTGAACCATATCCTTAAGGAAACCCATTCACATCCTCTGATCATTCCATATGCATAAATTCCAACACTATACCCACCATGGTTTAATTATCAAGGAATAAAATGTAAGCACTATCCCACTAAGGATATCTATACATACTTTTCACAAGGGACCATGTAGAAATAACTCAACAATTTCTCACAATAATATCCACATGAATTATGATCATAAAATATCACATGGGTGAAAACCACATTCCAACTAAGTATGATTGCACCAAAATGTTATATAGTAAACTTTTTATAAGTAATTGTTAAAACATTAAATATATGAAAACTCGTTAGAAAAATTAATCACACACAATATAAATCTGTCATGTAAAACCTATATGCTAATAATGGTGCATGTACATAGGATACATTCCAATAAGAAAAAAGCCAAAAAAATTATCAAAACAATTGGTGAGCTCATCTTATTGAATAAAAATCTCAACAAAAACCGAAAAAACCATGAATAGTAATCCCATTCCCCCAACTACCAAGACTTACCACTAGAATGATGTTACCAGAATGCTAGTCCTAGGTCCTTCACAGACACTGAAACATTCCAAAATCACTTTTCTATTTGTTCCACAAACTGTGATATAATTTTTTTTTCATACCACCTGTAATACAACAACATAATATAACTATCTGAGACTAAAAGATATGTAAACTCAAGTAGGCCTCCATGTATGCCATATGATACTGACTAGTGGTTAGGGACTAATCCATTAAGTAGGTGATTGTGACCTGAAATCAGATATATATACCACAGTGGAAAGATAAAAAAATATATTATATAATTAAAGTATGTAAAATCAATAATCATAAAGTTACAATAAATGTATCATATTTATGTCAAAGAGACACATGACAATACAATCATGAAACTGATCACCCACTAGGCCAATCAGATATACAAAATAAAAAAGGCTAAAAATTCAACAAAACTAACTAGTGTCTCTAGGACACAGGGAACCCCAATTATTATAATACCCTTGAGTTTCTCCATCCTAATCCACCACATGACCTGTGATAGACCCTATAAATAGACATAAGTTTTTCATGATCTTCTGGGTGCCCATATAGGGTGTAAAAAATATATCTCGATAGAGTTTCAAAAAATTTCTCAAATATAAACCATCATGCAGGAGGGAAAATAAACATGTAATGCATGTTCATTGGTCATTGTGTGTTAGTAAGGCCAACATGAAAACCTATGTATCATGTCTAAATATGAAAACTAGGACATCATGATACCTGATAATACCTAATTTAGTACCATACCAAAATACATTCTTTATCTCATCCCATTCCATCTATGTCATAACATACCCCATACATGAAGAAAGAGAGAAATATTCATCAAAAATACCTCGACCCACTACATGAAGTAATAAAATATGGTCTTACATCGAAATCCAAACCCACTACCTCATCAATCATGGTATGATCTATCACTCATACCTTGTCTCCTACCACGACCCATCCCTCCCACTTGGGTGATTCATTATCATGACCCAATCCTACTAAAGGAAAATTATGTTATCATAACCCATGAAAACTCATGGAAAGGTCCTAATTCTTTCACATAATGACTATGTCCCACCCGTGGTAGTCTAGACAGTTACATCTCACACATGATAGGGCCAAGACATAAGATACATCTCCCCGATAATGTCTGTTTCCCATCACAAGCAGACACATACATAAGAAAACAAGGTACACAACCCATTACGTGGCTCATCACCCATGGTATAGTCACTTAGAATAGCCCCTCATAATGAATAAAATCTCATTATTCTTTCCTGGGAATCTATGTAACACCCTGGCCTGGGAGCCACAAAACAAGTTCTTTGAGCCGATACATCAAATGTACTCAAGTACACCTCATTGTGTACTAGTTTCTAATAACTACCAACAATGTTATAATTACATATATGAGGAGACTAAAGACTATTTAATATATTAACAAATAGAATAAATCATAATAAACACTGAAAAAATAAACAACAATAACCATTCATCAAATACTATATACAAAACCATGGAAAATACCAATAATCCAATAAAGTAATCTTGTCATGTTAAGATAGGATAAAGTTCCAAACAAAAACAAAAATATTTACACTATGATGATCCCAAAAATGAGACCTAAAACATGTATGTTCATTTCATCCATGCTTCATCCCATGTCAGTCATCTATCAAAGGACCATTTTGTAGGTTCCTAGCGTAGCAGAAGTGTGCGATGGGAGGCTCCCAACTTTTATTTTCCCATAATCAATGTTCAATCTGAGATCTATGTGCCAATGAACATCATGATAAATTGAATTGAATCAATGAAATATATAATTTATTGAACAATAGATCCTATAGAGTGTATATCAACACATATTGTCTATAATTAATTTAATTGGATAAAAATTAACTGAAAGGAATTTTTTTTATTGATGAATTCAGAGACAGATCTGTGGTGCACAATCATTTCATTGTAGAAACAAATTTTAGATTTACTTTAGTGGTGATCCATACATGTTCCATGAATCTTTAGAAGTCGCTAAAGGAGTCTATGGGAGCTATCGTGAAATATCCTTGTGCTTCTGTCATCCGCCATTGATCACCTCAAAAATCACTTCCAAAGAATTCTTCTTGATCTGGTGGAGTAAGATTTATCTTTGTTATTGTGATCATTCTTCAATAAGGGATCTCTATAGGCTTGAGAGGATTATCCAATATTGTTGTACACAAAAAACAAACTAAATTGTATCTCTTGAGAAAATAACATAACTGTGTATTTATATTTCCTGGGTTAAAATTATATAATTTCACAAGTTATCCTAGATTATTTTATTTGATCATAGAAAAACCCGATATCAAATAATAATAATAACAACATTGTTATTTCTCAACATGCGCTTAACTTAAAAAATATATGTAAATACTTTTTAATTAAATAATATCAAATAATTATTATTTATCATTGGACCATTAAACTCGATCTTTCACTTCTGCCCAATATTTTTCAATCCTTGAATAGTGTTTATTTATTTATTAAATAAATATCAAAACATTATTCTACAATATATAAATAATTTTTATATTCACTAAATAGTAAATAAATATTTATGAAATATTCTGAAAATAATATATTCACTCGAATAACTAGTGATGAAATAAATGTGATAAAACATACATAAATAATTATTAAACCACGTACAAGAATAATATTTATTCATTATACTAAATAATAATTAATAATATATTATTTAACTAAGATTCTAGATAAACTCGGTGTGTGACCCTCTAGGCCTCTTTCTTAGTGGAATTTGGAGAACCAACCTAAAGTCAAAGGTCAGTGTCAAGAAAAATTCCAAGGAATACATAGAAAAAGAAATAAATGTCACAATGACATGTTACCTGATACGGAAACATACTATATAATATAATTCCTTTATCAAAATATCTCTAATTGAGTGGGTTGAATCGGAATCCTAATAACCTATATGATCGATATCTATTTATTTTATTTTTTGGAAATAGAACATGCCTATAGAACACCATGGACTTTCATTTATCTAGGATATATAATTTCCATAAAAGGTACTAATATATTAACTTTTGTTAATGAATATATGGGATAAATAATTCTCACATTATTCATTAATTCAATATTACTCATGACCCACCCAATGTATCATGCCTCACCGTGAACATCTAATGCTATGGTTTTCATTAATACATCAATGTATGTGACTCATAATACTCATTAATAATATTGTTGAATTATAAATACCAATACACACGTCCATAAATAGGATCATCCAATGATACATATTAATGTGTATTTCCTATTGCCGGGTCTTGTTCTAATAATATCCTACTGGATATTACCAAGGGTCTACATCATGAGAATGTTCCTCAATGTCCTATAAGTATCCACCCTTAATAGATTGTATAATTTGTGTCCCTCAAATGATTCCATCCGACTATAGAACATATATTTAATTACAGTGTCATAGCACTTCTGAGTTCTCATCATAGTGGGAAACTACTATGATCTTTAAGTAATACAATTACTCTTGGGACATTATCGCATATAATGTCACACAAAAGAAGAATCATTATGTGAAAAGTAGTTTATTAATATCCAAAACCATGAATACAAGTTATCATAATGTACATAGAAGTTATTTCTTGGGAACCCACTCCAGTAGGATTGAACTTACAGTAGATCCAACTTCTAACAACATTACTCTCCTTTCTCTTACATGATACTAATGATTCTGCTGAGATAGCCCCTTAGTCAAGGGGGTCCACCATGTTCTCTTACATGGGTAATCTACTTACTGTAACTTCACCCCTCTAATATAAATCCATAAAGAGGTGATATTTCTAGAGTATTTTTTTTCGTTGGTGTGACCTTGGAACTTGTGCAAGAGACACCACTATAGTATTATCGTAATGCAATGAGATAGGGTCATTACTGTTAGGTGCCACACCAAGACCCTATACAATGATATGAATACAAATAGATTCCATGGATAAATTATAAGTTGATATATACCCAGAATTTAATTTAGAATTACCGAAATCTAGTTTCTTTGAACTCTTCTATATCACATCTCCTTTAATGAGACAAATTTTTTTTTTCTTGATTGCGACATCAAATCATTCTGATTTTTCTGAAAACTAGTATTAGTATATCCCCTGATGACCAGCTCCTCACACCATCCATGTACTTGAAACATATCATTAATTCTTCTCAAATACTTAATAATATACTTAATAACAGTCCAATATTATTTTCCTAGAACTTCTTGATATCCGCCTACCATGCTCAATGCATAGGAAACATAAAGCCTAGTAAATAAAATGTCATACATGGTTGATCATATCTCTGAAACATATGTGATCTTACTCAATATCTTTCTCCAAATATGTTTGATGAAACATTTTCCTAGAAATATTTAGACCACATGACACTCAAACCAATACCTTCTAAGATTGTTTTATACTAACTATCTTTAGTATCTGGCCAATTTATGTACTTTGAAATAGTCCACGAAACCTCTATAATCTCTCACAAAAGATCTTCATCCAAATAATATAGACCACTTCACCTAAGTCCTTCATGGAGAAACACTTATTCAACTAGTACATAACTCAATGAAATACTGGTATGTATTTTCCAATAGGTTATACCTCATCAATGTATACTAATAGGATAATGAATCCATTCATACCAATCCTATTATTTCCTTAGCATAACCTATAAAGATGCACTTCATGCCATGGGTTACTTGTTTGTTTTCTGAGAAGGCTTTAAAAAATGCCTCACAACCCCTTACATGTGTGAGTGATAAAAATGGCTTTCTTTCCACTTTATATCATTAAGGTAATTCCATTTTTCAGTTAAGATGGTACTGAGTTTAATGTTTATGCCACATTTTGTAATGAATATCTCAAAAATGGTAATGGAAGATCTGCATTAATCATCATCGACCTTATCAGGTCTAAAAAGGTATGATTCCTCCTTTCACTATCACCATTCCTCTGTGGTGTTTAATGTGGAGTGATTTGAGATAGAATCTATAACTCTAATAGAAATTTGATGAACTCTTAGAAAAGATATTTACCATATTTATCTAATAGAAGCTTCTTTATCTTCATTCCAAGTGGATTATCTACCTCATTCTTGAATTCCTTGAATTTTTCAAAGAACTCGGACTTATACCTTATTAAATATACATATCCATACCTACTCAAGTCATCAATAAAAGTTATGATATAAGAATATCCACCTAAATAATCTACTGGAAATGATCCAAACAAATCAGTGTGGACCAATCCTAGAAGCTCTAAATCCCTTTCACCTTGTCCATAGAATGGAGGTTTGGTAATTTTCCCTTTTAAACAAGCATAACATAAATCAAGTGATTTAATCTAAAAAGTGTCTAAATAACCATCTTTACAGAGCATTATGAAATGATTCTTTTTTTACAAGACCAAGAAGGTGATGCTACAATTGGGTGTGATGAGTCATGTGAACATTATTCGTTATTGATTAACAAAACATTGTTTTCCAAAATATAATACATAAAGAACATTAATTAAATGTGTCATATGTTCACCTTATTAAAGAGACACCTTTTATTTACAAATTTTAAAATAAACCCATATGTATCTAGGAATGATAAATAATGTATGTTCCTGGTAACTGTAGTTGCAAAATTAAAATATTTTAAAACCAAAAATCATTACAATTTGAAATGAGAGGTGGTAATCCACAATGGCTAGAGAAGCCAGCCTCACACTATTAGCAGCTCTCAGATCCACCTCTCCTTTGGAAATCACCTAGAATCTACCTTTTTCTAATATTTGGATACATATGTTAGACCAGTAAGCTGTATCTAATATCCAATGTGTAGATATTGAAATATTACACTTGACAACAAATTAACCTTTATCTTACCCATTCTTCTAGGTGCAGTCACTCTTCCAGTGGCCTAACATTCCACATGAAAAACATAATTCTTCATTTTCCTTTCCCTACATCTAGATCTTCTTCTCCTTGTAAGGATGGTTCTTGGGATCTTTATACTTTTTACAAGTCTTGGGCCCCTCGTCCATGTTCTTCATTTTCTTATTCACTATAAGGAATGTGGATTTGTCACATACCATATCCTTATGCACTTGGAAAATAAATGTAAGTTGTTTTAAAATAATATTATCATTATTTATCATATTATAATTAACAATAAATTTAGATAAAGTCTTGGGCAGTGATAATAGTATGATATATATACGAAATTCATTTGGGAATTTAATCCCTAACATGTTCAGGTGTTCAATGTAGCCAATGTGCACGACTACATAAGGTCTAGAGAGCGATACTCTCCATGAATAGTTGTAAACAAAGAATTATAGATCTTAAACCTCTATTTTCTTGACTTCTCTTGATATAGATCATAAAGGTGAGACATCATGATATAGGAATCCATATACTCATGTTTCTTCAAAATTTCAATGGAAATGAATGATAACATGAAGTACTAAAAATCTATAATATCATTTAGATGTGTGTCATAGGGAGATAGCTCTTCAGCACTTGCTTCATTACCGATAAAAATGTGGTAAAGGTTCTTCCAGCATATACAATTTCCTTTCATGGTGAAGGATGACATGTAGGATCCTTTTCCACTCTTTGAAATTTGTACCGGTGAGAAGGTTTTCCATCTCAAGTAAGGATCAAAATGGTATGTTTGATTTCAATTTAATACATTTCCTACAAAATAAGATACGTAAAATTTTATTACATTATCTAATAAAACATAAAAAAATAAATAAATATTATATTTACTAGTCTCCCACTACTTTATCATAACCCAATATCCCTTGCAATTATATTTAGAATATCTAGTTTCTTGGACATTCTAGTCACAAGGATAAATATTCTCATTCTTATTATCTCAACTTGGGTTGGTGAAGTACCTTTAATTGTTTTAGGTAGGTATTTCAAATGTCATCTACATTAAATAATAGTTCTTCGATCTATGGATTGGAAAACCCCATCCAAAAATCATTAATTTATATTTTCTCAACTCTTACTTCTTAGTTAAACCATGTCCTAATTGGGTAGTAAATCCTTGGTGTAAAATAAGTTAATTAAACCCAAAAACATAAGATATAATTCTATAATAATTGAAAACACCCCAACATGGGCTGGTTAGGAACATTCAACTATGGTTTGATTTTAACAATATTAGTGAAAGGATATATTGACATAATATTTTATTGAGTGATTTTATCCTTTTATACATAGATTTACAATTATTATCTTTATCACATGATTTTTAATATTATGTGGGATTAATTAATTGATTAACCATGTATTATAAAATATTTACGCATAAGATAGTTTATTTTAGTTCTATCATTCATGCTCATTAATTATTCAATTATGTGATCGAGAAGATACATTCATAATTAAATTACTATGAAACTGACAGAAATAAAATAATAAAGTGGTATGATTATGATATTTTACTGATGTATTTTTTATCTAGTAGTTAATAAACTATCCATTAACCTAGTGACAAACAACTTTAACCAACTAAGATTATTGTTTGAGCTTTCCACTTGTCCACCTATGTATATCCTTGGATAGTTTTCAACTCAGCTATGAACTTGAACCACCTCCACTATCTTGGGATCTACATCCTTTACATTTTTCTTTTAGTCACAAAGAGGTTAGGGGGAAAATGGGTTACATAAAACAAACCATGGGAGGGAAATCCCTATATAATAAGAGGAAAGAAGGCACACATTCCAATAATATAATTAAATAATAAATTAAATAAACCCAATCACATACAAAGGTGTGGTCTAGCTCATGATCTCCCATATGCATGAAAAATTAACACATTTAATAAAACTAGAATTAAATTTTTAATAATTCTTATTTACGATAAATTTTACTCAAATAAATTATTTATTATCATTAATTAAACAATTATTTTATCTTCATTCTTATCCGAATTTACTTGAGATTCTTATCCCTTATAATTTTGATAAAATTAAATAAATTCAATTAAAATTAACATTGTACATAAATTTAACTTGGAGGATACATGTTGAATACCCACTTGAATCAACCAAACATGTATTATACATAGACATTGTTGTACTCTTCTAAAATATGGAATACACGATATATCACAGACATTCACGACATGTACTTCATGGATGGTTACATGAATTACATGAATTTTTCTGTCACTTGTTATATTACAATGCACATAGATTAAGAACCTATAATACGACCCATAACTGATATGTATATCTGAACACAACATAGATATTAGTTAAAAATTAAAATATTTATGCACAATAAATCCTATCCCATGGAATGTCATGTCTTTACAACCACATGCCAGTACTTGTCTCATGGTTTACATAGTAAAATAAATTAATTTTAAATATATGTAATTTAGTAAAAGTACATGGTGTGTAGATATGATATACATGTAATGTATATCTCTCACTATCTATCATAGACACACGCTTAGGGACTCAGTGTGTTGTATATGCCTCAGAAAATTTAGAGTACACAGTTTGTCCAATGGGCCACACACCTTGTTGACTCCATGTTTAGACAGTCAGTACTTAGTTAGGACATGTACTGAAAACACATCCTATCTATGAATCAAGGGGACTAAATTCTATGTATGTGGGATCCTCGGCATGTATTTCTATTGGACACGTTCTATTAAATTATGGTCAGCACATTGTGAAATTTAATGCATGTATTCAATGCATATGACAATAATTTAATTTTTTAACTAATTATTGATGAATTAAACATGACTATATGGGGTGTAAATCCAATTAAATGTTTTTTAGTCCTATGTTTTCCAGATATAAACCATGTCTACTCTGAATGAGTTACTTGATTTTACATTAAAAGTAAATTTAATGGTCCTAATTAGATCTACGAGGAAGGAGGAAGAAACATATCTTGAAATTTAGATTAAGAGATCGATTAAACATCAATTAAAAAACTAATTTACAAATGAATAAATCAAAAAAATGTTTATAAATAATTATAAACAATTATATTCCTTCTCTGATACCACTGGTAGGTTCTGGCTATAGTGGAAACATGCGATGGGTAGTGCCCAACATAGCTTTTCTATAATCAATGATTAATCTGAGATCAATGCGATGATGAACACCGTGATCAATGGAATTGAATCTAATAAATAGACAATAGAAAGAACGGTGTAAATAAGTGATAGTACATCAAAACATATTTTTTATAATTAATTTATTTAGATTCAAAATTACCTATAAGGAATTTTTTCTTCGTTGATGAATCTGGTGACAGGTTTATGGTGCACCATCATTGCGTTATAGAAACCAATTGTTGATTTCCTATTGTGGTGGTCCACATGTGTTCCAAAAATCTTCTGAAATTGTTGAAGTAGTCTTCAGGTGCTATCATGGAAGATCCTTTCACTTGAGTCATCTACCTTTGATCGCATCGAGAATCACTTCCAAAACATTCTTCTTGATCCATTGGAGGAGGATTCATCTCTGTCCAAGGGAGAAATATTAGTTATGGGATTTCTCTAGGCTTGATAGGATTCACCAAGATTGTTCTGCACAACAAATAAAATGAATTATATCTCTTTTGGAAATAACATAATTGGTTATTTATATTTCTAGGGTTAAAATAAAATAATTTCGCAAGTTCCCCTTTATTGTTTTTCTTAATCCTAGAAAAACACCATGTCAAAAAATAATAATAACAGTATTATGATTTCTTGACATGTTCTTAACTTGTGAATTATAATTAAATATTATTTAATTAAATAATACTATATATTTGTTATTTCTCACCAGACCATTAAACATAGTTCTCTATTCCTCCAATATATTTCTCAGGCTTTGAATAATGTCAATTTATTTATTAAATTATTATCACTACAATATTCACTAATAAATAAGTAAATATTATATTCACTAAAAATAAAATAAATATTTATTAAATATTTATGTCAAAATATATTCTCTAATATAAATAGTGACAGAATAAATGCGATCAAGAATAAATTCATTGTTATTAAACCACATATAGGAATAATATTTATTAAACCTGTTAAATAATAAATAATAATATATTATTTAACTAATATTTTGGAAAAACGTAGTGTTTGACCCTCTAGGACTCTTTCTCAGTGGCATTAGCCGAACCAACCAAAAGTCGAAGGATAGCATCTAGTAACACGGCAAGACACCAATAGAGAACTAATTTAATTTCCCAATGATATGTTACCTCTTATAGACACTTACTGTTTAATATAATCCCTTTATTACAATATCTCCAATCGAGTAGGTTTCATGCTAGTTCCAATCAACCTATATGCATGATCTCTCTTTTTTGGCTTTTTGAAAATAAAAATTGCCTATAGAACACCATGGCCATGGATTTATTTAGGCAATATCATTTACATCAAAGGGCATGAGATATTAACATCCATTAATACATAGAAGGGATACATCCATTCTTGCCTTATTAATTTATTCAATTTACTTATGACCCAGCCAATGTATCCTACCGAAATATGAACATTTGTCATCACAATCTTCATCAACAAGTCTATGTACATGACTCATAATACACATTTATAATAATATTAAATTATAAGGAATATTACACATATCCATAGATATGAACATCCATTTACACATATAAATATGGATTTCCAACTGTCAGGCCATCCTCTCATAATATCCTACTAGACATTACCTAGGGTGTACACCACGGAAGGTACCTCAAAGCCCTATAAGTATCCACCACTAATATACTCTTTCATTTTTTTCCTGTAAATGACATCATCCAGCTATATAACATATATTTAAGAATATTATCAAATCACTTTTGGGTTCTCATCACAGCAGTGAACTACTATGACCTTTTAGTTTGAAAACTACTATTGGGAAAATATTACATCTGATGTCACGTAAAAGAACAATAAAGATGTGATAAATAGTTTATTAATATCCAAAATCATGAATAAATGTTTTGATAAATTACATAGATGTTGGTTCTAGGGAAACAAATCCAACCCCCCTCCTTTATCTGAACTATATACTATGTAATATACTTGAGTACCCAATGGAGGCCTATACTTTGTATGAGTAAGACTCAGTAGGCCACCACCAACAGTGTCTAAAGAAATATCCAGTCTAACAACAATTTATTCAGTAGTATATATGATCTAATAAATAAGTCAATAAGTGTAGCGTGTATCACAATAAATAGTTATTCATTAGTTATTATGGTTTTAGAGTTCCATCGTAACACCCCACCAACCATACATTCTTTGTCCATGCTGAAAATCAGAATGAAATACCATAGGGTCACACAATTTATCCAAAAGTGTGTGAATTTATCAATTCAATTATTAATTCCAAAGTTATTCCCCAATAATATTTCAAATCATGTTATAACCATTTGTGTTTGAATCTCCATGTCTCCACCGAATCATGATTATGAGCTATCATGCTCATCAATTTAACTATGGATGCAAAGAATCATGTCTATCCATACTTATCCAAGGATAAGGAAAGTCTAGTCTATAATCCTTAATTATCAATATGGAACATCATGCACAACCTCCTTACACTAGGATATGGAACGTCACATCCATCATCTCAATCATTTATCAACTACTAAACTCATAGCCCAAATACAAAACCTTTTTAAGAAATTAACATCCAAAGTTCACCATATCACATTTAAAAATATTCAAATAGCACATTAATGTTATGATATAAAAAAATTTAATAACAATGACATTCCCCATTTTAACCATTTCCCATTTCCAATCATTATCAATTCATACACCATTAAACCCCCATATCAAACTAAATGACCCTATTTTTTATTTTACCATTTCAACATCAGGTGAAACCATTATAATCACATAAACACTATATTACATTTATTAAAATCTATTTCACCAATTTCATGGGAGTGACACACCCCATGGGTGGCCTTAGGTCTAGTATAATAATATTCCATGGACCCAATGGGGTCCATGGAGGGTTTATCAAATCAGTTAAATGTCTTATTTAACGTTTATAACTAAAAAAAATTACACAAAATAGAATAATAAACCATGTCAAATACACATTAGAAAACACCTACAAAATGGGAAATAGCTTGTAATAAACTTACCTTATGGTTAATCTCAGCCTTGATTCAGACTAAAACAATCCAAATAACCATGGTGAATAATTTTCTAGAAATATGGTTTATAATATTCAGAAGAAAAGATATCAACCCTCGATGGTTCTTCCATTAAAAGGAAGAAAACTAAGTATAAGACATACTCTGAGATTTGATTCACAAAAAATTTCACTCCAAACACCTTAAAATCAAGGTATATTGATACTTTGAAGATGTGGGTTTTGGTTAACAAGGGTTACTTATAGATAATAAATGGGGTGAAAAATCTGGTGAAATTGTATAAGGTTTGGGAGGGAAAATTGTCATTTGTTCACTTTTAATGAGGTGCATGATTTGGCCACATTTTTTGAAAAATCATGAGTCAACTGTGTGGTCATCTCTATCCAAGATAAATATTTTCATGATGATCTCATGGGGTACCCACATAGTCTTGAAAATCATAAAAAAGTAGCATTGTTTGGTTCTATCCAAGGTCGTGTGGTTTCTAGGTCCCTTGTGCATGGCTTGTCAATCGTACAAATGCCTCTTAGAGGATGCATGATATTATAACTCCATTAGTACTAAATGTGCGCCAAACATGATCCTCGTACATTTTCTCACTTTACCCCCGTTTTCAAGCCTTAGACCCTCAAGAAAACCATAGAACCTCTAATAATCTAAAGAAGAATTCAGTTAACTATTTGAAAAATAACTTAACCAAAATTTAAAAAAAAACATTCCTAATATTATTGTCGAGATCTTAAAACCGCTCCACTTTATAAAATATCATCATCTAGTTATATTCACCCCCATCACAAATATTACATGGTAAAAATATTGGGCCACTGGGCCCGCATATCAGTTTCCCTCTTCCACATTTACTCAAGAACATGGCTACGCTTACACATTGCTTGGACCAATAGTACAGTTACCCCAAGAAACATTCTCACTACGATCAACATAGTGAACCATTTTCTCCATAAAGGAGTAATAAAACTCTGTATAAAAATCATAAACATCCATCTATAGATAAGGGCCAGGATGATACTACCGATGTGTTGACACATGAAAAATGTCTTGCAAAACATTGTATCCTAATAGAAGATCCAATCGGTATACCAATGAATTGATCCTCTCCACAACCTCAAATGGTCCAACATACCTAGGAACCAACATTATTTATTTATAAATATGATGATGACCCAACCATGGTGAAACACAATGGAATACCTGGTCACCCCCCTAAAAATAAGAGTTCAATGACTTCAGTTATCATATGACTTATATCTACTTTTTTCCATAGATATAAGTTTCCTGATCAATTGAAAATGCTTTGATGTCTCTTACATGGGACTAGGACCCAACAACTCAGAATCACCTACCTCCATCCAACACAATGGTGATCTACAAGGACAACCATAGAGCACCTCATGTAGTTACATATGATTTTTCTCGTTATAATTATTTTCATATGTGAAATAAACAAGAACTAGGTGT
The DNA here is from genome assembly GCA_963277665.1 of Viscum album. Lineage (NCBI taxonomy): Eukaryota > Viridiplantae > Streptophyta > Magnoliopsida > Santalales > Viscaceae > Viscum > Viscum album. Next base: position 367,187,508 of record OY728167.1, on the reverse strand, counting down.
TTCTCCCAATATCAACTAAAGTCTATGATGAATTCACTCAAAATGAACTATAAGACATGTAGAGTACATTCTAACTTCCTGTCCCTCAGTGTGTGAGAGGTTGTAATAAAAAACACCTGAGAAATAAGAGCCTTCTACAACTCCTTCTTGAATCAGGTTGTAAAACATCATCCATGAACTAAAACAATACTTTGTGGTATCCCATGAAAACATACTATCTCTTGAATATACAAGTCACTCAACTGTTCAATGGTGATGTTCGCATGAATTAGAATGAAATGAGAATCTTTTTTTAACTGGACCACATTCAACCATAACACATTTCATTTCTAAGGAGTCTTATGAAAAAACACCATGAAATACATAGTAACATTGTCCCAATTCTATTTTAGAATGATAAATGGAAATAACAGACCAGCAATCCAATGATGCGTGACCTTCATGTACTGAAAAGTGTAGCATCACTTCATAAAAAATTCTATCATGTTCTTCATTCCTGGACACCAATAATATCTACGAAAGTCCCAATACATTTTGGAAAAAACTATGATGAACCTCCCACTTCGAGCCATGAAACTCTCATATGAGTTCCTATTTCATAAAAGTTAACATAATATTGAAGCCCTGAATTTGGATAATCACATCATCATCAATGGTCATGTCAGGGGGAACTCCACACCATTAATGTTATCCATCAACTCCAGGAACTCTGGATCCTACTTGTCACGACCCACCCTCGGGGCCCGTGCCCTGACTACCCCAAGCCCGCCTTCCATAGGCCAGGGGATGGCGACTAGCACCAAGGCGTAAATCCCGGTAAAAGGGAAGGAATTGCCTTTGTAAAGTAAACAAGCACCACAGAGTAAGAAAGAGGAAAAGTAAACACTAAGTAAAAACAGAGTACAACTGAATGTGCGGAAAAGTAAATGGTCCAGTATACAAACCCAAAATGAAAGTAAAGTACAACTCGAAAGGGAAAACAGCAACTGTAAAGTAAAAGCCGCTACACCGAGCTGTCCACTAGAAATACCACCTGAAGGATGGGTACAGATAGCTCCACTACTCCTCGGGTCCCGCCGTCCGCTCCGAGCACATCCTGCCCAGTGGTCCACCTCCAGGTACCGTCCTGCTCTGCGAGCCTCAACCACGGTCAATGCGGTCTGTCATCTGCAACCAACACAATGTAGTGCGGGCATAGCCCGTGCAGGGGTGAGTATATGCTACTCAGTAGGGACCCCGAGACCCCTGAAGGTCTCTCAAAATCCACAAAGTATAAACCAAAAATGAAAGATACAAACATGAAGTATCAACCGACACTGCTTAGGTATATTCCCATACATATACCTAAGTCATCATTTCAATACGCTCCAACCTCTGAGCCATATTACAAATCAGTCCACACAGGAAAGTATACATATTCCACACAGGAAGAAAAAAGTAATCCACACAGGATAGTACAACACAATCCACACAGGAAAGAAAAAAGGATTCAGCTCACACAGGTATACTTCTTCGAATGACGATAGAGATGATCACTGATCCATCTAAGTCGTCGGACCCACAAAGGATTGAGAGGTACTAACCCCCGCAAAGACCCCACACAGGATCGGACCCACTCGGGATCTGTAGGCGCTGGTTCACACAGGACCGCTGAGCGCTGACCTACACAGGATCAGACCCACACAGGATCGGTAGCACTGATCCACACAGGATTTCTGAGTGATGTACTCGTCGTCGTCGAATCCACTGAGGATCTCTGCACAGTTGTCGTCGTAGTCACGGTAGCATTCGCAGCCAGCTCTAGGTTTCCCACACACAGCAAGCTCGTTCGGGAGGGTCCGCTCCAAGAGCAGAGAGGCTGATACATCAACTGTCACAAAGTTCAGAGATGATGTATCCAAAAGTTTTGTATCGTCAACAGGAACTCAACGCAACAGACGGTGCATCAATCGGACGCACGGTCTGAGAGTTATTGGCTTTTCCGTTCCAGGGGCCCGGTTGGTTTTTAAGGCAAAACCAACCCGACCATACTCCACCTGCATCCAAACCATGGGTGGAGAGTGCCAAAAGATCCCTCTCACTATGAGAAACTCAACAAAGCTGACGGCACGTCATTCGGACGTCCGTAGCTCGAGATATGAGTGTTTCCGCTCCGAGGGCCCGGTTGGATTCGTGTACGAACCAACCTGGCCGAATGCAAAGTATTACGAAACCTTGAGTGCGATATACCAAAACGACCATCTCGATCCAAGGATCTCATCTCCACTGACGACGCGTCGTTTGGAGGTCCGTAGCACAAGTTATGGCCCTTTGAACCTAACAGTTCGGTATCGGGGGTTTCGGGCCCGGGCCGACCCGGCCCGAGACCCCCCCGGCTGGCCCGAACTGGGTCGACCCACCTCATTATGGGGGGCCATTTTGTGCTGGCCGGGGGAATTTAATTCCCCCGATTTCCCCATTTCCGGCCGGCCTGACCTGCCCGGCCGGCTCCTCCTCAACGGGACTGGCAAGGGCCGGTCCCCTCCCGGCATCCGACACCGGCAGCCCGGCTAGCCGCCGGTCACCTTGTTCCGCCGCTGCCCGGAACTGGCCGCTGTCTATGCCGTCTGGTGCGGTGCGACGGCGCTGCGCCCCTCTGCCGTGTCCCCGCTCCGGCCACATCCCTGCTCCGGCCGCAGCGCCTTCAATTTCCTTTGACGCGGCGCGACGGCGTCGCGTTCTTGAATATCTTTCCACGGCGTGGCGCGACGACGCCGCCCATATGTTCCACATGAACCGCGTGGTGCAACGACACCACGCTCCTTCGTACCAACCACAAAGAAAACAATTATGAAATAAGGAGGATGGTCTGCCGTGTTTGTGCGGACCGTCCCCCTCTCATTATTCGATAACAATTAGTCGAAAACCACTAAATTCGACATGCCAGAATCAAGAATGGAAAATAATTAAATAAAATAACAATTAACCCCTACCTCGGTTTCAAGTGCAGAGCACGTCAACAAGCCACAGATGATAAGCGTCGCGGAGGTCGGGCGTCGAGGGAATCGAACGTCGATTCCGTTGACGTCGAGGTGCGTCCGAAGAGGTATGTCACTGGAGAAGCTTCGTAAGCTAACGAAGAAAGTCCGAGGAGGAAGCGGCGTCTCCATTCGTTGACACGGGAAGAAGATCGAAGAAGCAGTGTCGTCGATCTTCAGAAACACACCGGCTGCGAGGAAGAGAAGAGATGGCAGCTGACGACGTTCTTCATCGGAGCCTAAGTGTTCTTCGCGTTCTTCGTCGTGGATTGACGAAGAAGAATAAAGCTCCGCAATCCTCTCAAGGTGGCGAAGGAAACTAACCAAAATAAAATAAGCTTAAGCCTTATTTTATTTACACAACTAAACCACTTTGAATTTCAAAAGGTTGAAAAATAATAACTCATCTCAATTAAAACTCAGGTTGTCAAAATTAAATTGAGTTGAGTTATTGGGAGTTTAAAGGGAAGTTGAAGAGTTAGGGTTAGTGTGGGACCCACCACACTTAATCCTCTCAAGGAAGGTTATGTGGATGTGGGTCCCACCTATAACTCCCTTTGGGAGTATGTAACCAACATGGATAAAAAAATAAAATTGTGTTTCCACATTTTATTTAACTTCATTTTATTTCCCCCAAAACTAACTCTCAACCCGCATAAAACACATCCTCGGAAAATGGCTCCTTAAGCGAAAATCGGCGCTGTGAGTTCATCGGTGCCCTCATACTTTGATTTCGGGCACCAGTTCAAAAGTAAGAAATTCCCGCTCGTTCATTCACTGAACGTACCCAAGCCAGACTTCGGAAATTGATTCCCGGCACACCGGGCCTCGGAATCAGGTGCCGTCAGAAACCGCGCTCTTGTAAAATTCCAATGAAAATTAAGAAAAAATTTCCATTGAATTTTACGGGTCTTTACATTACTCCCACCTCAGGGCTTTACATCCCCGTAAAGATACTTCAAAACTAGGGAAACAAATGATGGTACTGAGCACGCATCTCAGCCTCCCGCTCCCAAGTGATCTCCTAGAGGTACCCGTGCTGCCATCTAATGCGCACCAGAGGAATCGACCGTCCACGTAGGACCCGCTCCTATCGATCCTCGATCTCCACCGGGACCTCCGTAAAAGTCCCTCCATCATCAACGTCAAGTTCCCCATGGTCAATGATGTGCGTCGGGTCGTGCATATATCTCCTCAGCTGAGACACGTGGAAGCCGTCGTGCACCCGGTGCAGCTGTGGTGGTAGAGCCAGGCGATAAGCCACCTCACCTATCCTGCTGAGGACCTGGAAGGGTCTGATAAAGCGCAGAGACAACTTGCCGCCTCAGCCAAATCTATGAATACCACATCGAGGTGAGACCCGCAAGAAGATGTGGTCGCCATCCTCGAACTCAAGTGGCCTCCGTCTCCTGTCAGTGTAAGACTTCTGCCGGCTCCGAGCTGTCCTCATCTGCTCCTGGATGACCTAGACCTTCTCTATTGTGGCCTGGACCATCTCTGGTCCCACAAGTGCTGACTCCCCAGGGTCTGTCGAGCACAAAGGAGATCTACATGGTCGGTCGTACAATGCCTCGTACGGTGCCATCTTGATGGTGGAGTGGTAGCTGTTGTTGTACGCAAACTCCACCAAGGGTAGGTTGTCGTCCTAACTACGACCAAAGTCGAGGCACATGCGCGGAGCATGTCCTCATGAGTCTGAATGGTCCTCTCCGTCTGACCATCTATCTGAGGGTGAAAGGCTGTACACAAACGTAGCTGCGTCCCGAACGCCTCCTGTAATCCCTTCCAAAGCCGGTAAGTAAAGCGAGCATCTCGATCGGAGATGATAGATGATGGCACACCGTGAAGCCATACAATCTCATGAACGTAAAGACATCCCAAGCTCTCCACTGAGCCCTGCTCTCGGATGGGTAATAAGAGATCCGACTTGGTGAGTCGGTCGAAAATCACCCAAATGGAGTCGTGACCTCTAGAAGTGCGTGGAAGTCCAGTCACGGAGTCCCTAGATATCCCATCCCACTTCCACTCTGGGACCTCCAAGGGCTGTTCCAAGCCTGCTGGTACCTGGTGCTCAGCCTTCACCTGCTGGCAGGTGAGGCATCGAGAAATGAACTATGCCACAACCTTCTTCATGCACGGCCACCAGTGCTGTCGACTGAGATCCTGGTACATCTTCGCCACTCCTGGATATACTGCCAAAGGAGAAGTGTGAAACTCTCTCAGCACCTCCTCTCGTAAAGCGACTGGTACCATTGTACATCCTCTGAAAAGGATTTCATGCTCTGCTCCAAAGGAGAAACCATCAGGTGCCTGTCCTGAGGATATCTGTGCACACCACGTCTCACAGTCAGCGTCCCCACGCTGTGCCTCTCTGACCTGCTACAGAAGTAGAGGAGTGACTGTGAGACACTGAAGGAAGGCTACTCCATCTCTATCAACAAAGGATATCTGCAAAGAGGCTAGCTGCTCCGTCTCCACCTCAAGTAGTTGAATGCCCGTCCTCCTGCTGAGGGCATCGGCTACTACGTTCCCCTTTCCAAGAGTATAGACTATCTCAAAGTCATAGTCCTGGAGGAAGTCGAGCCGTCGCCGCTGTCTCAGGTTTAGGTGCTTCTGCAAGAAGATGTACCTGAGACTCTGATGGTCAGAAAAGACTGTAAAGCACTCGCCCATCAGGTAGTGTCGCCATGTCTTCAGAGCGAAGACCACTGCTGCTAACTCCAGGTCATGTGTAGCGTAGTTCTGCTCATGCGGCCACAACTGACGTGATCCATAGGCGATCACTACCCGCTCCTGCATCAGGACACATCCGAGTCCGGTCCCTGATGCATCGCAGTAGACTACGTACCCTACTCCCTCCTCATGCAACCTCAAGATATGTGCGCTGGTCAATCTCTGTCTCAGCTCCTGGAAGCTCTGTTGAAATCTGTCTGACCACACGAAGGGTTTCCCCTTCTTCGTCAAAGCTGAGAGTGGTGCCAAAACTCTAGAGAAGTCTGGCATGAATCTCCGGTAGTATCCAGCTAGTCTCAAGAATCTCCGCACCTCCGTTACGCTCCTAGGTGGATCCCAAACAAACACTGCCTCGATCTTCGCAGGATCCACTGCAACTCCTGCCTCAGAGATGACGTGTCCCAAGAAGTGGACCTCATGTATCCAGAACTGGCACTTCAAGAGCTTACCATAAAGCAGGTGCTCTCAGAGTGTGTCTAGTACAACCCGTAAGTGGTAGGCGTGCTCCTCCTCAGTCTTCGAGTAAATCAAAATGTCGTAGATGAATACCACGACAAATCGATCGAGGTATGGCTGAAAGATCCTATTCATGAGGGCCATGAACACTGCTGGAGCATTGGTTACGCCGAATGGCATAACCACCGTGCTCCCTTGAGCTGATCAAAGATGTCATCAATCCTCGGTAGCGGATACTTATTCCTCACTGTCACCTGGTTCTGGCGACGATAGTCGACACAAATTCGCAAGCTCCCGTCTGCCTTCTTAGCGAACAAAATCGGGGAAGCCCAGGGTGAAACACTGGGTAAGATGAACCCCTTGCCCTGCAAGTCCTCCAACAGTAACCGTAGCTCTCGAAGCTCGGCGGGGGCCATCCGATATGATAGAGTCGATATCAAGGCTGTCCCGGGGTACATGTAATTATAAAAGTCTACCTCTCTACGAGGAGGTAACCCCGGAACGTCATCGGGGAAAACGTCAGCAAACTGATCCACCACTGCAGGAAAACCAGGACTCCGCACGTCAACTGCTCATAGGATGAGGCTAGCCAACTGATGAGTGATGGGTTATCCTCTCCTCTACGGAAGTCCATCCTGTGCTGCAAAGGCTCCCTTCTCGCCGGTGAAGGTGAACCTGCTCCCGTTGGTGCGTACACATCGCACCTTGCGCCTAAAACAGTCAATCTGTGCATGGACCATAGATAACCAATCCATTCCCAAGATGACGTCGTAAGGCCTCGACGCTGCTACAAGAAGATCCCAACCGAAGCTCTCGCCTCCTAGAGTAAGCTCACACTGCCGACACCAGTGCGTAATCATCGAGTCTACTCCCGTAAGAGTCTCTAGCTGTAAGGATCGAGCCAACGGCTCTGTCGGAATCTCCGAGCTCGAACAAGGGCAGCGGCTATGAAAGAGTGACTCGCTCCTGTGTCTATAAGTACTGAAGAAAGGGTGGGATAGACAAAGATAGTAACTCGAATCATCTCGGGTGTGCCGTGGTCGTAGGCCTCCGCTGCCTGGAGTTGTGCCTGTCTCTGCCCGCCAGCTCCCTGTGGTCGGGGTGGACCTCCTGGTGGTGGTGGTTGAGCCTCAAAGCGTCGCCCACCACCTGCTGCTCGGCCAGCTTCTCTGCCTCGTCCACCTCCTCCCTGCGGACCGCCACGGTCAACCCTCTACCTCTACCTAGGTGGTCCCTCAACCGTCTGCTGCTCCTCGGAACGGCGGGTCAGGCAGTCACGAGCCATGTGGCCCTGCCCGCCGCACGAGTAGCACTGTCTGCCTCTCGAAGGACTGGCTTCACGCTGTGTACCCTGCACTGCTGAGCTAGTGTCCTGAGGTCGTCTGCCTGAGGGTCTGGTCTGCTTGGACCCCTGAGTCATCCGTCAACTACCTGCTGCAGAAGACTCTGCCACGTGCCGCCCTGCGGTGTGTCTCAGTGCTGGTGTAGACTCAGCAAGAAATCTCTCGATCAAAAGGGCCAGCTCCAGTACTCCTGTCTGAGTCGGAATGTTGAGGGAGATCAGCGATGCCCTGATCTCGTGTCTCAATCCCTTCTCAATGGTCCGGGCCCGGAATAATGGGTCCCATAGAATGTCAGTCGAGTAGCGCGAGAGATCAGTAAATCTCGCTGAGTACTAAGCGACCGTCATGCTACCCTGCCGCAGCTTAAGAAGTTCCTGAATGCGCACCGCACGGAGGGTGGATGGGACGAACACTGAGCAGAAGAGGCTCTCAAAGTCCGTCCAAAGTAGAGATGCCTCATCATGCACTTGGAGCATCAAGCTCCACCATTGGCCTGCTGCTGCGTGCAGTAGGCTCGCAGCGAGGATCACCATGAGGTCTGCTGGTGTCCTCACTACCCTGAAAACTCGTACGACCACCTCCAGCCAGTCCTCGGCTTCCTGGGGGTCCGTCTCCCCACAAAACCTGGGTGGTCGCTGTCGCTGAAACTCATGCAGTGCTCTGAGGCGACGTGCATCATCAGCGGCTGGTGCTGGAAGTATCAGTGGTTCGGCGGGTAGTGCTACCGCCGGTGCCACTGCTGACAAAGGGCCCTGCACCGAGGCCTCGTCGCTCGGTGGGCTGTCGTCACACTCGACTCTCGGAACCCTAGCTGGCTGCCGTCGTGGGGCCATCCTGTAAAGGAAACAGGTGCGCCACGGTCAGAACAGTATACCTGGTGAGCTGATATAAAGTAATCACAAAGAAAACTTGAAAAACACACGCAATCAATGTTTTCGTGCATTAAGTCGGAAATCCGAAGTCAGGGTCCTGGTGTACGGATACGTCGTCCGCCGCACCAACAATGGACTCCCTGGACTGATATCCACACTCAATACGCTAGACATTATTGCTTCTCATAGAATAGATCAGAATTCGCAGTAGAACCAAAATCCTTTGATACCAATTTGTCACGACCCGCCCTTGGGGCCCGTGCCGTGACTACCCCAAGCCCGCCTTCCATAGGCCAGGGGCTGGCGACTAGCACCAAGGCGTAAATCCCGGTAACAGGGAAGGCATTGCCTTTTTAAAGTAAAAAAGCACCACAGAGTAAGCAAGCAGAAAAGTAAACACTAAGTAAAAATAGAGTACAACTAAAAGTGCGGAAAAGTAAATGGGCCAGTATACACACCCAAACTGAAAGTAAAGTAGAACTCGAAAGGGAAAACAACAACTGTAAAGTAAATGCCGCTACATCGAGCTGTCCACTAGAAATCCCACCTGAAGGGTGGGTACAGATAGCTCCACTGCTCCTCGGGTCCCGCCGTCCGCTCCGAGCACGTCCCGCCCAGTGGTCCACCTTCAGGTACCGTCCTGCTCTGCGAGCCTCAACCACGATCAATGCTGTCCGTCGTATGTAACCAACACAACATAGTACGGGCATAGCCCGTGAAGGGGTGAGTATAAGCTACTCAATAGGGACTTCGAGACCCCCGAAGATCTCTCAAAAACCACAAAGGATAAACCACAAAGGAAAGATACAAACACGAACTATCAACCGACACTGCTTAGGTATATACCCATACATATACCTAAGTCATCATTTCAATATGCTCCAACCTCCGTGCCCAAGTACAACTCAGTCCACACAGGAAAGTATATGTATTCCACACATGAAGTAAAAAGTAATCCACACAGGATAGTACAACACAATCCACACAGGAAAGCAATCAGGATTCAGCTCACACAGGTATACTTATTCGAAAGACGATAGAGATGATCACTGATCCATCTAAGTCGTCGGACCCACAATGGATCGATAGGTACTAACCCCCGCAAAGACCCACACGGGATCGGACCCACACAGGATCTGTAGGCGCTGGTTCACACAGGACTGTTGAGCGCTGACCCACACAGGATCGGACCCACACAAGATCGGTAGCACTGATCCACACAGGATCGCTGAGTGTTGTAGTCGTCGTCGTCGAATCCACTGAGGATCTCTGCACAGTCGTCGTCGTAGTCACAGTAGCAGTCGCAGCCAACTCTAGGGTTCCCGCACACAGCAAGCCTGTTCAGGAGGGTCCACTCCACGAGCCGAGAGGCTGATACATAAACTGTCACAAAGTCTAGAGTTGATGTATCCAAAAGTTCCGTATCGTCAACATTAACTCAACGCAACAGACAGCACGTCAATCGGACGCCCGGTCTGAGAGTTATTGGCTTTTCCGTTCCAGGGGCCCAGTTGGTTTTTAAGGAAAAACCAACTCGACCATACTCCACCTGTGTCCAAACTTCGGGCGAAGAGTGCCAAAATATCCGTCTCACTAAGAGGAACTCAACAAAGCTGACGACACGTCATTCGGACGTCCGTAGCTCGAGATATGAGCGTTTCCGCTCCGAGGGCCCGGTTGGTTTCGTGTACGAACCAACCCGGCTGAACTGAAATTATTCTGAAACCTTGAGTGCAATATACCAAAACGACCGCCTCGATCCAAGGATCACATCGCCGATGACGGCGCGTCATTTGGAGGTCCGTAGCCCGAGTTATGGTCCTTTGAACCTTACAGTTCAGTATCGGAGGTTTCGGGCCCGGGCCGACCCGGCCCGAGACCCCACCGACTGGCTCGAACTGGGTCGACCCGCCCCAGACAGGGTTGGCCCAGCCCGGCCCGGCCCGGTCCAGTTTAGCGCAGCGTGCTGGGCATACTACCAGCTCGGCTTCGACCGAGCTGATTGAAAAAATAGGGGGCGCCTGCCCCCCCTATGTAACTGCGGCCCCCCTCATTATGGGGGGCTGTTTTGTGCTGGCTGGGGGAATTTAATTCCCCTGGTTTCCACATTTCCGGCTGGACCGACCTGGCCGGCCGGCTCCTCCTCAACGGGTCCGGCAAGGGCCGGTCCCCTCCCAGCTTTCGACACCGGCGGCCCGACTGGTCGCCGGTCACCTTGTTCCACCGCGGCCCGGTACCGGCCGCGGCCTATGCCATCCGGCGCGGTGCGACGGCACCGCTCCCCTCCGCCATGGCCCCCTCCGGCCGCGGCGCCTTCAATTTCCTTTGACGCGGCGTGACGGCGTCGCGTTCTTGAATCTCATTCCATGTCGTGGCGCGACGGCGCCGCGCATATGTTCCGCATGAACCGCGTGGTGCGACGGCACCACACTCCTTCGTACCAACCACAAAGAAAATAATTATGAAATAAGGAGGATGGTCGGCCGTGTTTGTGCGGACCAGCCCCCTCTCATTATTCGATAACAATTAGTCAAAAACCAATAAATTCGACATGCAAGAATCAAGATCCGAAAATAATTAAATAAAATAACAACTAACCCCTACCTCGGTTTCAAGTGCGGAGCACGTCAACAAGCCGCAGAAGACAAGCATCGTGGAGGTCGGGCGTCGCGGGAATCAAACGTCGATTCCGTTGACGTCGAGGTGCGTCCGAAGAGGTACATCGCTGGGGAAGCTTCGTAAGCTGACGAAGAAAGTCCAAGGAGGTAGTGACGTCTCCTTTCATTGACACGGGAAGAAGATCGAAGAAGCGGCGTCGTTGATCTTCGGAAACACACCGGCTGCGAGGAAGAGAAGAGACAACACATGACGGCGTTCTTCGTTGGAGCCTAAGTGTTCTTCGAATTCTTCATCGTGGTTTGAAGAAGAAGAATAAAGCTCCCCAATCCTCTCATGGTGGAAAAGGAAACTAACCAAAATAAAATAAGCTTAAGCCTTATTTTATTTACACAACTAAACCACTTTGAATTTCAATAGTTTGAAAAACAATAACTCATCTCAATTAAAACTCATGTTGTCAAAATTAAATTGAGTGGAGTTATTGGGAGTTTAAAGGGGAGTTGAGGAGTTAAGGTTTGTGTGGGCCCCACCACACTTAATCCTCTCAAGGGAGGTTATGTGGATGTGGGTCCCACCTCTAACTCCCTTTGGGAGGATATAACCAACGTGGATAAAAAAAATAAAATTGTCTTTCCACATTTTATTTAACTTCATTTTATTTCCCCCAAAACTAACCCTCAACCTGCATAAAACGCAACCACGGAAAAGGACTCCTTAAGTGAAAATCGGCGCTGCGAGTTCATCGGTGCCCTCGGAATTCGATTCCAGGCACCGGTTCAAAAGTTAGAAATTCCCGCTTGTTCGTTCACTGAACGTACCTGAGACAAACTTCAGAAATTGATTCTGGGCACACCGGGCCTCAGAATCAGGTTCCGTCAGAAACCGTGCTCTTGTAAAATTTCAAAGAAAATTAAGAAAAAATTTCCCTTAAATTTTACGAGTCTTTACAACTACTATTGCCTCATATTTAACAAGATAAAAATAGAAGGTTCAATGGATAAAGAAAAAGGTGTAACACCCAAATCTTCGATGATTTGTTTCCTTTTGAATAATACAATAGATTGTGATGTACGCAACATCAAGTTCTAACACACCACGACCAATCAAACTAGCTGTTAGGAATAGTAATACCAACTTTTTGTAATTTTATAAATTTTATATTTTCAAAATGGACTTCTTTTTTTATTCGTAATATCAAAATTAACGTAAGATAAATTTTTGGTATTTTTCTAAAAACATTCATTTAATGATGAATAGTGAAAAAAACTGCGTTTATGTTTAAAACTAAATTTTTATTTAAATAATTATTTATATTATTTAAATTTATTTTAAGTCACTATAGTTACTTAATACCTTTATTAGTTCAATGTAATTCGTTGGAGTCGTTTTAGAATATGATTATATGTATAAAATTTTATTGAACTTATTAACGTCTTTTGCCCACCTACTAGGAAAATTTGCAAATTCGCATAGAAGGTAATTTAACCTATTCTATGAATTAAATTTCAAAAGTACAAGAGACACGGTTGATATCAGTAATTAAATCTTCATTCAATATGATGATTTTTTTGGTGAATAGTAACTATTGACAGTTATTTACAACGGTTAAAAGTAAATTGGGTAATAAAAGGTAAAAATGAGATTATTATTATTACCCTAAATCATTTCATCATTCTATTGGGTAAGTGTATTTCATCCAAATTCAACCTTAGGAATAAAATATTATCCATTTGGTCCACTTATATTAGATTTGGAAAATTTTTATTATTTAATTTAAAGAAGAGTTGAAGGTATTAAATTGAAATATTCATAACTAAATATTTTTTCAATACAGGGTTATACATAAGATAAATTCTACTATAATTATTAATTAGAATCATAAAAATATTTACTAAATAATATTAATTTTTTTTATAATAGTTAGACATTTAATAATTAAATTTACTTATGGCTCAATAATGATGCAGTAATTACCATTTTAATGAAACCATAAAATAATTGATATTATAATTATTAAAATAAATGTAAATTGATCCTTTTGATTCATTCCACTAACATTTTAGGTTAATATAATATATTAGTATTGATATAGTAATTTTATCGATGTAATAAATTTGTTATGAATTTAAAAAAAATACCAAATAGTGTCAAAATTGACATAAATGAGTTTTAAAAAAATACTATATTATTAATTGATATAATATTCCTAAAAATATATGGTTCATCCAAAGGACTTATATAAGGTTATATATATCAATAATTAACATATTGGGGTTCTCTTTTCTTTTTATTGTATTTTTATTAACCATTTATTATAATAATAAAAGAAGGCATTGTAAAAGTTAAACTATTTAACTAAGAGGTAAATTTAAAGATAACGTTAATATGGTGAAATAAACCTGTATAAAACCTATTGGTTGAGTTTTTTTCAACCCATAACCACCTTATCCTCGAAATAAATCATTTTGGAGCAATTATAAAATGAATATGATTTTATAATAAAATAATATTTCAAGCTTTTCCAAAAGTGACCCTCGCCTCTCATATAAAAGGGTAATTCCCTTCTCTAAAAATAACATCTCCAAATAAATTTAGTTCAGAAAAAACCTTCTGAAATATTCTCCAAACAACAATAAATTCATCCTAGAGTCCATTCATTGATCATAAATCTAACCTATGGATCCCTTTTGATCAAATCAAAAGGAATCACCCAAAGAAGAGGTAATAATTTCATGACCACTTTAAATGTTCTTTTCATCTTCCACACCCTCTTTATTTGTTTTTTCCATACCAAAATAATAAATTCAGTACCCTATACATACTGTGATGTTATTATAAATATTTTTTAACCAAATTAATTATTCTATACATCCTATTAACGCAATGTCACCATACGTGTGTATGTACGACTTACCATCTCCACGTCGGGGTGTAGTTTGTTATTAAACACTTAATTATATTCATGGGTATAATAATGATTATAATTTATGTAAATAATAAATATAACATGTTAATTATTATTTATATATGATATAAAATTCAGTTAAAAACGATTCTACCATCAAAAGAATGATATTTTCGCTCATGCGTACATATGAATTACTCTCTCCACGAACACGATAAGATTTATTTACCCATCATAACCATTAAAGAAATATTTTTATTTTATGAAAAAAATTAATTTTTATGAACTTAATATCATTCTGGATATGAACCAAATATATTCTATTGGTATGAAACATGACTTATGTAACAAAACATTTAATGAAAAATGAATCAGTTAATACCCGAAATAATGATACTACTGAAATATTATTAACAAAGAAATATTAAGAGATCATATATGATATCACATTTATTTATGTGGTTCTTTTATAATTTAATAAAAATTATTTTACTATTATACAAGAGGTTAACGTACCCTCTACCAAGGAAAAGTACAAGGTAAGGGTAAATTTTACAATCTCTTTATTATCTGAGGTTCTTTATATGTGAGTATCTACTGGAACCTATTTGTCATGCACATCCGTGTTTCTTAAAAAATTATTTGAAAACATTTTTACTATTAACTAGACTATAGGTTAAATTCATATATACCATTGTTTTACTTTTTATAAAATGGTTTGATATGAATCTTTTCGTCATTTTCCTAATAGGGTACATTATGACGTTTTCGACAAATTAAGGTAAGAAGGTTTTTTTAAATTATAGGGTGGGTGCGGCTATTTTTCACCATTATAAAACCTTCAAAGCTTATGTTAATATATTATAAGAATATTTTGAAAATAAATGTTTTCTTTTATAATTATATGACTTTTAAATGATTACATGATTTCTTTCAATTAATTTTTATTTCATCGATGTCAACATCCTTTGATAGAATTTACAATTGTTTTAAGTGTATTTATTATGATACAATATCCCATATTGTATTTAATGTTTTTGTGATATGTTTGACTATGGATGTGTTATTTTTATACCATTCATGGTTTATGGTTAAATTAATAATATTTCATATTCTCTTTTTAATACAAAAATTAATGATATGTTTCAAATATTTTCATATGAGGAATGCATTGGACATCGTAAGTGATAGGTGGATCCCTGTATATCTCCTTGATGTATTGGTAGGTCTCATGAGACAATCTAGTGTATTGGAACAAGGCCTTGACAAAATCTTATTTGTATTATTGGCATGAGGCTTTGACTATGTGGTTATGATGTCTTGAATTATGCATTCCATCATTGTGAAATTGGCTATTGATATTACAGGTGATTAATTGACTAGTTGAATATCCATATGAATAATTAAATGGAATTATTTTGATTTATATTTTCCATATTCTTTTGACATTTATGTTTAAAAATGATTTAGTTTTAGTCTTATACATTTCCTTAAAGGTTTATCATTATTTATGGAAGTTTGCACTATATTTTTATCCTTGCTGAGCATCTGAGCTCACCCCATTCTATATTTTATTTTTTCCAGGATGTGAAGATGTATTTTTGGATTGACTTGAAAGGATATGATAAGGGATAAAAGTGTGATGAAAGGGTACAAAATTTTTATTTTGTTTTTATTTCATGATTTAATATAAAAACTTTTGTATATATCTAGCACTTCCAAGGATACTAAACTAATAGATATTTTAAGTCATGATCTATTGTTATCATTCCAATGTTATGTAATAATTCATCGAATCTAGGTAACTAGGTTCGAGGCTTTACAGTTGGTATTTGGGGAAGGATTGTAAAAACCATAGAAACTAGATATAGGAAAACTCTGATTAGGGAACAATATCCTAAGATAGTCTTTGAGGATTAGTATAAAAGAACTTCTTAGAATTTTTGTAATGTAGAGATTTTGTGAGTTTCCTAAGAAATACATCCCTATCTAGATACGAGAAGGTAGAGGCAGCTCTGGTAGAGATGTACCTTGGAGTTAAAACTCCAACAAGGAGTTTCGGGGTTGACCTCGGGTATCCTAGTACATGACCATGTGCCTCAATGCACTCTTTGTTACGACACTCTTGGGGGATATGATTAGGATAATTCACATTTTCATTAAAAACCATTATGAATGATTAATTAGTGTATACTTCCTCAAATATAACATTTTTATGATTATTGATTATATCCATAAACTTTTCAATTTATGTTAAGTGTTTTACATGATAGGAAGTATTGTGATTCATACACTAATCTAGTGTATGACATTGTTAGAAATAGATCCTAGTGGATGGAATGGAAACTGTATCAACACATATAATCCATGAAGGGACTTCCCTCATACATAAGTTAATTATAGTAGAGTTGGTGATGCGACTAGTGTTGATCAGCTTATCACCATACTGGGACAACTCACTCAGGTAATGAATAATAGCCTTACCCATATTGACCACCCCAATCCACAACACAGAGGACCAATGTTAGACGGATTCAGGAGGCAAGAACCACCCACATTAAATGGGAATACAAATCCATATGTATCTGAGAAATGGAAAGTTCCTTAGAGATGATATTTCATGCTTTGGGGTGAAACGAAATGAAAACAGTTTAATGGAAGTTTATCTTCTCATGGGAGATGCAGATCAATGGTGGTCATTAATTAAAAATACAATGGAGGATGAAAAAGTTTAAAATATGAAATGGAAGGAGTTGAAAGATATTTTCATAGAAAAATACTTTTCTCTTGACCATTGAACAGATATGGAAAGACAATTTATGATTCTGAGGCAAATGGAAGATGAGAATGTTGCAAAGTATGAGGCTAACATTACATGGATAGAAAGGCATGCTACTAATTATATACATAACCCATGGATTAAGAATGATCAATTAATTGATGGGTTAAAACCATATCTCCATCGTACATTAGTCTCAAAATCCTTCTCGTCATATGAATATATAGTCTCATGTGATATCAAGATAGAAAAATAATTCTCCAAGTCGTAAGACCTTAATGAAAAGAAAGAAAAGAAGAGACCTATTGAACACTGTGGAAATGGAAATATGTGGAATAAGGGAAATTTTGAATTTCCATATTGGAGTAAATGTGGCAAGATACACCTTAGTTCTTGCCTCAAGGGAATGGAAGTCTGTTAAATGTGTGGTGAAAATGGCCACCAAGCTTGTGATTGCAAGAGAACAAAAGAGGATATCAATGTTGAATGCTAAAATTGTATAGAAATGGGGAGTTATTTAATTGAATGTCCTAAGCACCAAGGAAACATATCTCAGAAAAGGCCAAGGGATAATTTCCAAGATTATATGATCACTACTTCAATGGTTGAAGCTCCAAATGACATGGTGGCAGGTAATTTAATGGTTTCCTCAAATTTCGTCAATGCTTTATTTTATTCTGGATCATTGCATTGTTTTATATCTTTCCAGGGTTCTATGAAAATTATATATTTCCAATTTTATTTAATAAAAGATTTTTCATCCAAAACTCCTAAGGTAAGTATCATTAACACAAATTTATGTCAATCAGTTCCCATTGGGGAATATAAATGCTCTTTGTCTTCTGATCTCATCATCATTCCAATGATTGAATTTGATATAATCCTCAGTATAGATTGGATTTTAGAGCATGATGTGAAAATTTATTCTAAGAAGAAGTATTTTACAATTTTTTATGATGAGAAGTATTACCTTATCTTTATCACAAAAATGTCACCATCTGATTTTAATCGAAATCCACCCCTGTATCTCTAATAAGATCAATTATTTGGGTAAAAGACAGTGAAATAACTATGAGTGAGGAATGTAATGTTAAAATAGAGTATGTACCTATTGTGAAAGAATATGTTGATGTGCTTCCAGAGGATTTACATGGACATCCTCTAGAATAATAAATTGAGTTTTATTGGATTTAATTCCTGGTTCAAGGCCCATATCGAAGACACCTTATAGAATGGCCACTATGGAATTGGTTGAACTGAAGAAACAAATAGATGAGTTGAGTAATAAAATATTTATTCACCCTAGTGTTTCTCCATGGGGATCCCCTGTTATTTTTGTTAAGAATAATGATGTATCTATGAGGTTGTGCATTGACTACATGGAGATCAAAGCTATAACAATGAAAAACAAGTATCCCCTACCTCGCATTGATGATTTATTTTATCATCTTAAAAGAGATCAATATTTTTCAAAGATTGATCTTCAATCTTGATATCATCAGTTGTGTGTGAATAATGAATACATTCCAAAGTCAAAATTTTGAACCAGGTATGAGCATTAATAGTTTATAGTAATGCATTTCATAGTGATTAATACACCCTCAGTATTCATGGATCTAATAAAAAGTGTTTTCAAGGAATATCTTTTTTATTTTTTAGTGGTATTTATTGATGATATCTTGGTTTACTTGAAAAGATAATAATTTCATAATAATCACATGGGTATTATTCTAAAGACTCTTAGATGAAATGAGTTATGAGGGATATTTAGAAAGTGTGAATTCTGGATTCAAGAGATTTCCTTTCTTGGACATTTTGTCTCTATGGATGGAATCTCTATTTATCCATATATGACCAAGGAAATTCCAGAATGGCCAACACAAATGAGTATAACTGAAGTACGCAGTTTTATTGGTTTAGCAGGTTATTATCGGCGCTTCTTCCAGAATTTTCCCAGATTGGCTAACCCATTAACCATGATCACAGGTAATGGGGTTAAATTTGTTTGGACAAAAGAGTGTGAAATTTTTTTGATGAACTGAAGAGAATATTAACAATTATCCTATATTGACTCTACCATCGGGTAAATTATGGGTTTCATATTTATAGTGATGCATCAAAGAAAAGACTTGGTTTTGTCCTTATACAGAATTATTGAGTTATTGCCTATGCATCATAGAAGCTAATTTTTTTAAAAAAAAACTATCCCACTCATGATCATGAGTTAGCAGCTATAATATTTTCTTTGAATATGTGGAGACACTATCTATATAATTTAAAATGTGAGATTTATAATGATCATAAGAGTTTTAAGTATATTTTATCACAAAAAGAACTCAACATGAGAAAAGGTGATGGCTTCAACTACTCAAGGATTATGATGGCACTATACAATACCACATGGGGAAGGTAGATGAGGGGAAAGATGAATTGAGTAAAAAGGATCATGGAGTTCTGGAAAAGTTGACAGTTGAAAGGGATCCTATTTACATGGATCTTGTAAAAAATCAATATGGGTATAATCATGGAATGTGAAACATCAATACTTTTGCAAATAGTTGAAAATCCATATTTACTAGAAAGGACAAAATGTTCTCAGACTGATGATGATGAGTTTCAAAAGAAAATTAATGCTATGAATGATGGGAGAATGACCGACTTCATATTTAAAGATGGAATTTTGAAATTTGGGAAGAGTCATTGTGCTCCTGGCATACCCGATCTAAAAAAGGAATTGTTGGATGATTCTCATAGCTCTAATTTCCCTATACACCATTGTAGCACTAAGATGTATATAGATGTGATGGAACATTTTTTGTGGGACAACATGAAGAGGGAGATTGCTAATTATGTGTCAATATGTATGGTTTTCCAACAAGTAACGGCTGGAAGACAACATACTAGAAGAGTCATGCAACCTCTTCCAATACATGAGTGGAAATGGTATGATATTACGATGGAATTTTTCATTGGCCTACCAATGAATCTTAGAAGGAATGATGCAATATGGGTCATTGTTGATCTTCTCACCAAGTATGAACAATGTCATTATATAAGAGAATATTTACCACTTGAATGTTTAGCAAGACTATATATTAATAATTTATAATAATTCATGGATTACCCCTATAAATATCTTTGATCGTGTTCCCCATTTTACATCATGATTCTGGAAAAGTCGTCAGAAGGACTTTGATACTGAACTTCATTTTAGAACTTCCTACCACCCTAAAACTGATGGACAATTATAACGGTCTATTCAAACCTTAGAAGACATGTTGAGATCTTGATCACATGAATTTTGTGGTATTTGGGATCAATATTTTCACCAAGTAGAATTTTCCTATAACAATAGCTTACATTCCAGTATTTATATGGAACCATATGAAGCGTTGTATAGGAAGAGATTCCACACATAGACTTCTTAGGATGATGCTAGTTAAAGAAAACTCATAGGCTGAGAACATATTGAGGAAACAATGGAAAAGGTGAAAATTATCCAAACCCACATCAAAGTAGCTCAACATAGGGAAAAGTGATATGACAATAAACAAAGGTAGGATTTTTAATTTCAAGTAGGTGATCTTGTTTTCTTGATGATATCTCTATGGAAGGGCGTTATTCGTTTCATTAAGAATGGTAACTTAATTCCCAGGTACATCGGACCTTTCGAAATTCTAGAATGAAATGGAGTTATTGCTTACCATTTCGAAATTCCTCCATGTCTCTCCAAAGTTCGTGATTTGTTCCACATATCACTGTTGAGAAAATACATGCATTACCCACTACATGTACTCACCTATGAAGAAATAGAATTGGAAACTGATCTATCTTATTGTGTAGAGCCTATCAGGATTCTTGATACAAGAGAACAAGTGTTGAGAAACCAGACAACTCATTTGGTAAAAGTTCTATGGAGAAACCATAAGATGAAAGAGGCAACGTGGGAACCCGATGAACTTATGATAATAGTCCACCCAAATATTATTACACTGTTGTATTCTATAAATTTTGAGGATGAAATTATTTGATGAAGGGAAGAATGTAACACCCCATGCTTCAACGGTACATTTCCCTTTGAATAATGCAATTGATTCCGTTGTACGCACCTTCGAGATCTAACATACCAGACCAATAACACTAGTTGTTATGAATAGCAATACCAAAATTTTGAAATTTTATAAATTTTATTTTTCAAAATGGACTTCTTTTTTTGGATTTGGAATATCAAAATTATATTAGGATGAATATCTTTTATTTTACTAAATACATTCAATTTTTTATGAATAGTTAAAAAAACAGCGTTATTGTATAAATCCAACTTTTTATTTAATAAATTATTTATTTTATTTATATATATTAAGTCAAAATAGAAACATAATACCTATATTAGTTCAATTTAATTCATCGGAATCATTTTATAAGAATATTAGATGTATAAAATTTTATTGAACATTTTAATGTCTTTTACCCACCTACTAGGCACATTTTCAAATTTGCATAAAACGTAATTTCACCACTTCTGTGAATTGAGTATCAAAAATATGAGAGACACGGTTGATATTAGTAAGTAAAATGTGGTTCAATAAGATGAAAATAATTTTCGGTGAATATTAACCTTTGACTCTTATTTACAACAATTAAAAGTAAATAGGGAAATGAGCGGTAAAAATGATATTACAATTATCCTAACACATGTCCAAATTCTATTGGATAATTTTATTTCATATATAATGGTATATTATTTATAATTTATATACATTGAATAACTGAATTTATTAATGACACAATGATGATGCAGTAATTACCTTATTAATGATGGGTTAAAAGAATTGATATTAAAATTATTAAAAAAATCTAAATTGATACTTTTGATGCATTCCACAATATTTTATAGGTTAATATGACATGTTAGGATTGATTAAATATTTTTTTATGTAATAAATATGTTATGACTTTAACAAAAACAAGATACCAAATAGTGTCAAAATTGACATAAATGAGTTTTTAAAACAAGTACTATATTATTAATTGATATAATATTCCAAAAAATCTTAGGATAGGCCAAATGAATTAGATAAGGTTATATATATCAATAATGAACAACTTTGGTTTCTCTTGCCTTTTTATAGTATGATTATTAACCATTTATTATAATAATACAAGAAGACATTATAAAAGTTGAACTACATAACTAAGAGCTAAAATTTAAAAGATAAGGTTAATATGGTGACCAAAACCTGTATAAAACCAATTGGTTGGGTTGTTTTCGAACCATACCCACCTTATAGTTCAAAAAAATCTTTTTGGATCCATTATAAACAGAATATGATTTTATAATAAAAAAATATTTCATGCTTTTACTAAAGTGACCCACACCTCTCTTATAAAAGGGTACTTCGCCTTATCTAAAAATCAACCGCCAAAGACATTTGTCTCGGCCAACACTTGATAAAATATCCTCCCAACTACCCTCACATCAATCTAGAGGCCTTAGTTTGATCATAAATCCAACTTAGGGATCCATTTTTATCAAATCAGAAAGAATCACCCAATAAAGAGGTAATGACTTCATCACCTCTTTCAAAGTTATTTTCTTATTCCACATCCTCTTTATTTGTTGTTTCCATAAAAAAATAATCACGAAAATAACTTCTACATACTGTTATGTTATTATAAATATGGTACAACCATATTAATTATTCTTTCCATCCTATGAAGGACAATGTCAGCATACGTGCGTACGTACAGCATACCGTCTCCATGTTGTAATGTAGTTTTTATTCAACACTTAATTATTTGGATGGGTATAATAATGATTATAATTAATTTAAATAATAAATATAACATTTTTATGATTCTATATATATGATATACCATCTATTTGCATACAATTTTACCATCAATAGAATGATATTATCGCTCGTACGTACATACGGATTACCGGAGATGGTCTCTCAGGATTCCTTCAGATGGTCATCATCACACAGTGATGACGGCGGCTACCGTGGCGGTCCCTCCTCCCCCAGTGGGGGAGGGACCTCTGACGCCAGGCAGGGATTTGGAGCCCTCTTTCAGGCCTTTCTCCAACCTGATTTTTTTGCCCCCATTTCCGAAGGTTTCACTTAGCCCTAAAGTAGAGGACCTCTTTAACGGCCTTCCGAATCTTCATATTTCTTCATTGGAGATCATGGAATCCACCGAACTTCTGAATCTTACCCTGGGGTCTCGGTTCAGGAAAAGGAAGACCTTGGTTTACTCCATTGACAGGTTCGTTTTTCGCACATGGGATCTTCAAGAAAGGGTGACTGTGGGGTTGTTCGATAATCAGCACATTATGATTCGTTTTTCTTGCAAGGAGGGTCTCATCCAAGCCGAGTCGAGCGCACCCCGGAGCTATGATGGTTTACGTTTTTTTAGGTGGTCATTTGATTTCCACATGAACTATGATCCTCCTTCCCTTGTGGGTTGGGTAAGTTTTCCAAAGCTACCTTTACCGTTTCAAAATCCTTCAATTATAAAGATGATTGGAAACTTAGTCGGTAGATTTTTCTATTCCAATAGACATACAGAGGCTGTTTTCCACCCGGTAAATCCACAGGTCTGTGTGGATGTGGATCCATCCAGACCACCATTTGATTTCGTCTGGATTTCAATCGGCGAATAATACCAATGTAAACAGCGAGTGGTGTATGGAAACTGGACCAATTTTTGCATTTCCTGGAAACATATGGGTCATCCTATAGATGTATGCAATCGGGGGACATCAAGAGCGAAGGGTAGGGGGAATGGTGGAGTTCTCTGCTCTATGTACAACAAACCGGGTCATTCACTGGAAGCTTTCTGATGAGGTTCTCAGGCCAAGGGGGGGATGGGGGAGGACGACAATGGAAAGACTGTAGTTTGATGGGAGAAGAATGGTTCAGTCCAATTGTTTAACGATGTTGTTGGGAGATAACAGGGGCTGTAATGGTCATGAATGGAGGAGGAAATATTTGGTCAAAAGGTTTGTAGTGCAGTGTCTAAGGAGATGTTTGGAGATGATCGAATGAGGAATGAATCAATCCAAATCAACCCACTGGTGTCGAAGTTCTTCTGTACTGTAAGGAAGGATCTGTCTGGACTGTCGAAGGATGTTCATTTGGTTAGATGGAATAGGGATCATAAGATGGATGAGGAGAAGGAGGATACGATAGTTTTAGCGGATGAGGAGACAAGTTTGGGCAGTGAAGATGTGGAGAAGGGTAGGGAGGGGATTGAATTGGTGGAAGTGTCTCCACCCAGTGGGAAGGAAGGTGGTCCGACACTTATTCAGAACCCAGTGCTTCTGTGCAACAGGTTTGACAGCCTCTCAGAAGATGATGTGAGTTCGGAACCTAACGCTCGAGGAGAGGGAGCAGGGCCTGGCATGGAGATGACCAAGGGGATCGTTCATGGGGACTCGACTGATGATGATCCCAACCCAAAGAGAAACAAAGGCCTCATGAGGAGGAGGGGGAGGAATGAATATTCCTCTCTACCTACACCTTTGGAGACTCGTTCAGCAAAGATAGAAACTGGTAAGAGGATGGTTTCGGGGACCTAAAGCCACCAGAAGGTAAGAGAGTAGGGTGACCCTTTGGTTATACTCCTAACCTCTGAAGAGGAAAGGAAGAAACATGTCCTGTTGATCAATTCATCATAGGAAGAAGCAGCTAAGATGATGGGAAGCTCTCCAGAGGTGTCGCTCAATGAGGAGCAATATGCATGGATCGCAAAACAGGACCTAATCCTGGTTAGACGTTTCAACAATGGGAAGCTCAACATTGAGGAGTAAATTCAGGTCTGGGACTAGCTATCTTATGGGTTTGAGAGGAAGTTGATGGAGGAACCTGATCAACAGGTTTCATCCTTAGCATGGAAATTATTCATGGATACAGAATCAGGTGAGGTCCAGTTTTCATTAATTCACTATGTTTAAGTTTGTGGTAGGGTGGTTGGCATGAAAGGAATGTTTGGGAATTCCTTGATGCGTTTGGATCTTCATGATGTTTGTTTGGTTGTGTTGTTTGTCTTCCATAATTCTACCTGGGTTCGCTCTGGATGGGGATCAGAGCACGAAGTCTTCACCACCAATGTCCTTTTGGATCTGGATGCTTGAGAGGGTATGGATTCGCCATCGGTTCCATGCACGTGCAATTCTACATAGGACTGCTTGCTGAAGAGTCGTGTTTTGGTTAAGGCTTGGGGTTAGGAATTATTTTATAAGGTGGGGCTGACTCAGTGATTTGTTCTATGCTTGTTTTTATTTTGGTGTTTGGTGGTTGTATTATTGTTCCATGATTTCTCACTTTTCCTTTAAAAAGTGATTTTGAAATAAAAAATAAATTTTCAGCAGTACATACGGATTACCGTCTCCATGAATGTGATAAGATTCATTTCCCCATCGTAACCATTCAAGAATAATTTTTATATTATGATAAAAAATATTTTTTCAGAACTTAATATCATTCTGGATACGAACCATACACATCTATCCATAACAAGAATGACTTACGTAAAAAAACATATAAAGGAAAACAGATTAGTTAACACCTGAAATGATGATACTACTCAAATGTTATAAACAAAGTAATATTATGAGATCATATGTGATATCATATATATATGTATTTGGTTCTTTTATAATTTAATAACAATGATTTATCTATTATACATGAGGTTAATGTACCCTTGACCATGGAAAAGTACAAGGTAAGGGTTAATTTTACAATCTCTTTATTATCTGAGGTTGTTTAAATGTGTGTATCTACTGGGACCTATTTATCATAAACATTATTGTTTCTTAAAAATTTATTTCAAATTTTTTACTATTTACTAGAATATGGGTTAATTTTATTTATACACAAGTTTTAATTTTTATAAAATGGTTTGAAATGAATCTTTCTATAATTTTCCAAACATGGTACTTTATGACCTTTTTGAAAAATTTAGGTAAGAATTTTTTTAACTTATATGGTGGGTGAAGCTATATTTAGCAGTCATAAAACCTTCGAAGCTTCCATTAAAATATTATAAGAATATTTTCCAAATAAATGTTTTCTTTTATAATTAAGTGACTTTTAAATTATGTCAAAATTCCTCTCAAGTAATTTTGATTTAATATAGGTCAACATCCTTTGATAGATTTTACACTAGTTTGATGACTATTTATTATGATACAATATTGCATATTGTATTGACGGTTTTTGTGATATGTTTGACTATGAATGTATTATTTTTATACAATTCACAGTTTATGGTTAATGTATTTACATTTCTTATGATAGTTTTAATACGAATGTTTATGTTATGTTTGAAATCTTTTCAAATGAGGAATGAATTGCACTTAGTAACTGATAGGTGGAGCCTGTTATAGCTCCCCGATGAATCAGTAGGTATCACAAGACAAACTAGTGTCTTCTCACAAGTCCTTGAGAAAATCTTATGTATAGTCTTGGCACGAAACCTTTACTATGTGCTTAGGATGTACGACATTATGTATTCCATCATTATGATATTGGATATTGATATGGCATGTGATTATTAACCTAGTAGAATATCCATGGGAATAACTAAATGTAATTATTTTGATTTATATTTTCCATATTATTATAAATTGTATGTTTACAAATGCTGTTGTTTTAGTCTTATACATTGCCCTATATGATTAAACTTATTTATGAAATTTTTCGCTATATTTTTATCCTTACTGATCATCTGAGCTCACCCCTTTCTATATTTTATTTTTTCCAGGATGTGAAGATGTATTTTATGGTTGACCTATAGGGATAAGCTAAGGGATATAAGTGTGTTAGAAGGAAAAAAATGTTTTTTTATTAAATGATATAATGTAATGACTTGTGTATGTATCTAGTACTTCTAAGACTACTAAACTAATCTATCTTTCGAGGCATGATCTCTTGTGATCAGGCCAATATTATGTAACAATTCATCGACTCTGTGTAACTATGGTCGGGTCCTTACACAAAGGGTCACATATTCCTTCTCCCCATGAACACTAATATGCTTCTCTATAGAATTGGCCATCATATTCCACTCAAAACTAGACTCTTGATCTTCTTGGGTTAGTATCTTCCTACTCAAATCATATGTAACACTATTACCATCTACTAACATATAATCCAAATAAAAATAAAAATATTTTATATAATCAACCCCTACTTGATGAAGAAGATATAAATAATAATAGAGGAATATATATTTGAGGCTTTTAGTTTCAGTAAGGATATAAAAATTATCATCCATAAGGTAATGTTTATAACACTTTATCTAATATACCACTACGGCCAACTCAAGGTCATGTATAGGTTTTTTTCTCAACTGGACCGAACTATCATTATCCATACACTATGAATTGATCTCACTGTATCAACATTGCCCCATGTATAATTCTAGATGAATCAAAAAACAAAGTATACTCTTCCCCCATCTCAAGTAAAATCATAATTGGTGTGGTGTTAAAATGACTCTTTATCTCTTTAAAGGAATAATCACATGCCATAGATCACTCGAATATCATACCCTTATTATTCAAGATTGAGAGTGGTGATTTCATGTGTGAAAGAATATTTTATGAACCTTCAGGAATATCACACCAAACCTAACAATATTCATATGTAAAAAATGTTTTTAGGCTGCTCCCAAGAATCAACCACTTGATTCTTCTTAGGATCCACTTTCACACTTTCCTTTTTGATGAAGTGACCTATGAAATGTACCATATCAATCCAAAAGTGTCACTTAGATATCATGGCGCATATCTTATGCTATCTCAGTATACTCAGAAGGATGTTAAGATGTTTGGATTGATCATCAAGAGTCTGGGAGCACACCAATATTTCATCGATGAACATCACAGAAAAATGGTATATATATAGGTGGAAGAATCTGTTCATAAAATCAATAATCCTAGAATGATAATTATTTAGACCAAATGGAATCATAGAGAACTCATGCGAACCATAATTTCTCCTAAAAGTAGTATGTGGTGTATCAAAATGTCTCACCCACAGTTGATGATACCCCAATCACAAATCAATCTTAGAGAAAAAACAAGAACCCTTTACTTAGTCTAAAATGCAATTGATACATGGATGATGATATCAATTCATAATCATCATCTGTTTTAACTTTTGATAATTGAAATACCATTGAAATGTCCTGAAATGCATCATGGAAATTTAATCATAGATTCCCATGGTGAAATTCATGGAAAGATAGACCCTTTATCCTCCAAATACTTTAAAAGAGTCTTAATCTCTTAAATCTATGTTGTATCCATTCTATAAGGAGAATATAAATTCGTTCCACTCCAAGAATCTTCTCCTTTTGGAACTAAATCACCCTCTTAGGTGGTAACACTACTACTTCTCCAGGAAACACTTCCTAATACTTATCTACTATTAGGGGGAAGACACCATGATCCACTCCCCCAACATCAAGCATGAGTCTCACCACCTGGGCTATGAGCTCACCTAATATTAGACAAATTTTTCCTAGATGACCTTCCTATATAACCCATTCCCCACGGGGAATATAACGGTAACCCCCATGAGATGTGAAACCCACTCTCCTACAGTAGAAATCAATGTGATCTTGGTATATATCCAACCGTTCCAATACCATTATAAGGTCAAAACCTGATATATCAAGAATTTATAGACCCCAGAGGAGATGGTACACACCAATTTAAAGGCAAGGATCCTTTAATTTTGGGGTACCCTCTGTTCATACCCCTAATGACATGTTGATCGACATAACCCTAAAAAGGTACTCCACCGTGAGACCCAAACATTTCACAAATCCAGAGGAAATAAAATAATGAGAGGCTCATGTATTAAATAAGGCACTAGAATTTGGTTAAGATAAAAGAATCATAACATTAACTATCTATGACCCCACCTCTCTACTATCCACCATAATATGGACTATATGTAGCTGACCCATACCTTGACCCTGAACTCCACTCTGAGTCCCATGAGATGCAATATTCTTCTGATACGAACACTATTATCCTAAGGCACCATTTCTTCCAGGCTAACCAGTATGGCCTAATGAACTCCATATTCCTGAATGATACAAGGTAGATTACCCCCTAATAGTACTATGAAATTTTCAAGGTCATATATCACTTCCCATCTATCAAGGGTTCATACATAACCTATGTATGTGTCACATATTTTTGTATGATCAGCACTCCACTAGTGGTTTGAGCAATTTTCCTCACTATGACCACTATTTCAACACTAATATTAGACCACTTGACCTATTACTGTTAACGTCGATCCACTACCTTGGATACCATGTCTTTAATTTCCTTGATGGAATTAATCATAATGGTGCTTCATCCATTGATAGGTTTTACCACTTGACCCCCCAAATGAAACTATATGTCCACTACTGGATACCTCTTTAAGGTTCTCCATGGAAATGATAGAATAATTCACAACCTTGGAAAAAAATTTCAAACATAATATTTTCACCTAATACTTGATCTCGCAATAAAGAATATCCTAAAAATGTTTGTTCTTTTTGGAATCAACCCTTATCAGAGTTAGAACAAAAAACTAAATGTATATAAACGAGTCAACATTGTCCAGTACACACATAGTCCCTGAGTCGGTCACTGAAATATATATCTCTCTTCTACCTAATATTTTTTTTGGATACATGTTATATAGGAACTTCTGCTATAAGTCTTTATATAATATACCATAATTCTTCTCATCAAGAGCCTAATTATCCCACCAACTCTTTGTTAGACTCATAACATAAAATCTTACAAATTAATCTTCCTCTTGGGAAGGGTCTCTAAATGTTACAGTAACAACTATATATACTCTCTCTATAACTCCACTTCCTCAGGTCTACCCTCTGTAGAAAACATTGGAGGCTGTTGCAGCATAAACTATCGATTCAAATCAAACATACTTAGTTCATCCCACAATATATCTCTCTCCATAAAAATCATGAAATGAGTGAAGTATTCAGGTAACTGCTATTCTTCCATATTTCCTAGAACCAAATGGGGTTATTGTTCCTCTATTGGAGGATCATTCTCAACAATTTCCTCATGTCTCCCTACCAATATATTTAATTATGTGCGTATTTCTATATAATACCAAATACACATCATAAGGAACATGAAATATCATTACACAACTTCACAAAATAGGGTTCAAAACTAGCCATAACATGCCACTTTGTGGGAACTATCCAAACAGATTCTACCAAATTAGAATCACTACCCTAAACCATCCCTATCCTAGGCTATGTCCTCAGTTCAAAAAATTTTACAACAATATTTTGATAAATTTAATCATCTCATTAGGTATCATTTTAACCATATTAATTTAACATTTAATAAAAATCAAAATAAATCAAAACATTTTTGTTAGACACCTTTCATTGAAACAATAACAAAACTGAAAATCATTTTATCTCTCATGACCCACTTTCTTATCCGTATTTATGACTAACATGATACATGTCTCAAAAATCCAAAATTGGCTAAAATGATTATTGTATAAAAACAATCATAGAATACCATCCGATAAGTAAAATATCTAAAATAATAACATTAAATAATAATGGATTCACCCATGTTGAAATTACATCCAACAGTAATAATAAACCATTATGAACATAAATCCCACACTGGGAACATGGGTTTTCCAACACACTTGGGTTTGAAACTCCCATGAATGAGCTAATTACCAAGTCTTGAAACATCCTATCCTCTGGTATACCTTTCTCAAATAGTATGAATATATTAAATAAAAACCTTTTGATTCTACTTTGTAACACCCTTGGCTGAGATCCACAAAATTGGTGCTTCCAGTTGGTATGTCACATTAACTCAGGCATGCCTTCCCATATGTCATAGGCTTCCAACAATAAGTTAGGGTCTAATGAGATATGTGGGGAGAATATACCCAATTTACCAGAGTAACCAATAGTGTAAATCATAATAAATGTCAAAATTAAATAATAAACAATTACCACACATCACAAACCATATTCCCAAATTTGATAATACAAATAATAGAATATAGTAAACATGTCATGTCATGATAGTCTAAAGATTCAAATAGAAACTAAAATGAAGACACCAAGAAGATCTCCGTAGAAAGACTAGAAACATGTCTAGTCATCCCATCAATGCTTCATTCCATTTTCAACCATCTATCATAGATCCTTTTCCCTTACCTCCACCTACAACCATGTAATTTTCTTAGGTACCCAATTGTGGCCTGATAGGGGTGTGAATACAACTCAGTAGGTCACAACCAACGGTGTCCAAAGCAATATCTAGTCAAACTATAGTGTATAAAGCATTATATAGTAACTAATAAATATGTAAATAGTTATTAATGTATCACAATATCTAGATATAAATTTTGTATCGGGGTTCCATAGCTCCACCATGACACCCCCAAAGCATTCATGCTTCAGCCATAGCAGAATTCAGAGTAATATACCACAGGGTCACACAAAATAACCAAAAAGTAATTCATTTATGAATTAATTTTATGATGTAAAAATGGGTCCCTAAAAAATGTCAAATAATGTTATAATATTCTATGTTTCAATCAAAAGTCGGCATCTAATCAATATTATGAGGCATGATGCCCGTCAATATAAACCAAGTAGGTAGAGAGTTGTGTCTGATAATCCTTATCCAAGGAAAAATAACATAATATCCAACATACTTAATCAAGGATCATGAACATCATGTCCTACCTCCATTCCCATGGGTGTGGAATCTAATATCTATAATCTCAATCATATTTCAACAACTATACTTAAGGACTCACTACATGGCCTTTTCAACGCATTAAACAACACTGTGCACCACATATCAATTATAATTTTTCAAAAAACACATTATTTTAAATCTATAAAATATATTTAATAAAGAAGATGTTCCCCTTTTTAACAATTTCCCATTTCACATATTTATCATGTCATAAACCATTCATCCCCCAAATCAAACCAAATGACCATGATTTTCATTTTTCCAATTCAACATCATGTGTGACTAATATAATCTCATAAAACCTATATTCCATCAATTATAATACATTTCACTATTTTCAAGGGAGTGGGACACCCCATGGGTGGACTAAGTCGTAGTCTAATAATTTTCCACATACCCAATGTGATCCATGGAGGGTCTGTCACACCATTTAAGTGACCCATTTATCATTTATAATAACAATAAAATTTCATAACACAAAGGTGCAATTGAACATATCACATACATATGAACACACAAGAATACTATGGTAAATATCATGAATACCACCTAACTTAAAGTAATTTATGGACACTGGTCCGATATCATCACTTGATTCAGACTAAAATAAAACAAATCATTATTGTAAAGGAGCCTCTTGAAATAGATTTTATAAGGTTGGAATAAAATATAACAACCCACAATAATCTTTCTATAAAAAAAATTAAACTGGTTCAAAGACTTACTCGGAGCATTTATTCAAACAAAACAGAACTCTAAACACCTTAGAATCAGGTGAAGTCAATCTATGGACGATTGAGGGAGTTTTTGGTTTTCAAGGGGTGTTTTTGGTTTGCAAGGGTTGTTTTGGAGAATAAATGGGGTGTGAAATGGGGTGAAATCATCTAAGGGTTTATAGGGTAATTATTTGTTTTTTAAATTTTAATGAGGTACACAGTTTGTCAAGATTTTTTATAATCATGCATGAACTATGTATCCTCCACTATCCAAGTGGAAACCATGATGCACAGTCTCTTGGGGCACCTACATGGTTTTTAAAACCATAAGGAAGCTATGAAATTTTACTCTTTCTAAGGTCCAACAGTTTTCAATCCCCTTGTAATTTTTTTTCAATCGCTCACCTACCTCCTACATGACCCACAGTCTTGGTTCACGGATAGTACTAACCATGTTCAAATAATGATCCTTGTACAATGTAGTCATTTTACCCATTTTTCATGTACGAAACCCTTGGGGAATCATTGGGACCTCTATTACTCTCTAGAAGTCATCCATTAACCATTTAAAAATGAAGTTAATGAAAATATATTCAAAGCAAACCATGTATTAAAGTTGGGATTTTATAATCCACTAGGTCAATAAACCCATCATGGTCTGTACTTGTTTTTACCATATTTCTACCATCACCCAAGAATGACAACAGTCTCCAATGTTTCCTCTGACCCAAACATCAAGGCCCAATCCAAGACCACAAAAACATCTCAACAGTCTCGGTCCAACTAACCAAGGGTCATCCCAAGGTATTCTACTCTATTATCTTTGGAATCCCGATTCAATATCCTTAAAAGTTTTCCAAACCCACAATTGGATCACATATCATATTTCCTAAGGGAGATCCATTGACCTTTCACCCATAGGAATTCCCTCTTCATCACGCATTGTCTCATCCTAGAGGACCCGACACTTTCACATCACTCACTGAGCCTTAATACATTCTAATACAGGTGTAACTCATCAGGAATGAGATATCTAGTTATCTCACCCACCTCCACTAGGAATAATCCTCTAACACATACCCAAATATCCCTGTGAAACTCACCTTGGCTACCCACATATCATCTTTCACCTTGAGACCCACTTGATATCTCTTTTTTACTCAAAAAATATCCTCACCCCTTGGTTAAATAGTTTTTATGAAATACCAGCCCATGTAAGTGTTAAGAAGAAATAATTACTAGCATAAAAGGCCTAAAACCATCCTATCTATTTATCTAGTGATTTATAGGTCCTTATTCATTATATATAGTAATGTGAAACATGCATATTGTGGAAAATCATGTATGAATAGGCATATGGATTTTTATTAAAGCAACCACCTACCATTTAAATGGAGTTACCATCCAAATAAGATACGATCCCACTCATCTCATACCTCTCTCAATTTCACACCACCACCTGAGATCATTTATCATGTCATGAAATATTAATAATTAATTATAATAATTTATCAATAATTTTTCAATTTTAAATTAAATAACAATAATAAACTAAAACGTATTTCATGACCTCACCACACTTAAATCACTTCCAATGGTATGTGATAAACCATTAAATACCTCCTCTAACTACTACACACGAAATCCTTATTGAATTGAGATGATTTAACCATGATATGGTGAAATCCTCACTGAAACACCATCTCAAAAATCACCAAAATCTTCAGGCTACCAAAAAATGTAAAATGGAAGGAAGTGAATGTAATATTTTAATGATTACACAAAACTGATCACCATACATGGAAGATCCAAGAGTAGAGGGGGAGGAACATTCCATATGTCAAACCCTACATCACCCCTATTCCCTAAATAAAAAAGTGGTTGACTGATAAATTACCAATCTTTAACCACTTATAAAAATTGGGTTGGGAATTATATATGGCATGAACATTAAGTATATAGATTAATACCCTATCTAAGATCCCAGTTGTGTTGTGGACTCCTAAATTTTAGTTCCACCATCTCCTCTGAGGCAGGGGTACCCCAAAAACCCACTCCATGTCATAGCCTCTTAGGGTAGCATCATAGTTTTCCTTAACTAGGTACATGATATGGAATGGACCCTATAATGTGATGGGACCCATATCTAGGGTAATGGAACTGATCCTCGAGGGCCATCCCCTCATAAAACATTGCCCATAAGGTCTATGTCCCAGGGTACCCCCTTGTGGGAGCCTCAACCGAATGTGAAACCTCTGGGTTGTACCCTTGTTCTTTCCCCCACAACACCACCACTAACTGATTTGATATGGTCTCCATGACCATGGTACACCACGCTTCATCCATTTAATCACACTATGGTGCATTCCTGCAGATGAAATTTAAGTTACAGTTGCACCCCATCCTCTATTACTTACTAGGGCTCCCAAACACCCATATGGGCCTCGATCCCCATTCAACAACTTCTCTCAGAGAAATATAATTGATCTAATTTCATATTTGAATCCTAATTCATGAAATAACTCTTCATCTAAATCAAAAATTCAAAAATCCTACAAAATGTAATGACTTAAAAATCTCAGGTGCATTATAAATGAATTATAAATAATATTAATCAGAAATACACAATTTTATACAAGAAGAATGGGGATATGTTATTTAATAATGGAATAATTCTAAAATCCAAAAAACTATTGCTTCACCCATAGGGTTCATGTTGGATTTGTTAACAATAATTGTTGTAGTTAGTGTATTATTGAGAATATATTTTAAAAGATAATTGGTTGAGAAGATTTTTGTGGAAGTAATTTAAGATTATTTGTAATGATTTGAGTTTTTTTAAGGATTTATTAAATTCCTGAAGGTATTTAATATTGAAGTGGTTTGGTTAAAGTCCTTTTAGGAAAATATATATAAATATTTGAAGAGTTTAATAGATTCAGAATAGTCAATGTACATACATGTAATAGGTAGGATGTGTAAAGGTGATATGAGGTCTATCTGATTGCTGTTTAAGGGTAGTATAGAACTCTAGTGATATGTGTAAAGGTAATAACTTGAAATAGAATCTTCATATAAGTAAATAGAGTTAAATGTGTCTAATTATGGGCAGTGCCTTTACCTGTGTGGGGATGGGGGAGTGTATATACAAAATGGTAGTACCTTGACATGGGTAATGGTAAACAAGAAGGCCACATTTTATTACATTCATACCACCTTTCTACAGGTAATCATGTGTCTTGTAAGGGTAATTAAAATTATTCACTTTCTATATAGAGGTAACTCAAGAAACATTCTTCATGCATAAATTTCATTGGTTACAAAAAGGTCTATGCACAATGAGTTATGTAATGGTCGTACTTAGATATATAGAGTTATTTATAATGGGGTTTACCAGAGTGTCTTAATATAATGTTTGATATCACATATAAGTAAACCTTGGTCCTCCTGAGGTAGATTTTTCATTTTTGTAAGGGTTACACACCTTCACCCAGCCCAAATAAAGGTAATCTAGTTTACCCATCACTAGAAATTTGAGGATGCTTATTCCATAAATAATTATTTTTCCAACAAGTTTGATTCTACAAGAATGAATTATTTGTGTATTAAAATACCTATTAGAGACTATGCATAACAGAATAAGTCCACGACACATGTTTCGATTGAGATATCATTCTATAATGTTGTTGTATATGTTATGTCATAATGGAATGAAAGAATATGATTGTTCCATAGGAGTAGATTCCACATCACAGTGATGATTGTCAATGTTCTGGATGATGGAAATATTTTATCCATGATTCCAGGAATCATAGATGATTTAAGTAAATCTCTCATGATATTTATAGCTTATAATATTATTTATATGAGACTTTACTGAACAATGCACAAAAAACACTTGATAGGTCAGTACACCATAGGAGTAGAGACCACATCATGGTGATGATTCGCATTTTTTTGGATCATGGAGAAATTTTATCCATGATTTCAGGAAGATTAAATGATAGATGTAACACTTCCATGATTTTAAATGATTTTAATATTCTGAATATGATACATGATGAAATTATTCATGAATAACACTTGATAGATTAAAATATCATGATAATAAGTATTGTAGTGATTATATAAAAAAATAATGTGGAGTTATTGAGGTATTTTAGTGGTTTAAATGAAGGATTTAAATACACTATAAAATGAACACCCGGAATACACAAAAGTTATACACATAGAGTCATGGTGATCATAAAACGTTAAAGTAAAAGGAATTCTCAATGGTTTTTATATTAAAATAATGAATGATATTTCATATAAAAATATTTCAAAAGACATGGATCAAGAATGAAGGGAAAATTAATGCAGGGGAATTATTAATCCTTGATTTATGAGTTTCTATATTTTTGAACTATAGAAGTCTGTCTATCATAATGAATTATATTTTCAATAAATAATAGTGGAAAGAAAAAAAAGTAATGGAGACTTGGTTGAACCATCATAATATCAATGCACGTAATATAATAGGAGATCGATGATATGACATTCCTTAAATAAATATCTATGTTGAATAAAATGAACCTATAATGAACAAAATATATGAATTCAAAGAATATGAGAATGATTTTATTAATTTAAAAATGTTAAATAAAAATAATTTACAAATTGTTTTAGGAAGTGAGTGACTAAGAACAACTATTAAATGTGTACTTGTTGTTTTAAGGTGAAATTTACATACAATATATGAAGGAGAAGTTTGAAGTTCAAATTAAACATCCATATATAGGGAAATAACAACAAGTGATGTGGATGAAGGGACCATCATGTTCATAAACTATAGAAGTTATCTTTTGAGATAAGTGTATGAAGGAGATGAAGGGAAGTGATCCTTGGTGGCAATGAGTCAACCCAAAATATTTTTGAGGAAGTGAGCTTATGCATGGAGTGAATATGACATTTTTTATTCAACAAAAATTAGTGATCCTTTTGGATTATGGTAAATCAACATGTCATCAATAGAATACTCATTGAATTATTCATGTGCATATGATGCATGTAAAATTTATAGTGTTCTTGTATACATTACATTATTGCACATGCTCATACATTTCTATGAGGTGAAGTGCCAATAAAGTCTATAGATTGGTCGAAAAATTTTCTTACCCACATAGTACATAATCCATATAGAAAAATTTATTTAAGAGGTCAATATTCTTTAAATATTCCACACCCTAATTCATCCCCCCCTTTTGGTGGTGCCTTAAGGGATTATCAATTGGTATCATGTCCTAAAGGTAAAAACTTTTGGTTCAACCTCAATAGTGGTTTGTAGTTCTTACACTAAGGGACTCAATGGTCAATTTATTATTCTTCAGTGGTACAAAATTTTTCAACTATATAAATGAGTTCATGAAAGTCAAAAAATATTCATTTAGATAACCTTGGGAAGTTGTGAATGAAGGAATTGTTCTATTTATTCATCATAAAGTTATATTTGAACTAGATTAAATGAATTTGTATATTTATAATTCCTTTAATAGGACATTAAAAATTTCACTAAAAGAATATATTTTTAATAATCTATCAAACTATAACTTCTATGAAGATATGTAGAAAATCAAATAAGTGTGATATAAAAAACAATCCTTAGTGGAGGAATACAAAAAGTTAACACATGATAGGAATCTAAATGAATAATTCCATACATTTAATAGAAATAAGTAGAAAAATAATTCTACCAAGAGGATGAACTATCCAGTTGGGGTAACTAATTCTAAATCTTTTTTTGTTTATGATTCTATGCCTAGTTTGGAGATAAAATGTGAACTAAAAACATGTAATCTTTCATGGCGTTAAAACAGAGATTCAAATATGGTGAAGAACTGTAAACAACATCAGGTTTCCATCTAGGGAGTTTTTACACTACCACCAAGAGTAGTTTAACAAAATTGAAGTCATACATGAAGTGTATATTGCAGATGTAATGGATTTAGCCTTGAAAAAAACACATGATAAAAAAAGAGTAAGTGGCCATAAATATTTACATAATAAAAATTATATATAAAATATTGGGGAAAATTGATTTTCTTAATTAAATGTTCCAATAAATCATATAGGAAATGGGAAATAAAAACGATTTGACGGAAAGAATCATTCCTCTCAAAACTCAACATGAATAAATAATACATTTTAGAATAGATACTAATTTACGAATGAAATATAAGGTTTCTAAACTTAAAAATAACAATTATAATTTTGAGGAACGTGATACAGAACATAGTTCCATAAAGGGGAAAAAGTAAGTGATCCCTATAAAGAATCTCCAATATGAGATATAGTGAGTAAATAAAATCTATAATCTAAAATAAAAAAAAGGTCCATCTAAAATCTGGATGAAATGACTCACTGTA
Source organism: Viscum album (assembly GCA_963277665.1). NCBI lineage: Eukaryota > Viridiplantae > Streptophyta > Magnoliopsida > Santalales > Viscaceae > Viscum > Viscum album. The sequence goes on along the minus strand of OY728167.1, from coordinate 367,148,864 downwards.
GAAGGTATAAAAGAATTTATTACTGTAGAAGACATAAGACACATTATGAGTATATGTTTAAAAGAACAAATCCCCAAATTTGGAAGGAACCCTGTAATGCTGAAATCTTAATCAAGAGAATTCCAAATAAGATATAATTACTGTTAAAAATAATTATAAGTTATAATCTTGGTCATACAGAACGGTGTTTAAATTGGAAGCATGGAAGGAAAAGGATTTCATAAGTAGGTTCTCAATTCATATGAAATATAAAGAAGGATTTTACTTAAGAAAATGGAATTCTAATATCCAAAATAGGTTTACTGATTTGGAGAGAAAAGTTGGAGTTCAATACATGTTTCATTAGTCACCAAAAATTAGTTTACTCATAGAAACCCAACTAGAATGAAATATAATAGTTTTTGGAGAAAAATAAAGGGACCAACCTAGTTGTGAGAAAGAATAAGGAGAATAATTCACCAAGGAATGGTACCGTTATAGTGGATCTCATGGACATCAAAGAGGAGGAATGCCTAAGTGGTCTCAAGAAAACAACATTATGGCAAGAGATTGGGACTAGTAGAAGTTCCCTTTAATGTAGAATGAAATATGAAGAATGGTCCTCTAAAGATACAAATCAAGAGGATAATTTCACAAGTTTAATCTATTCCAAAATTTTGGAAAATACCATGGCAATGAATAACACTAGTTCTCTCATATAATAATAAATGTGTGTAAGTTGTTTCACATAATTAATATATATCGGTAAATTTTTCGATATGATGGATGCAAAATATATTGAATGTGGAGAAGATATTGAAGAATTTATGTAATTACTTTCCATAAATTTGAGAAATGGAAAAGAAAATATGGAAGATGAGGGGTTGGTATAATCTAACGATCCTCACTCCTCAGCATAACGAAAACTAAGGTACCCATCTATGTATTTACATCAAATGTTTCTAAGTTGTTTGAAGAGGTTATGAATCTAGGGGGATACATAATCCATTGGGTAAGTGTGTTTCAAATCACATGAAATCAAGATGGAATATATATTTGGTTTTAAAGATACAAATCAAATGTAGTTGGAATTGGTGTCAAGAGTTGATGCTACTTCCCAGGAAGTGTTTTTCTCAAAAAGTGATATTCCCATGATAAAAAGTATCTCAGTAATTGGTGTCAAGAGGTGATGATACAACATAGGGGGAGTTTAAGATAAATTATAAAAGGTTAATTATCCTCATCATTAAGTGAATGAAACTATAAGTGTTTATATTAAATGTATGTTAAGTTTAATTTCCAATTTTGTATTTATAAATGGTTTAAATTGATGCATAAAGTAGTATATATATCACACATTATGACTTATTTTTTTTCTACTAATAGATTATGTGAATATGTGATGAAATAAAATGTTTTGATTTTTTTTGGGAATGAGGAAAGGCCAAGATGTTGTAGATTTTTTGTTATCAAGGAGTGACATGGATAGATTTGTGGTGGTTAACTTATACTATTATTTCCTACAATAATCCTCAACATGGTGGTTTTTAAAGAATTATTGGCTACCCAAACTCTTAGTTGTAATTTAACTCACTATATTTATATTATTTTACTAATTTATTATTATGAATGTGATTTATTATATTATATGAAAGAGACTTCTGGAATTGGGCCCTCTAACTAGAAATTTATACATCTTGTACCAAGAAGTGGAAAAAGAAGTTGAGTTTTTTCAATGACACTCATAAATCAAGGGGTTAAAATTTTATAGAGAATTAATTCTCACATTCCTTTTAAAAAGGGAATTAAATGTTAAGTTCCTTTGAAGTTAACCTTTTATTATTAATTGGAAAAGGGGGAAATATTTTTTTTAAGATATATCACATGAAAATAACCCTATGTATTTCATTGAAAATAAGTGGGATAAGAAATATATTGAACTATTATTGTTAAAAAAATAAAAAGGAACTATTTATTAACAGAAAGGGTATATGTTGGATTTTTTAACAATATTTTTTGAATTTAGTAGATTTTTTACAATATTGTTTAAGGATAATTGAATGATAATATTGTTTTGGTAGCTACTGAATATTGTTGGTGATGCATGGCGGACAATTATAGATTAATTAAATCCAAAAAGGTTTTTATAGTTGAAGTGCTTTTGATTTAATTCCTTGAAATGAAAAAATTATATATCTATAAAGAGTTCCACGGTATCAACTACTTCATCCTATATAAAAATAAATAGTCATGCCATGTAATGGGGATTTGAGTCAGATCCTACTGTTATGTAAAATTATTCTAGAACTCCAATGATCTACAAAAAGGTAAGAACTAGAAACATTAAATTCATTTGGGTAAATAGAGTTTAATGGATCTATTTAATGGTTTTCCCTTGACTTGATTAAGGGTATAGGATCATATCTACAAAATTTAGTTCTTTGAGTTGCATAAGAGAAGAGGAGCCCACCATGATGTGTAGTATTCAGAACACATGTATAAAGGTAATCATGATCCACATAAGTGTAATGTTTCCAATTTAAACATAAATGTAACTCAATAAACATTATTCATTCATAAAAGTCACCAGTGACACAATGGAGTCTGCAAAGGGAGTTGTGTATGGTTCATACTCTACTATGTAAAAGTATCTACAAAGGTTATTATGTGAGGATATTCATGTAATAGTATATCTCTTGTAAATTTAAAGACATCTTCATATAAATATGATTTGGTCATCACACAAGGACTAGTCGACTTCATAAAGATCACATAAGAGTGATCTAGTTTACCTATCATTCGAATTTAATGATTATTACATTGTTAAAGATTGTCTACACTATAGGCATGTTGAAGAGGGTGTGAGTTAATAAGCAAAATTGACTTTCACTTCACCTTACCCATAGGTGGTTATGCCACATGGAATAATTCAACACTTTATGTCTTGATTGAGCTCTCATAATATAGTTTAATAGAAAGTGTTATGTTATAGTAAATGAATAGAAGAAGAGGACTACATCATAGGATAAAAACCCATGCCATAGTGATAATGAACAATATTGTGGATCATGGAGATATTTTGGCCATGATTCTAGAAAGATTCAATGATATAAGTAAAAATTACATGATATTTAGAGCTTTTAATATTATGAATATGAGGCTTTGGGAGATAATTCAAGAATAAAAATTAAGAAATTCAAATATCATGATAATAAATATTATTGTGATTCTATTATAAAACTAAAAATTATTTCCATTCGAATTATTGTTATTTAAAATAAATGTTTAAATATGAAAAAAATGAGGACCCACAATGCACATTTATTATATGCGTGGAGTGAATGTGATTTTGAGAAGTAAAATTGGGAGGAAATATCGATGGTTTTCATATTGAAATATGAAAATAAATCTCAAACAGAAATATTTTAATAAATATTGAACATGAAATAAGTAAAAATTAATGTTGGTGAAATATTTAGTCCGAGATTTATGGCGAATATATATTTTTTAAATATGGAAGGTTTTTACTAATAAAGAATTTTGTATTATATATAAAAGTTTAAAATAATGAAAAAACTGGAGAGAGTCACTACAGAAAACATCATAATACTTATGTGCATAAGAATAATAGAAGATTAATGATACATCATTCCTTAAAAAAAATTCATACATCAAAGAAAATGAACATGCACCAACCTCATTATATAAATTCAAATAATCAGGGAAGGAGTGTTTAAATAAAATAAGGTTAACAAAAAGGAGTTCCATATTTATGATGGAAGTGAGATATTTTTCCGAAGTACAAAATCTATTGTTTTTTTCAAAGGAGGAACCTGTGGATAATATATGAAGGAGAATCCCATAGTTCAAAGGAAAAATCCATATCAAGTGCTACAAAAAAGTTGTATTTATTAAGGGACCTACATGTCCATAAAATATGGAAATTATATTCCCAAATTATTATGTGAAGTAAAATAAAGGAAGTGAAAATTTGGTTATATGATTACACCTAAAATATTTTTAAGGTTGTGAGCCAAGGTGTGGAGACACCATGAATTTTTGTGTCCACCATATAGTAGTAAACCTTGTGGATTTATGCTCATAAGCACATCATCGTTAACAAGATCCTGGAATTCTCTCAATGGGGGTTAACCAAGTAAAAATAATTATGTCTCTTGATGAATTACATTACTATATATAAGCATACTAATTACTAATGTGAATTTATAGTTAATGATAGAGACTGTTTTTACAATGGATTTATCCGTGTTGTAAAAATTTCCCAATAGAAAAAACCGTTTAAAGGGATAAAAGTTTTAAAACTATCACACTATAACTCAACTCCACTCTTAGGTTACCTTTGGGTCCTATCAATTACCTTTAAAATAGAATAGTTAAATATCCATTATCTTTTTCATTTAAAAAACATAGAAGAAAAAAATTACCCCTAATTCTATCTTTGATGAGTGTAAAATAAATCTTTATCTAAATTTACTAGGAACTATATTCTTCTGACATCCATCCAAGTACTCCATCAATGAACCTCCCAAAAATATTTAATTCCATGTATAAGGATAAAAAAATTTTATATGCAAAGAAACCTCCCTAAATGTCTCCATGTATCATCATATATCATTATGTTAAACTACACAAAATATCCTTAAATATATATCTAAAATATCACCGATTATATCCCAATAATATATCATTAAATTAAATTAAATATATTATATAATCATGAGTCTATATATACTATATATATAATATCAAGAAACAATAGAATAGGTAATGGTGAAACCAGATATATTTTTCTACTACTCTTTTCTAACATTAACATGATCATTATCAAAGGGAATATATCCATGTTGTAGCCATAATACCTTCATCTCAGCACCATATACATCATCATTAAAACTATTTTGGAAACACTATAACTCACTATAGTAAATGTCCTTGTGACACAACACCTCCCCATATGAATATTACATTCACTTATTTCCAATATATTCTTCTCCCTTCATTGTACATCCTCCTTGAACAATGGAACATAGGTCTTCATGGATTTAATGATATTCCATGCATATAGGTGCTCATGGTGAAATGCGTTTACTCTTCACGATTAATATTTGTTAGTGACTCACATAATCATTATCTATCAGCTTCATCTTATGCATATTCATTTTAATGTTACAAAATATCAAGACACAAACATTAATCTCATGTAACAGCGAATTGATATCACATAGATAGTGGAATATGTTTATTTAATCACATGAAATCCCTTTATTTGATATCAAATAGGTAGTCCATGTCCTAAATTAAAATGTTACATTATCCATTTTATTTCAATATAGTAATGTCTAACATGGGTTCCAACATGAGTTAATATTATATGATGATTTATCCTACCATTATTTTTCTTACATGATCCTCTAAAACCCCGATTTATTCATGTATAAGTTCAAGTGCCTTCAGTTTATTTCAACATAACAAAGTTACTTGATGTTTTATTTTAACATGTTCCATCCAATAAATTTTATAGTGTACATTCCTTAAATGAGAAAGTTTCTATGGAAAATTCATTATGAAACCTTAAAAGTCATGCGAGTCTCTTTACACTACTCTCAACCCTTTATTTAATCTAACATGTGTAGGTCTATGTTCTAGTTAATCCAATACATATAGGATTTCACATGAATTTTCCTCCATTTTATTTCATCTTTTCATAAAAATTCTCCAAAATATAAATATTTGATATTCCAACAATGAAACATTAAAAAATAGAATAAATTATTAATAAAAAAAATTTAATTCTAGAAAAAGATATATAAATTGACTTATCTTATCCACCGTATGTAAAACTTCTCATTTAAACTAGATTTATCTCATCATCCTGACCAAAACAATCCACACACTAAAAATATAAATATTCAATATTTCATTATCATAAACATAAATTCATAAATAATATTTTCAAAATCACAAAACTCTTTCAATTCAAAATGCTTCAATAATGATTCATTTATCACTCTAAATTTATTACACAACTTCTCTTCTATTTACATACTTGAACATTTCATTAATATCCATGCAACATAGGATTTAACTCCCCTGATAATATTGACATTCATTTATCAAGATCATATTAATATAGTTATGCTCTATCTCAAATATATACACTATATCCATATGATTTAAAATTATATATATCTACACGTATTGATCAAACCATAAAAATAAATAGATTTTTTTCATTAAGGATATAATCTCTTTGAAGATAATGTTTTGTTTGGTTTTGATGAAAAAATTTAATCCAAAGATTAAAAGGGAGGTTGAGTAGTGAAGTAAAATTAATATTTTTCAATTAATATCAATAAATGATTTCATATAATTATTCTCATTGAAAATAAATTATATACCACTTTAATTTAATCTTATTTCTTAATATATATCAATTTCATCTTTCAAAACTGTGACGAATTTTCCACTTTTTTAAAAAAAATTATCTCATTTCTTTCAGTGGAATTTTCTCATGAAAAACTCTTTCACCCTTGGTAGAAAAACAAAAATAGCACCTTCATACTCACTGTCAATCTATTATTGAAACTATTTGTGATAGTTATGATAATATAGGCAAAGGTGCCTAGCTAAAGGTCAATGTAATGTGTACTATCTCTGACTTTTTCATTGTTTTTTCTTTTAATTTTTATTTTGAAAAATATAAAGGAATCAATTTATTATAATAACTGAATATAATGTGAAATTTCTTCCAAACTATCGAGATATCCTACCCACATTTTCCATTTTATCATATAATTTCCTACAGCTCCATGAAATTACCCTAACTCCCTTTTGAAGATCAATTAAAATCATGCATTTATATGAAATAAATAAGATTGGAAGATAAAATAATATTGTAATTGGGACACATCCAATTAAATTCATGGCCTATAATAATTTTCAAAAAAATAAATAATGGGTAGGTATCATGATCAAATGGTCCAGAAATAATTAAATTATAGCCTCAATCATTTTAATGTAGGTAAACATCAATATTCATTGAGAATATAAACAATCTTGTTCTAAAAGTCATGGATATCCCATCAATATCTGAATAAAGAAGGTATATTGTAGAATATATAATAATCCATCGAGTAACTCATAGGAATGAGAATCCAAATGTATTGGTAAATCAAGTCATGGAATGGAAAAAATTGATCATTCTATAAAATTCAAATTTAAAATGATTAAAATAAATAACTCATATTAATATCATTAACCATTTAAAAATAACTCAAAATTGGAATTAGTATGAAACATCCAATAATTTCCACCTATGTCTTTTAAATATGATTATGAATAGTCAAATATATCCAACATGTCAAAATATTTATTCTAATTAATGATGTGTCCTAGATCAATCAAGGGGAAAATATTAAAATCAGATGTCAATGGTTCTCTCCCACATTATTAAATTGAACATTTTATTCAATTTTTGTCTAAGGTAACAGATTTATGCATTTATGATTTCATGTGAAACAAAGGGATGGATCAAAATAATAACTAAAATTAAAATTATCGCATGTCTTTATATCCTATTACAATGATCCCTGGATGGAATTTATTTCATTCCCAGATCCATGAACGTGTTGGAGTGTGGGGTTATCTTATTTTATTAAAGTATATTCCTTCTTTTAAACATAAAAAATCAAAATAAAAAATTAATTAGATGGTTCATTAAAATAAATATCAAGAATTTAGGGTCATTGAATTTACATCCTAAAAAAAGTATTAAATTAAATAACAAAAAAATAAATACTAAAAAATCATAAAAACATTTAGCTTCCTCCCACATGAACATTGTTTAATGTTTTTCAAATATACATTACCTCATTTTCAATCTCGTAATAGGAGAATAGAAAGAAGTTACCCAAACTGTATTTGACCATGTCATGAATTTCTACTCATATAGAGACATTATTCTCTTCTTCTTAGTTGAATATATCTTGATAATTCCTTGAGATGAAATCCATAATTTCAATTGTTTTATAGAATGGTGAAATAACTCATGGACTCACCAAACCTGGTAATATTGCTCATTTATAACTTTTCCATGATAATAATATTCAAAATATTCAATATTCCTATCAATTTAAGTTATATATACATCATATTATATCTTATCTTTATCTAGTATGTCTTATCCATTTTATTCATCCTTAGTTTCTACACATTTGAGGGTGGCCTCCCTGGGTTCTATTTCATGTTTGGATTCTTCATTAAAAATAATCTAATATTAAACCTCAATCTCATCATCACTTTAATATTTCTCATTAATTTCTGTCTCAAATACAATTTCCACACAGGGTACATCCTTTGATCTATAATCATCCTTTGGTATTATTTCCATGTGTATAAATTCCTATTTGAACACTAACTCCATGTAATTGATGAGTATCTTATTTTTACTTGGGTACGTTTATGGGCCACATCTTTATCATTATACCTTCGCAATGAGTTGATCAATATAATGTGCAAGATTTTCAACTTGTATGGATAAGTAAATGTGTTCACTCATGGTTCATTCATAACCATTCATCTCAACCAAAAATATCTAATATTATAAATAATAATAAAACCTAAACTATAATTTTAAAATATAAAGGGATGAGAAAATACATTATCCTAATATATCAAACATAAGCTTCTACTAAATTCCTTGTCCTCAGTAATGATACCAAAAACCATTTATTCCTACGAGTTATTATTAATTATCATTGTGAATTATGTTCCAATTTTTTTATTATACTTCATTAAAAAACAAAGGTATTTTACTGCTGAATTCCAACGTTGAACCCATAGAGACTAGTACATAGCATGAAAAATCATAATACAATAATTTTGATGAACAATTAAATTAAAAATAAAATATACTACTAAATAAGAAAACTATGAATAATTAGTTCATTGAGTTTTTATAAATATAGGTTCATGAAATATTTAAGAATAAAATTTTTAAATGTTTAGTCATGTAAATTATAGAATCAGATCAACGAAAACTCATTGTCATACATTCACTCACTAATTACTAAACTCTCCTTTTCAGTTGGTCAAGTACTTCATTTTTTTTAAAAATCATGTCACACAAAACTATATTAAAAAACAATGACATAAATATCCCAATGATCATGCAAGAATATATGAAAAACGTAATTCATTATAAATCATATCAACCATTAAAACACAATATTCACAGATGGAGAATTCAATAAAATATTGACTAAAGCGTGAATGAAAAAACCTTATAAAACTACCATTAAAAATAAAATACTTCAATATTCAATTCCCCTTCAATAAAAAAATCATCTCAAAAGAAATTACAACCCCATGATATCCATGGGAAGATTAAAATAAATCCCTTTCTCAAATAACAAAAAATTACAGCATTCTAACATATGGCCAAGTTCTCCAACGATTAACCTCCTATAAATATTTTATTCTATGTGATGTGGTAACCTTTTTTTATATGAAAATTAACCTTCCCTTATATCTCTATTTATATTCAATTACATACATATTAAAATTAGAAAAATATCTTTCAAATTATACCTAAAATATTACTAAATATCTATTAAAAATATATATTAACATTTATTTAAAATAGTATATAATCACGAGAAAATATTTGTTGTAGATTAACTATCATGGTGCAACAAAATAGTCCATGGCGCAACTAAATATTTTTCTCCACTTTCATTTTCTAACATTCTATGAATCATGAAACATGTGAATATATCCACATAGTATCCAGCATATCCCCATCATATAACAATCTTCTTCATCATCAAAAACATGATTCGAGCATTGCTACTAACTATAGTAAACATTCTCTTGGCATAATACCTTCCCTATGAATATTAATTTTTCCTCTAACTAACTTCTTATATTCTCTTCACTGAGTATCTTCTCTAAAACATGGAATAAATGAATAAATGGATTTCAAAATATCTCATGTATATAGTTGTTTATAGTGAAAGGGTTGTAGGAGGAGGAATCAGTTGTTTCCCCTTCCTTATTAATATACTATAGTGACTCACAATGACATCATCTTTCAATTTCATCTTAAACATCGTCATTTTATTCTTATGTTTCCTTGTGACTCCGTATTTAATATCATGTGATGAAGAAATAATATCATGAAAATAGTGGTTTGGATTTATTTGATCACATATAATGCCTTCATTTGATCATAAATAGGTACTCTCTCACCTGAATTAATATGACATGATATCCATTTTATTCTTACAAAGAGTGACTTGTTCTGGGGTTCCCATGTGAATTATTATTACACAATGATTTATCCCACCAATCTTATACATATATGACCATCTAAAACCCAGATTTATTCAAACCTGAGGTTTAACACCTTTAGTTTATCCTGATGAGATGAAGTCACTGTGTATTTTATTAATATGTGAGTCGACCAGCCTCATTTGTATTTATCATTCCTTACATGAGATAGGTTCTATGTGATATTCCTTATTTCACCTTAAAATTCACATTAATGTCCTTACACAATGGCTAACATATGATTTAATCTGTTTTAGGTAGGTCTCCATGTGAGTTAATCATATGTTGGTCGAATTTCACATTAATTTCTCTCCATTTCATTTCTATTTTCTTCAAAATTCTAGAAAATTGAAAAATATGGTATTCCTACAAAAAATTATTAGAACCAATAAAAATTGGAAAAATACATAACAAAAAAATTAAATTCATAGTAAAAATCATGCATAAAATTAATCTGTCATAATTAGAGGTATAGGTTTTGTAGGGTACAACCCCACTGGTCAATGGGGGTAGTTAGAAAGGTTAGAGTGTTGAACCCTCCACCAATGTTTCTCAAATATTTTATAATAATTCATGTCCCATATAAATCCCCTCTCCTCAACACATGCATGGAGCAAGCCATACCTCTTCCATCTCTCTTGAAATTCTACTCCACTTTTAGGTGTCAATTCATGGCCATCTAAGGTCCCCTTTATAAATTTTATGTGGAAATGGGACCATATCTTCTCCATATATATTATTTATAGAAAAATTAATTAAAATTATTCATCTTAAATTATATACAATAAATCATATACCACTTGATGTGATTTGTATGGTTCATAATTGGTTGTTATGAGTATGAAAAAAAATCAACCAAAACCGTTTCATAACACAAGATTAAAAATATAAATTTTTAGATACACTTGGGTATTTTTTAGGAAAGAATTTAAGAATTACTAAATTAAATGAAATAATAAAATGAAACCTATGTGGAATGATGTGATCACATCATTCTTCACTCATCAATGAATCATTATAGCATGAAGGAACCAAGTGAGGAACCTTATAGATCATAAAAACATGTAAATAATATATATCTTCATCATTATATATCCATTGTGTGATAAAATAAGATAACTAAGTGATTTAAAATTCCCATGTGATTATCTGAACATAATGAGTTTGTGACGCCCCTCAATCCGACAGTCTCTTATGTGGCCAAAATGGTTGGTTGTGAGACCTCAAGCACGCCTACAATATGATAGAGGATGTATACATGTAGTGGATGTATGAAATGTATAGTGCGGAGAATATACCCCCATGTATTAAGTTTCATCAAATTAGAAAACAAACCATATTAAAAATGAAATCAAAGTATAAACATATTAGAAGAAAATAATAAGAGCCAACTGAATAATCAAATTAATAATAATGGAATAATGTAATGAAATTTCATAATAGAAAAATAAAATTAAAATACAAGAAAACAATAATAAATACTCAAAATTCCATGATCTCAAACCCCTGATCAGTCCCCTCCCCAAAATCCATCCCATCCATTTAGAAAGCAATAAACTACAAGGTAATTTTTCGTTGTCCAAACTTGCAGCCACATAATCAGCTCAGGTACCAAACGAATTCAAGAACAGGGAGTGAGTATAAATCTATTATCCTAGACCTCTATGTATAGACATTCCATTATAATAATAGTTGTATGCAATAAATCTATAAACATGTGTATTAATTAATTCAACAATTAATAAAATACAAAAACATCCTACTGCGGCTTCATACCAGAATATCTACGAGCTTCTCTTATGACCATGTCAACCAAAACCATATAACCAAGGAGAAATAAACTTATTCGATGCCATGTTGGATTATATTTGATCAGGTCTTATGACCATGCCAACAACAACCATATAACCATGGTATAGTGACAAAAAACAGGGTCGAAGCCCTATAAGCACTATAGCATTTAGGTCAAAGCCCAACAAACATTACAACAATGGATTGGGCCTACCCCACTCTCCGTAATCATCACAACATGGTACTGGGCCGACCTAACTCAATATCAGTATTACACCATATAATTGTGAATATGTTCTGGTTGATCCTGATATAATATCATTTAACAATGGGACACAAGTCTTGTCACATGACATGGATATCCTAATAACACATCAAATATCTCAATGGTTAACTATGTGAAATACCATTTATCTTTCAAATAAGACTTTAAATTTTGTTCAAAATTTATTAAATGTTATATGAATAAGAAATATTCAACCACTTAGTGATTTTATACCAAGAAATAACTTATGGTCTCATGTCATATGAACACATTTTATGCCATTATCAAATTCAATTATTTCTAAATTTTTCTCACCCAACATGGAACCATAATCCAGAAAAGAGGACAATTGAATACAAAAGACTTCAAATAATAATCTTATTCATTATTTAATTTATTTAGTTTAATTTTAAATTGGTATAAGCACAATATTTTATAAAAACGGAAATTATCAAACCATTGGGTTAAGATTTAGAACCCATACCATTAATTGACGACCCAACAATGATTCTAATAGAAAATGACCACGATGAATAAGGATTGTATGATAAGAAAGAGGTTCCTAGATATAAAATTAGCATGATAAAAATTAGAAATGCACACAATCAATAGATTTCACCATTGCTATTAGGGAACCAAAGGAGAGAACGAAAATATGAACAAATACACTTTCCATATATCAACAGCATTAATTGGGCATTCAGAAAAACATTTGGCACTCTAAATTCCCCTGGAGGATACCCTAGGGTCTAGAGGAGAGGGATATAGTATAAATAGAATGAAATTAATATATATATAATACTTAAATCAACAGTTTAGGGAATTACACTGTGATTAAAGTATTTACACATCATGTAAATATTTTTAATGGAATACACCGAAAAAACCTGTTGCCTTGTATTTATTTAATTTAAACACACAAAAATTTTAATGATGTGTAATAAGTTTACACAATATTCTAATGTTTTTCATATGGTTTTTCATCCCATATTCTATTTAAACAACCCAATCCTCCATTAATGCTTCTCATCTTATGAAGAACTCATGAAACACTGAACACATTTTTTCCCATACTCCATTAATTCAAGCTAGCATATATCTTTGAACTTTCTGACCTTTTACCTAATAAAAGATCTCCAAATATAAATAATACTCAACGAAAAATACTCAATTAAAAACTCAAAGTGGGGTGTACCTAAAAAAGAAAGATAACATACAACCTACCAACTATATAGCAGCTCATCCCCAAGGTACTCTAGGCATATCTATGAGGTCCCTACAAATAGGTTTGAACACTATGTTCATATATTATAATCTCTATCCTTGGTCTCATATTGAACACACACATCCTTATTGTTCACTTAAACTAATGGTATAGTCCTACCCTAAAGATATTTCTCACTACGGTCCACAACCTGTATCAAATGTTCCTTAAAGGATGCATCAACACAAAGCTAGATGTCTGCTTTGTCTATCACATGAGTAGAGTCTAGATGATATATGTATAACAATGACATGTGGAACACTTCATGCACGGAACTATAGAATTGTAGAATGGATAAATGTTATGCTACTAGACCAACCCTTCCAACTATATCAAACAACCAACCAAAACTTGGGTGCTAGCATTCCTCTCTTCCCAATATGGTGTTTCTCAAACCTAGGAGACAACCAAAGGAAAAAATTATGACCAAACTAGAATTATAGAAGTTATATTTGATGATCATCATATTATTTTTACCTACTATTCATGATAACTAATCGTTGTCTAGTAAACTAAACATGCACTGATGTATCCTACACGAGACAAGACCCGATGAGTGATGACTTAATTTCCATTGGAAAACAAAAAGGAAAATAGAAAATCCTTCCATAGAAATCCATAAAAGGTTCTATTTGAATCAATTCCATGAAGATATTATTATATGTAAATTCCATGATTTAGAAATGATTCTCCCATAAACCACCAAAATTCAAAACATGGGCTCATAATATTACACCCCAAGCTTCCACGGTACGTTTCCGTTTGAATAATGCAATAACATTCATTATACACAAATTCAAGATTCTAACACACTGCGACCAATCAAAGTTTCCGTTATGAATAATAGTATCCACTTTTTGAAATTTTTTAAATTTTATTTTTCAAAATGGACTTTATTTTTGGATTATGAATATTGAAATTTGGTTAGGGGGAATTTTCGATATTTTTTTATAAGATTTCAATTTTTTATGAATACTGAGAAACACTACGTTATTGTTTAAAATCCAATTTTAAATTAAATAATTATTTATTTTAATTTAATTTATTTTAAGTTAAAATTACATATATAATACAAATATTAGTTCAATATAATTCATTAGAGTCATATTTATACAAAAATTATATTTATAAAATTTTATTGAACTTTTTACCGTCTTTTACCCACCTCCTAGGAGCATTTGCAAATTTGAATAAAACATAATTTTACCACTTCTGTGAATTGAATTTCAAAAATCCGAGAGACACAATTGATATGAGTAAGTAAAATGTGGTTCAATAAGATGAAAATAATTGTTGGTGAATAGTAACTAATGACTTTTATTTACCATGGCTAAAAGTAAATAGGGCGATTAAATGTAAAAATGATATTATTATTACACTAAATCATGCCCTAATTCTATTAGATAAGTGTATTTAGACCAAAAACCATATTAGGAATAATATATGATCATTTAGGTCCACTTGGTTTAGATTAGGACATTTATTATTATTTTATTTAAAGAAGAGTTAAAAGTGTTAAATTCAAAGTTTAATAACTAAACCATTTTTTATATAGGGTTATACATAAGAAAAATTAGAATATAAATATTCATTAGAAAGATAATAATATTTCATACATAATGGTATTTTATTTATAATTTTTAGACGTTATATAATTTAATTTATTTATGACACAATGATGATGCGGTAATTACCTTATTAATGAATTATTAAAATAATTGAAATTATAAATACCCAAATAATTGTAAATTTAGTCTTTCAACGAAGTAAAAGAATTTTATAGGTTAATATGAAATTTTAGGATAGATTAAATGAATTTATTTCTAATTAATATTGTTTTTAGTAATTTAAAAAAAAATAAATTACTAAATAGTGTCAAAATTGACATAAATGAATTTTTAAAACAGATATTATATTATATATTGATATTCTATTCCTAAATTCTATATCTTGGAAAAGGACCTAGATAAGGTTATATATATCAATAATGAACCACTTAGGGTTTGATTGGAAGTTTATAGTATGTTTATTACCATATAATATAAAAATAAAGAGAGAGATGGTAAATATCGAACAATTTAACTAAGAGTTAAATCTAAATGATATGGTTAATATGGTGACCTAAACCTATATAAAGCCTATTGGATGAAAGTATTTCGAGCCATCCCCACTTTAGCCTCAAAATAAATCATTTGGAGCCATTATAAACTGAATATGAATATATTATAATATAATATTTCGTTCTTTTCCTATGGTGCCCCTCACATCACTTATAAAACGTAACTTCCCCTTCTCTCAAATTAACACCTCCAAAGCCATTTTTCTCTTCCAATACATACCCAAATATTCTCCCAACTATCATCCCTAAATAATATATGCATTACTTTGGTCCTAAATCCTACCTATGGATCCCTTTTAATCAAATCCAATAGAAGAACCCAAAGAAAAGGTAAATATTTCATCACCTCTTTCACGTTCTTCTTTTCTTCCACTTCCTCTTTCTTCGTTGTTTCCATTATAAAATAATAACTCCTGTATATTCTATATAATTTTATTTTATTATAAAAATGGTACAACCTTATTCATTATTCTATCCATCATATGAATGAAAAAGTCACCATACATGCATACGTACGACTTACCGTCTCCATATCGTGGTGTAGTTGTTATTAAATAAATTATATTTGGATGGGTATAATAATGATGTATAATGTATTTAAATAATATATATAACATGTTAATGATTATTTATATATGATATACCATCTATTTACATACTATGTTAATATCAAAATATTGATATTCTCACTTGTGTGTACGTACAGATTACTGTGTCCACGAATGCGATGAGATTCATTCCCCATCGTAACAATTCGAAAATAATTTTCATTTGATGATTAAAAATAATGTTTAAAATACTTGATATAATACTGTATATGAATAAGATACATCCCATCCATAAAAAACATGACTCCCATAACAAATAATATAAAGGAAAATGAATAAGTTAACACCCGATACGACGATAATAATAAATTATTATTAACAAATAATTTTTATAAGATCATAAATGGTATAATAATTATCTATGTGGTTCTTGTATAATTTAATAACAATGATTTAACTATTATATTGGGGTTTAACGTACCCTCGATAAAGGAAAAGTACAAGTTAAGGAATAATTTCATAATCTCTTTACTTATCTGAGGTTGTTTTTACGTAAGTATCTACTGGGACCTATTTATCATCCGCATCCGTGGGTTCTTAAAATGTATTGCAAAAAAAGTTTCCTAGTTATTAGAATATATGTTAATGTTATTTATACCCTTATTTGAACTTATATGTTTTGAAAGGAACCTTTCCATCGTTTTCCAAATGAGGTACATTATGACCATTTCGACAAAATTATGGTAAGAATGTCTTTTTTAAAACTTATACGTTGGGTGCCATTACTCTCCACCGTAATAACATCGTCGAAACATCCCTTCCAATCTTATAAGAACATTTTCAAAATAAAGGTTTTATTTTCTAATTTTGTGACTTTAAAAATTAAAAAAAAAAGAAATATATATTTCTATCAAATAGTTTTGATTAAATCTATGTCAACATCCTTTGATGGTTTTTCTACTTTTTTGAAGTCGATTCATTATGATACAAATCTCCAATATTGGATTGAATGATTTGTGATATGTTTGACTATGGATGTTTTATTTTTATAACATTAATGGTTTATGGTTAAAGTATTTACATTTCGTATACTAGTTTTAATATGAATGTTTATGTTATATTTCAACAATTTCATATGAGGAATGTATTGGACTTAGTATGTAATGGGTGGAGAGTGTTATAGCTCCTCGATGCATCGGTAGGTCTCATGAGACAACTAGACGTGAAATTGGATGAGGCCTTTCCCATTTTGATATATGGTTTTGGCCGAGGCCTAAATAATTTTTAGACATCTTGGTCGAGGCCTTGAAAAAATGTTTCAAAATTTCTGGCATAATACATTCCCTCATTATGAAAATAATAATTATGGTTCATGTGGTTATTCGTCTAGTAGAATACTCATGACTATGTTTTATTTTGGAATTATTTACTCAGATCATATTCCTACCCTAAAGTGTTCATGTTTATCATTTTTAAAGGCATGTGTTTTCAATTATTCACTATGCCTAATGATTATGTTATCTTACACTATATTGCTTACCCTTACTGAGCATTTGACCTCACCCCTTTCATAAGTTTCATTTTCCTAGGATATGTAAAAGTTAGTTATGAGTTACCTCGAGGCATAATCTAAGAGGCTTGGATGTTTCTAATGGAATAAATTAGTGTTTTATTTCATTTCAAGTTGTAATGTTGAATTTATGTATGAATATTGGTTGCAATAATACTATATTGATCGGTCATTCCAGATTTTATCCCTTGTGATCATGCCAATGCTATGTAATAATGCACTGACTCTAGGTAACTTGGTTTAGGGTGATGCAGTTTGTATTAGAGTAAGTTTAGTAAAAACCATGGAAACTAGATTAAGATAAACTCCGATTAGAGCACATTACCCTAAGATAGACTTTGAGGATTAGAATAGAAGAACATCCAAGAATTTTGTTAATGTAAAGATTTTGTGAGTTTTCCAAGAAATACATCTCTGTCTAGATATGAGTAGGTAGAGGTGGCTCTGGCACAGATGTACCTAGTGGTAAATCCCAAAAACATCACTTTGGGTTAGACTCGAACGAGAACTGGTGCATGAAAATGGGCCTTGCAATACTCTTGGTTACAACACTCTCGCGGGATATACTTAGGATAATTCACATTTTCTTTAGAAACCATTATGAAGGATTTATGAGTATATACCTGCTCAATGAAAATATTTTTATGATTATGGATTATATCCATAAACTTTTCAATTTATGTTAAGTGTTTTACAAGTATGGAATTATGTATTTCGATTCATAAACCAATCTAGTTTAATCCATTGTTTAGAAATGATGCCTAGTGGAATGAATGTAAACTGTATAAATTCACAAAATCTATGTATTGATTTCCCTCATAATCAAGATAATTATATCAAATCTTGTAATGCAACTACTATTCAACAGCTTATAACCATACTGGGACAACTCACACAGGTTATGAATAATAACCCTTACTGTATGGAGCACCCTGATCCACAATGCGGAGGATCAATGTTAGAATGCTTAATGAGGAAACAACCACCAACATTCAATGGGTATACAAGTCCATTTGTAGCTGAAAATGGATAATTTTCTTAGAGAAAATATTTCTTGCTTTGTGGTGTATCAAAAGGGAAAAAGTTTTCATTATAGATTATCTCCCCACCCGAGATGCAGATCAATGATGGTCAATAATTCAAAACACAATGGAGGATGATGAAGTATCATGTATGGAATGTAGGGAGTTTAATGAACAATTCCTAGAAAAATACATTCCTCATGATCATCGAGCGTATATGGAAAGGCAATTTCTGAGTCCGATGCAAAAAGAGGATGAGAATGTCGAATAGTATGAATCTAACTTTACAATGCTAGAAATTCAGGCTAGAGATTATATATTTAACCCAAGAAGTATGATTTACCGTTTATTTGATGGGTTAAAACCATTTCTCCATCGAGAATTAGTATTGCAATCCTTCTCATCGTACGATGATATTGTATCATGTGGTATCATGAATGAAAATGAATTATCTAAGTCTTATAACATTAAATCAAATAAAGAGAAGAAGTGATCTTCTAAATACTCTAGGAAGGGAAATAATGAAACAGGTATGAAGGGAATAGTTGAATTTCCACCCTGGGATAATTGTGGATGGAAGTACCCTGGTTCCTATCTAAAGGGAAATGGAGTATGCTAAAAATGTGGATAGAAAGTCCATCTTGTTGGTGACTATGAGGGAAATAAAGAATCTACCAATGTTCAATGCTACAATTTCAAAGATATGAGACATTATGAAAATTAATTTCCTATGCGTCAGGGAATCATACCTCAGAAAAGGCCAAGGGAACAAGACCAATATTATGCGATCACTACTACTAAGGTTGAAGCTCCGAAAGAGGTGGTGAAAGGTAATTTAATATTTTCCTCAAGTTTATATAATGATTTATTTGATTCTGGGTCATTACATTGTTTCATATCTTCTTAGTTTACTAAGAAAATTAGATATTTCCAATTTTATTTAAAAAGGGAGTTGTTAGTAAAAAATCCTAAAGGAAGTATCATTGCAACAATGTTTTGTGAATTTGTTCCCATTAGGGCATATAAATTTTATTTATGTGTTGATCTCATCGTCATACCCATGATTTAATTTGATATAATCCTCGGTATGGATCGGATTTCAGACCACGATGCCAAAATTTATTGTAAGAAGAAGGAGGTTACAATTTTTGATGATGATAAGGAGTATATTATCGTTATAGAAGAAATGCCACAATATGTTTCTAACCTTAATCCACCCCCAGTTGCTAAACTAAATTCAATTATTGGGGAGGAAAAGAATGAAATAATTATGGGTGAGGATAGAAATGTTCAAATATATAACGTACCTATTGTGTAATAATATTTTGGTGTGTTTCCAGAGGATTTACCAAGACATCCTCCAGAATGATAAATTGAGTTTTCCATTGACTTAATTCCTATTTATAGGCCCATATCAAATACCCCTTATAGAATGGCCACTGTGGAATTAGTTGAACTAAAGAAAAAACTAGAGGAATTGAGTAATACGGTATTTATTCTTCCTAATGTTTTTCCATAGAGATCCCCTATTATTTTTGTTAAGAAGAAATATGGACCTACGAGGTTGTGCATTGACTACAGGGAGATCAATGATATTACAATAAATAACAAGTATCCCCAACCTCGCATTGATGATTTATTTGACCAACTTAGTGGAGCTCAATATTTTTCAAAGATTTACCTTTGATCTGGATATCATTAGTTGTGTGTGAAGAAGGAAGACATTCCAAAAACAACATTTCAAACAACGTACGGGCATTACGAGTTTATAATAATTCCTTTTAGGCTGAATAATGCACTCTATGTTTTCATGGATCTAATGAACATAGTTTTCAAGGAATATCTTGATGAATTTGTAGTGGTATTTATTGACGATATCTTGGTATACTCCAGAAGCTAAAATGGTCATGAAATTCACTAGCGCACCATTCTGAAAACCCACAGTAGAAATTAAATATACGGGAAGTTTAGAAAATGTGAATTCTGGATTTAAGAGATTTCATTTAATGGGCATATTGTCTATAAGGATGGAATCTCCATTGATCATTCTATGATGATAGAAATCCATGAATAGAAAACACTGACGATTATAACTGAGGTAAGCTGTTTTATTGGTTTAGTAGGTTATTATCTGTGTTTCGTCCATACTTTTTCATGATTGGCTAACCCATTAACCACGATCACACGTAAAGGGGTTATGTTTTTTTGGAAAAAAGAGTGTGAAGAATGTTTTGAATAACTAAAGAGAATATTACTCAATGCTCTTATATTGACACTACCATTGGTGAATGATGGGTCTGGTATTTATAATGATGCTTCAAAGAAAGGACGTGGTTTTTTACTTATGAAAAATGTAGAGTTATTTCCTATGAATCACGACAACTAAAAATTCATGAACTAAACTATCCTACTCATGATCTTGAGTTAGATGTTGTAATATTTTATTTGAAGATAGTGAGACACTATCTCTATGGTGAAAAATATAAGATATATACCGATCACAAGAGTTTGAAATATATTTTCTCATAGAAGGAACTCAACATGAGGCAAAGGATATGGCTTGAACTACTCAAGGATTATAATTTCACTATACACTACCACCCGAGGAAGGAATATAATGTGGAAGTTGCTTTGATCAGAAAAGAACATGGAGTTATGAATATGATGAGAGTTTCAAGGGATCCTATGTACATGGATCTAGTAAATATGGATATGGGAATAACCATGGAAGGTGAAACATCAATACATTTTGAATTTTTTTTCAAAAAAACTTTACTATAAAGGTTAATAATTTCACAGGATAATGATTAAGAGTTTCAAAAGAAGATTAATGTTGTGAATTACAGGAGATTTAGTTACTTCATATATGAAGATGGAATTTTGAAATTTGGGAAGCGACATTGTGTTCCTAAAGAACCTGATCTAAAAAGAGAATTGTTTGATGAGGATCATAAATCCAATTTCTCCATACACCCTAGTAGCACTAATATGTATAGAGATTTGAAAGAAAATTTTTGGTTGGACAACATGAAGAGAGATATTGATGATTATGTGTCAAGATGTATGGTTTGTCTACAAGTGAAATATGGAAGGAAAAATCCTGGAGGAGTTGTGAAACCTCTTCCCATACCTGAGTGCAAAATGGGATGATATTACGATGCACTTTATCATGGGGATACAAAACAATACTAGAAGGGACTATGCAATATGGTTTATTGTTGGTCGTCTTACCAATTCAACACATTTTCTTGCTATAAGAGAAGATTTACCACTTGAACGTCTAGAAAGACTATATATTATTGATGTTGTAAGAATTCATAGATACCCTTATCGATTAATTCTGATTGTGATACCGATTTTACATCATGATTACAGAAAAGTCTTCAGAATTCCATGGATACTGAACATCGTTTGAGCACTACCCACCACCCTCAAATCGATGGACAATCAGACTAAACTATTAAAACCTTAGAAGACATGTTCAGATAATACTCACTTGACTTTCAAGGCATGTGGGATCAATATTTTCCCCTTGTATAATTTTCCTATAACAATTGCTTCCATTAAAGCATTCATATGGAACCATATGAAGCGTTATATGGAAAGAGATGTCGCACACCAATTTGTTGGGATGATGTTGGTGAATGAAAACAAGTAGGCCCAGAACTTGTTGAGGAAATGATGGAAAAGGAGATGTTTATCCAAACCCACACAAAAGCATCTCAATGTAGGCAGAAGATCTATGATGATAACCGAAGAAAGGATTTGTAATTTTAGTTAGGAGATCATGTTTTTTTGAAGGTATTTCCATGGAAGGGAGTTATATGATTTGGTAAGAAGGTTAAACTGAGTCCCATGTACATCTGAAATTTTGAAATTCTTGAACGAATTGGGGTTGTAGCTTACCATTTTGAAATGCCGCAAAGTCTCTCCAAAGTTGACAATGTCTTCCACATATCACTATTGAGAAAATACATGCCTTAACAAACACATGTACTCACCTATGATGAAATTGAACTGGAACCATATTTTTCTTATTCTAAGGATCTGGTCAAGATTCTTGATACTAGGTAACAAGTGTTAAGAAACCGGACAAATCGTCTAGTAAAAGTTATATGGACAAACCATAAGATGGAAGAGGTAACATGGGATCCCGAGGAACTTATGATGAAGAACCACCAGAATTTTTTATGCAGTAGTATTCTAGAAATTTTGAGGACAAAATTATTTGAATGAGGGGAGAATGTAACACCCCAATATTCCACGGTACGTTTCCCATTGAATAATGAAATAGCTTGTGTTGTACGCAACATCGAGATTCTAACACAATGCGACCAATCAAAGTCGCCATTATGAATAGTAATGCCCAATTTTTTAAAATTTATAAAATTTATTTTTAATAATGGACTTCATTTTTTGATTTTAGACATTGAAATTAGCTTAGGGTGATTTTTTGGTATTTTTCTGAAAACATTCAATTTTTGATGTATAGTGAAAAACACTACGTTATTGTTTAAAACCCACTTTTTATTTTAATGATTATTTAATTAATTTAAATTCATTTTAAGACCAAATAGATAAAAAATACTTATATTATTACAATTTAATTCATTATAGTCATTTTTATAATAATATTAGATTTATAAAATTTTATTGAACTTTTTACCGTCTTTTACCCACCTCTTAGGAGAATTTACAAATTTGCATAAAACATAATTTCACTGATTTTTTAAATTGAGTTTCAAAAATATGGGGGAAAAAGTTGATATTAGTAAGTAAAATGTTGTTCAATAAGATGAAAATAGTTTTGGGTGAACAATATCTTCTGACTTTTAATTACCATGGTTAAAAGTAAATAGGATAATTAAAGGTAAAAATTATATTATTATTACCCTAACACCTGTGAAAATTCTATTAGATAAGTTTATTTCAACCAAAAACAACCTTAGCAATAAAATATTATAATTTAGGTCCACCTGGGTTAGATTAAGACATTTATTATTATTTTATTTAAAGAAGAGTTAAAAGAGTTAAATTCAATGTTTAATAACTAAACCATTTTTAATATAGGGTTATACATAAGATATATTAGACTATAAATATTAATTAGAAATATAAAAATATTTCCTTCATAATGGAATTTTATTTATAATTTTTAGACATTAAATAATTTAATTTATTTATGACACAATGATGATGCAGTAATTACCTTATCAATGAAATATTATAATAATTGATATTATACATACCCAAATAAATGTAAATTGAGACTTTTGATGAAATAAAAGAATTTTTTAGGTTAATATCAAATTTTGGGATTGATTAAATGAATTTCATTCGAATTAATAATGTTTTTAGGACTTACAAAAAATAAATTACTAAATAGTGTCAAAATTGACATAAAAGAGTTTGTAAAACAAATATTATATTATTATGTGACATTCTATTCCTAAAAATATATGGTTTGTCCAAAGGACTTATATAAGGTTATATATATCAATAATGAGAAACATTGGGTTCTATTTTATTTTTATAGTGAGTTTATTAACCATATAATATATAAATTAAAAAGACATGGTAAATGTAAAACTATTTAACTAAGAGTAAAATATAAATGATAAGGTTAATATGGTGACCTAGACCTATGTAAAACCTATTGTTTGAGTGTATTTATACCCATACACACCATATCCTAGAAATAAATCATTTTGGATCCATTATAAACTGCATATGAATTTATTATAAAATAATATTTCAATCTGTTCCTAACGTTTCCCTCACCACTCTTATAAAAGGGAATTTCCCCTTCTCTCAAATTAACACCTACAAATAAATTTGAATCGGTCAAACCCTACCCAAATATCCTCCCAACTGTCATCCCTTCATAATAGATGCCTTCCTATGTTAGAATGAAAATATTTGGAGCCCTTATGATCAAATCAAAAGGAAGAACCCGAAGAAAAGGTAAATATTTCATCACCTATGTCATGTTCTTATTTTCTTCCACTTTCTCTTTCTTCATTGTTTCCATTACAATAAAATAAATCCAGTATCTTATATATACTATTATGTTATTAAAATAATGGTATAAACATATTCATTATTATATCCATCATATGAATGAGAAAGTCCCCACATGTGCGTACGTACGACTTACTGTCACCACGTCATGGTTTAGTTGTTATTCAATACATTATTTTTGGATGGTTATAACAATGAAATATAATTGATGTAAATAATAAAAATAACATTTTAATGATTATGTATATATTATATAACATATATTTACATACTATTTTAATATCAAAATAATGATATTTTCGCTCGTCTGTACGTACAGATTACAGTCTCCATGAATGTGATGAGATTCATTCCCCATCGTAACCAATGAAGACTAGTTTTGATTTTATGATTAAAAATAATTTTTGAAGACTTGATATGATTCTGTATATGAATAAGTGACATCCCATCCATAACAAACATGACTCATGTAACAAATAATATAATGGAAAATGAATAAGTTAAAACCCAAAATGACGATAATACGAAAATATAATTAACAAATAATTATTATAATATCATACATGATGTCATAATTATGTATTTAGTTCATGTATAATTTAATAACAAATAATTTTACTATTATACATAATTTTAACGTACCCACTACCAAGTAAAAGACAAGTTAAGGGTTAATTTCACAATCTCTTTACTTATCCGAGGTTGTTTTTACATAAGTACCTACAAAGACCTCATTATCATCAACATCTGTGTTTTCATGAAACTTTATTTTAAAATATTTTTACTATTTACTAGACTATGGTTTAAAGTCATTTATACCATTATTTTACCTTATATGTTTTAAAAGGAATATTTCTGTCATTTTCTAAACAAGTTACATTATGACCTTTTCGACAAAATTAAGGTAAGAATGTCTTTTTTAAACATATATGGCAGGTGCGGTTATTCTTCACAATTATAACATCATCGAATAATTCCTTACAATATTATAATAATATTTTCAAAGTAAATGTTTTCTTTTATAATTATGGGACTTTAAATGATTTCAAAAAAATAATGAGTTATTTCTCTCAAATAGTTTTGATTTCATCTATTCCAACATACATTGATGGATTTTATACTTGTTTGAAGTCAATTCATTATGATATAAATATTCCATATTTTATTGAAGGTTTTGTGATATGTTTGACCATGGATGTGTTATTTCAATACCATTCAGGATTGATTGATAAAGTGTTGACATTTTGTATGCTAGTTTTAATATGAATGTTTATGTTATATTTCAACATTTTAATATCAGAAATGTATTGGACTTAGTATTTGATAGGTGGTGCCTGCAATAACACCTTGATGCATTATTAGGTCTTAGGAGACAATTATATGTTGAAATGGATGAGGGATTTCCCAATTTGATATATGGTTTTGGCCGAGGCCTATATCATTTTTAGAGATCTTGGCCTAGTCCTTGAAAATATGTTTCAGAATGTACGACATTGTAAATTCCCTCATTATGAAAATAATATTGATGTATAATGTGGTTTTTCAACTAGTAGAATACCCTTGACTATGTTTTATTATGTAATTATTTACTCAGCTCATATTCCGGCCATAAAGTGTTCATGTTTATCATTTTTAAAGGCATGTGTTTTCAATTATTCACAATGCCTAATGTTTATGTTATCTTCCACTATAATGCTTACCTTTACTGAGCATTTGAGATCACCCCTTTCTTATGCTTCATTTTCCCATGATATGAAGAAGTTAGTTATGAGTGACTTTCAGGCATAATCTAGGAGGCTTGGTTGTTTCTAATGGAATAAATTAGTGTTGTATTTATTTTGAAGTTGTAAAGTTGAAATTATGTATGAATCTCATTTCCAATAATACTAAACTGATCGGTCTTTCTAGATTTGATCCCTTGTGATAATTCCAATGCTATGTAAGAATTCATCAACTTTGGGTAACTTGGGTCAGGGCTTTACACATAACATATCCTCTAGAACCTGACTAGTTTATTTGGATTGACCATAAATCAATGGATGATTGGTGATTCTTAAAAGAACCCGAGATCCTAGAGCATTTCTAATACCTTACTAGATACATTATGTGAAACCAGTATATCTGTCTGAAATGATACGCCTCATAACACCATGCAATCAAACTACCTCACATACATAATGAATTCCCATATCATTAAATATAAAGGGTTCCTTGATTATTATAATGTGGGATAAATTGGTTAATAAATCCAATATCACCCATAAACATCATACTTATGATTTTTCCTAGGAAATCCAATCACAAAATCCATTGTGAAATCATCCCATTTCTACTCAGGAAGGGGAAAGGTGGAAAAATCCAAGCTGGCCTATTATTCTCTTATTTTACCTACTAACAAGTGAAGCTTCTAGACACAAGTATTTCCACCTCCTTATTCATTCCTAACCGAAAAATATTATCTACTGAGATCATTATACATCTTTGATAAAACAATACGTATCACCCATCAATAATCATGAAACTCCCTTACAAACTCATCGTTTAAGCCCATTGGAACCCATACTCAGCCATGGAAAAGAAGAGAATTTTCATAGTCGAGAGACCATCCTGATGGTGTATCCCCACCATATAACTTTTCTCTCAGAAATAAGCTCTCTAGATCAGATAATTACTCCGTCCTTAACAAGTCTAATAGCACAGGTATAACAGATGTCGTTGTTAGAGCTACCCAACCCAAAGACTCCTGAACATCCATGTACATGTATGTGAAGAGGTCCAATATCCACCAATTGTCACATTACTACCGTAGTTACTCAATATATTATTTTCTCAAGGAATCTACAATGAAGTTTCCCTTTCCACATGTATAAGAAAAATCAATGTCAAGACACTCTAGTTACTTGATCCACCTCCTCTTCCAATGTTCTAGGTCTTGTTCAGAAAAGAAGTTCCTGAGGTAATTGTGGTCCGTGTATAACTCAAAAATCTCACCCAGGAGAATATTTCTCCAATATCTCGGTACATGTACCAATTTTTCTAACTCTAGATCATGAGTAGCGTAGTTCCTCTCATGCAGTCTCAACTACCTGGAGCCATAAGGAACCACTAATTCCTCCAACATTATAAATACTCTAAGCCCAAATCTATATGTTTCACAGTACATGAAATATGTATTACCCATCTGTGGTAAGGTGAAGATATATACTGAGGTTAGTTTTCTATTTATTTATTAAAAATATATCACTCAAGAATCAGACCAAGCATACTTCACACAGTTTTTGGTCATCCGAGATATTTGTGCTGCTAATCGGGAGAAATCCTAGGTAAATCACCGATTATAACATGTTAATCCTAGAAATACATTAATCTCAAAGACTTCATCCAGATATTCCCATGATATATTATCTGTGATTTTCATTGGGTCCACTGAAACTCAATCCTCTTTGATGGAATGGCCCATGAAGTGCACTTTATTAATCCAAAAAACTGCATTTGGTTATCTTTTCATAAAATCAATGCCTTCAAAATGTACTCTGGAAGATGTCACAAAGTTTGGAATGATCATCTACTAAATGGTAGTATAATAATAAAAAAATTGATAAAAACGACCACAAACATGTCTGGTAAAGTTGTAATATCCTATTCAATATGGCCATGAATCATGTCAGTGCGTTAGTTAACCCAAATGGCATCGCTACAAATTCATACAAGACATAACTGCACCAAAATGTAGTTTGAGGTATGTATAATAGTATCAATATAAACTAATGATACCTTAATCTCAAATAAATATTGGAGAATATCTATCACATCTCAATTTATTGAAAATATCATCAATGTGTGGAAGAAGATGTCGGTTCTTTACCTCCATCTGGTTCAACCTCCAATACTCCACAAATATGAATGAAGATCAGTTATCCTTCTTAGAAATTAGAAATGGAGAACCCCAAAGAGATTTAATTGGCTGTATTAATCCTTTAGATTCTATGTATTTAGATTTAACATTCAACTCTTGATGCTCTATTGGTTTGATTCTTTATGGTCGGATAGAAATTGGCTCTTCTCCTAGCAAAAACTTGATCAGGAACTCGATTTGTCTCTCAGGTGGTATGTCATAGAAGAAATCATGGAAAATATATATATAATGGTATACCAGTTGAGTAATAGAGTCATGCTATATTCCACCATCATCTAGAGCAATACTAGAAATATGATATGTGATAAAATACAATCAAAATTTATTTGGTCCAACACGACTATCCTGAAGATACCACTCACCTTGGTGAAAATATTTATATCCTTCTGGATATACGAAGTTAACTCTAATATGTTAATAGTAAATATTACCCTAGTGTAGGACTAACCAATCATTACCATGTATGAAGTCAAATCCTATCATTTTTAGGATGAACAGTTCCCAAAATAAATCTTAACCACCAATATCTAGAGAAAACACCTTGCAAGATTTGATATTCTATAACTGAACTCTCGGTATCATGTTGATGGTAAAAGAACCATCCTATATTTCCACATATAGGTCCCAAATGTTTTACAAAAGAGAAAATAGAAAATAATTTGATGATCTTGTTTTAATCAAAACACAGTCTAAGGTTGATGATACAATAATTGTACTTGTAATAGTAGATGGTCGTACATCCATGGGAGTCAAAGTAGTATGTATAACATGAATATGATTTATCCCTATTCCTTGGGCTCCAATATGACTACCCTGATATATTTCCCCTTCTTGGAACCGCTTCTCAATTACTGTGGTAGAATTCCCACTTCCTCATCCTAAATGGTCAATGAAACTCCTGCTACTAGCCTAATGAGGGGTAACTAATCCCATTTCCCACTCTAGTGTCTATCCCGATCCCCTTACACTAATATTGTTTGTAATATTCAAACAGAACCTTTTATAATGACCCAATATTCCATATATATGACACTCTAATGTGGGGCAAGGACACTCTGGGTTCTTGTGCATAAACATTCAACACTGATATCACTATAATGTAACACGATCCTTATATGGTTTTCCACTTAACTGACTACTCTGACCACTATTTCCTTGGATGAAACTATAATAGTATTGATTCATTCCACTTGAAGAAGATCACCCAGATTTTCTTATATAATTAGGATGGCCACTACTCGGAGCATCTATTAAATTTCCTTTTATGATGAGTGTTTCGTTCGTCACACCCTCAAAGATTCTAAAATGGAAGATGTTTACCTACAACCTGATATCATAGTGATGACCATCCTAATAATGTCTCACCCTATAGATCTCATCAGCTTCCAAGGATAGCACAAAGTTTTGTATGTTGGTGAAATGACTAACATTTTCCATCACTGACATGACCTCATTTGTTAGATTCTGGAAGTCATGCTATTTTCACCCCTAAAAGATTGAGGATAGAAATGGATCTGGAAAATTTCCTCTTGTTCCTTCAATGATATCTCATCCTATTTCCCATATTCTTCCATAATATCCTCGCAAGGATTTCCAGGTCTATGAAGAATATATGCAGAATGCTTCACCCTTCTATCCGCAGGTGTCTCAAGATGCTTGAAAATCATATGGAATGACTCGATCCAGAACTCAGGTGCGTGGGGTCCTCCTTCTCTAGTAAATATTATTGGATGTTGTAGTTGAAACTCTCTTGTTAGATCAGACAGTGAATCATTGGTATGAAAAATCTACCTTTCCATAGGCCACATGACCTTTAAGAAACTATAGTGAAGTTTAACATCCATATACTCTTGAGGAACTAGAGGAGTCTCCAGTTGAACTTTGTTAGGATTGTGATTATTTCTTCTCTCCTGATTCTCAAGGCAATGATGATGAGGATGAATTTTCTCTATAAGACAAACATACATCTTAGAGAACTGGTTAACAATAAATTGAACCTCAACATTTGACTATAAAAGAGAAATAATTACTCTTGGTATCCCTAAAAACGGATTCTATGTATTTTCATAAGACACATCAATTTATTTCATTTATGTAGTGAAATATATGTCCCATATCACAGTTCAATATGAAATTATATATCAAATGCAAAAAAAAATCCCCTATCATGAAGAATGCATGTCAATATATCATTATGTTCCAATTATGATGCATGTATTCACACCTCCCACCATACCAGGACACAAGTACATATATTAATAAACACTAACATCATAAAACAATATCCTCACACAAAAAGTGAATCACCTGATGTGAAATAACATCAACTGTAATAAGCAGACATCACATCATAAATCTCATCACTAGGCACTCAGATTTTCCTCTATGTATGGGTTAAATACTCCCATAATTAATATCATTACCATGCCCAGAAACATCCTATTATCATTCTACCATTTAAAAATAGTAAATTAGATGAAAAGAAACCCAACTCATTTGATACCACTTTGTAATGTCTAGCAATTCAAAACACTATCACGTTGCAAAAGAGGTTCTATTACAAGACCTCAAGCACACCTCCCCATACGCCTAAGGCTACTAAAGAGAAGTGGGGTGTGAAATGTATAGTGGGGATACTATACCCCCTAGTATGAAGAATCATATTAGTAGAAAATAATCCATATAAACAAAAGAAAATAAAATTATAGAAATAGAATAAAGAAACAGTAAGATAAAACAGAATAATCCCATTAATAATAAATGAATAATGTAATGACATGTTGGAATGTAACTAAATATCATGCTAGAAAAATACAATTAAAATATTATATGCCTAAAATAATGAATCAAAAATCTTCGGTATTAATCCCCATATTGGTGCCCTCTCTAAACTGCAGCCCATCCGGCAATGAAAGAATCAATGGTATGGTCATTTTCCCTTGTCCAAACCTTCATCCATGTATTCTTCTTCGGTACCAAATGACAACCCAAATATTATTTGAGTTTAACTCAGATGTATGATAGTCCCATGTATAAAATAACCAATTTTATATCAATTGTATGAAATATGTTACTAAATAGGTGTATTGATTCATTCAAAAATTAATAAATAAAAAAACAATATGCATCGGCTTTGTCCTTGTCACAACCCATCACAGTGGGGCCAACATCGTGACTACCCTAAGCATGAATTATATAGGCCAGGGGTTGGTGAATAGAACCAAGTTGGAATATCCCACAAATGGGAGGCATTATCCTAATGTACCTATATGCACACACACATATCCAAGACACAAATGCTAAAATGTAAAAAACAATAAGTAAAAAATGCATGGGAACCACAATATCCAAGAACCAAAATACAATAGTGAATGTTTTGTAAAGTAAACAGAGCCAAAATACAATACCACAAAAGGATTATTAAACAATAAGTACATCATTTAAGAAAAGAGTAAATATGATTAATGTCCGAACTGCGAGAACACACTTCATCTGTCTGGACTTGCTATGCACCGTCTAGTCCTGGTCCTCCTAGGACTCCATCAAAGGGGAAATCATCTACACAATACATGAAATGTGTGGGAAAATCCTGTGCATGGGTGAGTATAGTAATACCCATTCAGACACCCAGAAACCACACCATAAAATATCAAAAAAGAACATTCCACGAAGGAAACACCACAATAGAAAGTACAATCATCTTTACACATGTATATTTCAAGATTACATATAAAAAGGATATCAAGATATACTTCATCCAAGATGAAAAGTATACCGTTAATCCAAAACTAATTTCTATCCCCAGTATTCTACTCGATGCATGCTCGTTCTATGAGAACTAACTCCTCATGTTGTGATATCATCGAAGACACTCACAAATAGGTCTAGATCATTTGGGATTCTCCCAAATGAGATTTTATTTTTCAAGTAAGATTATGATACACAGATAGGGGATCCTTCCCAAAACCCTAGCGAATACCACTAACCCAATAAAAACCAATTCATAACATAGGGGATCCTACCTAACTCTATGGGGAATACCACTAACCCTACTAATGTGGAATGCCTGATAGAGGACCTGTGCCTTACTCTCAGTGGTTACATCGATTACACAAAAAACCCTCTAGGGGTGATAGATGATTACACTCCAATATTGGATAAGGATACCTAACTCTATATGGGACTCATCCTTTAGCAGGGATTATAGTCAAGTGATGTGGACAAAATCTCATATTAAACCCTCAAGGAAAAGAGTAAAGGGAATGAACTCAACATATACTAGTCTATGATAAAAATTGACCACATTATCTCAAATGGTCCATCTCAATGTTTGGGTACTAATTGCATTGAAAGATCATCAAAAGACGCACCGTTTAAAAGTTATCATAGTTTAAGGATTCAAAAGTGGGTCACTAGGCCTGTGGAATGATCACATGGTCAGTCCACTAGCTGTGGTAGTCGACCACCATGTTCAATCCACCCCATGGTGAACCTTCCATGGTCAATATACCCCACGGTCGACCCTCCATGGTCGATCCTCCCCACATTCTATAATCTATGGTCAATCCATGTCACAGTAGCTTGAGAAACTATGGTGGTCAGCTAGGACGAATGACCACACGACCACCCTGGGTAGGCCCAAGGTCCGACAAGGGTCCAACCCATATCTAGTGGATTTAAACCGAATGACTGTGTCCCACCCACTAGGTCTGACCTATCCCGCTGGTTCTGACCCACTCATCATGGCTCGTTCCTCTGTAGAGACCCGATAGCATGACGTACATGGAAATTACATTACTTTTTCGGAATACTTAATACATAACAAAAATAGACACACAAGGACCATAATAGTTTATTGTCTTTGGAAACTTGGAATGTAATCTTCTAATCGTGGTGAAAAATCATCAAAATCTCCCATAAAGATCATCCTCTTTTGTTTTCTAACCTAAAACCTTTCTTTATATCCTGGGGAAAAGAAAACATATAAAGGGTGAGCTCAAATGCTCAGTAAGGGTAAGCATGGATAAAATAAAACAAATCATATATATTTGAACATAAAAAACATGAACATAATGTTTAAACATCAAAATCATGAGCAATGACATAAAACATGGAAGTACGTAAGGCATAGATCAAAAAGAAACATTAAGCATGATAAAATAGAATGGGAGTAAAACATGTAATTGAGGAAATACATTAAGCACATGATATGATTTCCATAGTAGCCAAGGCATTGCTGCCAAGACCATCTTAGTGGACAAAGTCCCTTTCTAAATCGAGTTCACTCCTCGTTCCAGTCCTTTATAACTGAACCGGTTTAACTTGCCGTTCCAGCCATGTCTATCTCATGAGATATAAGCCTTTACCCAATGCATTGGAGGGAGATATAGGTCCCACCCATCTCATAATGAAATCATTCTTACTTTTGACACAAAATAAACATACATCATTCATAAAAACCCAATAAATAAAATGGGTTTCATAAACATCATCCCATCATCACATAATCCACATAAAAGAAATGGATATCATTTAATAATAAGAAAAGTGAAACCATGTAAATCATATATACATTATACTTGAAACATACACATATGAAATAATGTTATCTTAGAAGAAAAATGGTTTTTGATAAAACACTTGAAATGAATTCTTGAGAAAAATATCCTTTCTTCTTCAAAATCATTTTCTTTTCACAAAATGCCATGAAATTTTAAAATAACAGGATTTTTATAAAATAGTCATGAAATATTTTGGAGGAAGCTTCATTAAAATAAGGCTTTATAAAACCATAAAAATACGTTCATGACGTATATATTAAAAAAACATTCTTCTCGTACTTTTGCTGGAAAAGTCAAAAGGTACCTCGTAACATAAACAAAATAATGATTCCTTACATACCATGTAGTAAAAGTTAAAAATGGGTAAAAAGAACTTTAAACATACATTATTACACTTTTATAAAACATGGACATTTATTATAGCAATAACCCCAGTAAATACTTACGAATAAGCTATCTCGGATAAAAATGAGATTTGCACAATTATCCCTTACCTTAGGTCCGATATGCTTCATACGTATCCAAAACTCCGGTATAAAGATTTAAATAATGTCATTGACTTATTATAGAATCATTTTCATTGTTATTATTTCATATATGGTTCACTTATGACTTTATATTACCCATTCTTTTATAAATTAATGTTAAAGTAGCGTTTTGGGTAAAATCGTTTCATTTGTCGTTCGTGTTTTAACTTGTAATTATTCATATGATTACTTAGATCATGATTACTTATATCCAGAATGTAAAACATGATTTATATATAATATATATTAATAATATACATATATATATTTGATTGATAAATGGAAATAAATACACCGTTCATGTAGACGGTAGGCCGTCCGTACACATGAACACTGTTTTCGTTTCCATATTGAATTGAATAGAATTATGTAGATGAAATAAATATATATATATAAATAAATACAGTAGAATTATTATGTCATATATTTCATGAATACTTATTATATATAATTTATAATCATTCTTGAATGGTTAACATGGGGAGTGAATCTCATCGCGTTATGGAGACGGTAGTCCGTACGTACGCACGAGCGATGATATCATTCCCAAGATCATGGAATTTTAATGAAGTGTATCTATAATATTACAGAAGAAATATTAATTTAAAATAATCATATATATTTATTACTTTCACCATTATACACTTCCAAGTATGGTGGTGGGGGAAAATAGATTACACCACGGCGTGGAGACGGTATTCCGTACATACGCACGCGCGGTGATTTCATTTTCCGTAGGATGGATAGATGGAAAAATATGGTTGTTTCATAATTATAATAACATATAAGTATATTAGTGATACTGATTTTATTACCTCTTAATGAAACAACTAAAAAATAATAAGTGGAAGAATAAATAAAGTTGAAATAATCGGTAAGGGACATTACCTCTTCTTTGAAGTGCCACTTTTAGACCTCCTCTTAGGGCACTAAAATTGGTATTTGAAGAAGACCAGGACCTCTAGGATGTTTCTAGGTAAGTTGAGAAGAGAATTTGGTAGGGTTTGTCAGAGCATGAAGGGTCAAAGTGGTGTGAGGAAGAGAGGGAGGAGGTGCCCTTTTATAAGGGAGGAGAGGGGTACCTTTATAAATATAAGAAATATTAGTTTATATTAAATCCTAAACCCACATGAAAACTTCCAAAATTACTAATATCCGAGGCTTAGATGAGATAGGGTTTCAATCTCATCAAAAAATAAAATTTATACATGTTAGGAATTTATTTTAAACATTATCATCATGATTTATACTTATTTATCAATTTAATATTATTTGTGGTAATGACATTCTAAATTTTAAATTATAACAAATAATTACATATTTGTTGTGAATTTTCCAAAATTGGATACTATTTAACATTTTAGACCATATAAATTTAAATTTATAATTTTTAAATATTTTTGTGATTTTTAAACAATTTTATAATATGTTATTTTTGTAAAATAACAATAGTTTCAATTTTAACACTATTCATTTATTTGAATTTAAATAAAATATATACAGAAGATATGTTCGAAATAAGAGAATTAATAGATTCATAAATGGTCATACGTATCTATAAAATTAGTTTAGAACATTAAATAGTTCATATAATATTTATTTTATTATTTTTAAAACCATTTATTAGGTTTATCTCTTAATAAAATAATTACTACAACATTTTTGTATAATTATTTAATATACTTATTTGTTGCATAAAAATTAAAAATAAAATCCTATGATGAAGATAAATCAATTACCTTTCACAATAATACTTTTACTCGAATTTATCATCTTAAAATCACAATATGAAAATTATTATATTTATTAAATTATGAAGGTGACAACTTTGGCATCATTTAAAATAAAATAATATAAGTGTCATAATAGCCTTAATAAGGATCTAAATGGACATAAATTAGGCCAGTGTATGATTAGGGTTTATATATACACTAATGATAAGTTTTGTGCAGATTTTTGGGCCTTTTTATATGTATTACTATTTCAATAAATACTATATTATTGATTTTTCACTAAATAAATAATTTCTGCATCATTAATTTATATGATAATAATGTAATTAAATAACTCTAAAAAATTACAAATATATTACCATGAAAAAGAAAAAAAATTTATCTTTCAAATGAGTATTTATAACCGAATTTATATTTTGTATAAAATTATATTAAAAATACTTTAATTATTAAAGTTGAGTGAGACATATTTCACTTTCCTTTAAATAAAATAAACTAAAGGTCTAAATCACCTCCAAGTGGGTTCTAATGGATTCCATTTAGACCCAAATATGACTTAGGATAAATTATAATCATCCAATTTTATTAAGACAAGTATTAGGATAATTTTATAATATTATATATACCCTTAATTACGCAATTTACCTTTTACTATAGTGAATAAAATTTACCGTTGTTACTATTCATAAAGACCAAAAATAAAAAGTAGTCTATTAATATAATTTAGACCCACTGATTCCAAATATGGAATCCATTTTTCCAAATTCAATACACAGAAGTTGCATAAATCAAATTAAAATTAATCTCGTTGTCGAAAGAAAACTGGTTTTTGTTTAAAACATTGCAAAAGATTAAATTTATTTAACCTATGAATTCAATGTAAATTCAAGGATAATGACATAAATTATATTAAATGGTAAAAATATATTATATTTATACTTTTAAACCATTCAATATTATAATTTAATCACATAATTTATTATGATGAAAAAAGTTGTTTTTAATTAATATATAGCGTGTTTTTAATATTCCTTAAAATATGAAAGTTATCAGAATAATATGAAAACTTTTTCCAAGGTAAAGTTTTTTATCCTGATTCCAAATAATAATTTTATTTTGTAAAATTGAACTTATAAACATGTCAAAAACTAGATTTAATGTGGGTGTTCCATCAAAAGGCGGCAAAACTGCATGTTTTGAAAAATACTTATTTTACCCGAAAAATTTATTTTGTTCTTATACCATGTTCTAGAAAATGTGTAAGATGAATAATAATGTTATAAAATTCATAAATTAGTTAATACTATTCATAAAGGCTAGTTCATAATAATATTATAATAATATATAGTTGTTTAGTAAAACCCTGTATTGCGTACAACACACGCTATCGAGGAAGGTCGCGATTGCGTGTAATGAAAGCCAAGTCAGGGATGCGTGTTGTGCAAGATTCCTTTATTATTTTTTATAACATAATCCAACCATATTTCATTTATACATTGAATATATATATACATATATATATATACACTCAATGTTGCGTAGAGTGACTATTATAAAATGAACTTGAAATTTTGTGTAACACAATCTAAGAATAGTGTTGTGTATACTTCAAGCTAATACAGTGTGGCGTATAGAAGAAGATAATCTTGTTGTAGCATAAAACACATGAAATCAAATAAATTAAAAAGAATACTTATCATAAAATATCGGGTTGTTACATTCTACCCCCTTAAAATGAATTTCGCCCTCGAAATTCATCGGGGTAATAAATGGTTTACTACTTGAAAGTTTCTTTTATAGAAACCCACATCGTAAAAAATAATACCAAAACATGGCTTTAAAAACTTATATATGAAACGTAATGTTTACCCAAATTAACTCATCACTGGGTTTCTACGTAGGAGAACATAGGTGAAAATATGGATATGGAAGAAAAATCTAACCATCAAGTTATGATGGAGAGTTGTAGAGAACATGGCTATGAAAAAGAAATCAATCACAAATCCATAGATTTGTGATGATCTAAGGTACCATAGGATTCATCGGATATAAGAGCACTAGGACAACATTTTTGGTTTTCAATATCATTTCCATAAAGTTGAAAATTTTGAATTAAAAGAAATACTTGCTTGATTTTGGTACAATCTCACTGTTGTTCGTGCTTTGAACAATTTCCAATTCATCTCTTAATGAAATGAAGTTGAATTTGTTATTCGCGAAGAGTTAGCAGATCATGTGATAGAATGATGGGTCATTCCATCTGTTTCAAGAAAAACTTATCAAATATACATAAGTCCATCTATGGTGAGGTTAATCATATAAAAATCCAAAAATGAAGTTATACATCATATATCATACCGCTTAATAAAATAAAACTAGTTTATACTAACCAGGGACTTCCTGAAAGCCAGTGGTAGGAAATAATGGCATGTCCCACTTCGGTTGTGGGTTCGATTCCCACAGCCCTGTCCGACACGATGGGCTGTCGCCCATCCTGCAGGTTTTCTATTTTCTAAAACTACATTACTATAACATCCCATTAATAATATCGAATACAACTTCTATCCTTAAACAATACTAACTTATGTCCAACATAATCCATTCCAATATTTAGGCTTATCCATAATACTGCAGTCCACTGTCATATTATTGTGAAAATGATTACCAGAGATTTCATATAACAAGCATGTTAATTCCATCGTTGATCCCCATATTTCATATGATATGTCTTATTGGTCACATTCCAAACATTCAATAGCCTTAATCATGTTTTATCTTGAAAAAAACCCATTTAAACTTATTGAAAACATGAATTTTGTCAAAAGTTAACTCTTTCCACATACCAAAATCCTCAAAATTCTATATACTCAAACCATGATATCACTTAGTCCTTAAATCAATCATGAGCTCATGAATACTGTCAAACACTTCATTTTCTCTTTCTCCCTTCATTATGCGCATATCATCTACTTTCCAAAAATATTTTAGTCTCCTTTTCATGGTTACCAATACCATATAATTATTGAAAACCAATACATAGATCTTCCAAAATTCTACAATACCATACATGAGATTCCATGATACTATTTTTAAATCCCATTACATAAACACTTAATCACTACACAACGTCATGTTTATACTCAACATCACAAATAGTGATCACATGAGACTTCCCTTTATCCTTTTCCTTAAGATGTTTCTCACGTTGATCATCATTATCCCGTGGATTAGGGCATTTATTAGCATAATGCCCCATTTCCTTTCACTTGAAGCACTGAAGTGTTGGTGGAGAGTTCTCTGTAATCTTTTCTCTATTCACATCATTATCAACCTTTTTCCCATTGCTTCGAAAATCAACTGCTCGATGACCTTATTTTCCACACTTAAAAACATTTTCTAGTACCTCTTAGGAAATCTCTACCATGATTCTTTCCACACTTTGAGCATAAAGAAACATTCATCTTATTTTCCCCATTGTTCTGAGATTTCTCCTTGAATTCCATCTTTCGTTCATTGTCAAAACCATGAGATGGATATGTTACACCAACTTCCACTTCTACCTTGATAGCACAACGCACAATTTCTTCATAGATACAGATGTCTCTTATAGCTAATTCCCTTCGAAGACATGGTTTTAAGACACTGAAAAATCGATCAACTTTCCTTTCAGGTTGGATGATAAAGCCAGATGCATACCTTGCAAGTCTTGTACAATTAGATTCGTATATACCAACAGATTCATCATCCTTCTGCTTAAGATCAAGAAACTCCTTTTCCATCTTTTTTTGAAGAATATGAGGGAAATACTTACTGAAAAACAAGTTCTTGAACTCGTCCTATTCCATGGACTCAATTTCATCTCTTTTCCTCGTATTCTTGATAAGATTTCACCATTGATCAGCATCACCTTCCAAACGATATACTGATAAGATTACTTTATCATGCTCAGAAAATTGTAGAAATAAAAATATATTTTCAGTAGTACTGATCCATTGTTCAGCCACTAAGGGATCAAAAGACGCGATGAATGAAGGTGGACGCTGCCTCATGAAGGATTCAACAGAATGTTGCTCCTTTCTCTGCTCAATTTGAAGTCCATAATGATTCATAGCTTGTGTAAGTATAAAAATAAGATTGTGCACTCTATCTCCCATGACATTGGTTTGGTCAGGAGGATAATCATTGCATTGTCTATTACATTGTTCAACACGGTTCCTTTGGGTTCCATCCATCGTATAAAACCCAAAAATAATATTGTGAGAGGAAAATACCATGCTAGGGAAAACAACATAATAAAGGGGGAGTACCTTCAATATGTAACATCATAGGTTTAATTCTAAGATCATTAGCGCAATTATAGGACTATAACCTATATGTATACTTAACCTTAGGGACATACCTAGACATACCTTAGACATATCTCTAGGGATCTTACTAACGTTTTCACATCCTAGTTTCCAAAGGTTAACTAAACCTTTCCTCTGATACCAACTGTAGAGACCCGATATATTGACGGACATGGACATTACATTACTTTTGTAGAATACATAATACATAACAAAAACATACACACAAGGACCTTAATAGTTTAGTGTCTTTGGAAGCTTGGAACGTAATCTTCTAATCATGGTGAAAGATCTTCAACATCTCCCATAAAGATCTTCCCCTTTTGTTTTCTTACCTAAAACCTTTCTTTATATCCTAGGGAAATGAAAACATATAAAGGGTGAGATAAAATGCTCAGTAAGGGTAAGCATGGA
The DNA here is from genome assembly GCA_963277665.1 of Viscum album. Classification (NCBI taxonomy): domain Eukaryota; kingdom Viridiplantae; phylum Streptophyta; class Magnoliopsida; order Santalales; family Viscaceae; genus Viscum; species Viscum album. Next base: position 367,107,438 of record OY728167.1, on the reverse strand, counting down.
TAAAATAAAACAAATCATATACATTTGAACTTAAAAACATGAACATAATGTTTAAACCTCAAAAGCTTGACCAATGACATAAAACATGGAAGTACGTAAGGAATAGATCATAAAGAAAATTAAGCATGATAAAATAGTATGGGAGTAAAACATGTAATTGAGGAAAACCATTAATCACATGATATGATTTCCATAGTAGCCAAGGAATTACTACCAAGACCATCTTAGTGGACAAAGTCTCTTTCTGAATCGAGTTCACTCCTCGTTCTAGTACTGTATTACTGAACCGATTTAACTTGCCGTTCCAGCCATGTCTATCTCATGATATATAAATACTTACCCAATGTATTGGAGGGAGATATAGGTCCCACCAATCTCATAATGAAATCATTCTTAGTTGTGCCACAAAATAAACATACATCATTCATAAAAACTCAATAAATAAAATGGGTTTCATAAACATCATCCCATCATCACATAATACATATAAAAGAAATGGATACCATTTCATAATAAGAAACGTGAAACCATGTAAATCATAGAGACATTATACTTGAAACATACACATATGAAATAATGTTATCTTATATGAAAAATGGTTTTTGATAAAACACTTGAAATAAATTCTTGAGGAAAATATCCTTTCTTCTTCAAAATCATTTTCTTTTCACAAAATGCCATGAAATTTTAAAATAATAGGATTTTGTTTAATATATTCATGAAATCATTTGGTGGAAGCTTCATGAAAATAAGGATTTATAAAATCGTAAAAATTATTTCATGCCGTATAGGTTAAAAAACATTCTTCTCATACTTCTGCTGGAAAAGTCAAAAAGTACCTCGTAACGTAAACAAAATAATGATTCCTTACATACCATGTAGTAAAAGTTAAAAATGGGTAAAAAGGACTTTAAACATACATGAATACACTTTTATAAAACATGGACATGGATAATAGAAATAACCCTATTAAATACTTACGAATAAGCAATCTCGGATAAAAATGAGATTTTCACATTTATCCCTTACCTTAGGTCCGATACGCTTCGTACATATACAAAACTCTTGTATTATGATTTAAATAATGTCATTGACTTATTAAAGAATCATATTCATTGTTATTATGTCATATATGGTTCACTTATGACTTTATATTACCCGTTCTTTTGTAAATTAATGTTAAAGTAGCATTTTGGGTAAAATCGTTTCATTTGTCGTTGGTGTTTTAACTTGTAACTATTCATATGATTACTTAGATCATGATTACTTACATACAGAATTTAAAACATGATTTATATATAATATATATTCAGAATATACATATATATAATAGATTGATAAATGGAAATAAATACACCGTTCATGGAGACGGTAGGCCGTACGTACCCATGAATGTTGTTTTCGTTTCCTTATTGAATTGAATGGAATTAAGAAGATGAAATAAATATATATATATATATATACATAAATAAAGTATCATTATTATTTCATATATTTCATTATTAATTATTATATATACTTTATAATCATTCTTGAATGGTTAACATGGAGAGTGAATCTCATCGCGTCGTGGAGACGGTTGTCCGTACGTACGCACGAGCGATGATATCATTTCCAAGATTGTGGAATTGTAATAAAGTGTATGTATAATATTAAATAATCAATATAACTTTACAATAATCATATATATTCATTACTTTCACCATTATACCCATCCAAGTAAGGTGGTGGTGGAAAATAGATTACACCACGACGTGGAGACGGTATTCCGTACGTACGCACGCGCGGTGATTTCGTTTTCCGTAGGATGGATAGATGGTGAAATATGGTTGTTTAATACATATAATAACATATCATTATATGAGTGATACTGATTTTATTACCTCATAATTAAACAACTAAAAAAGAAGAAGTGGATGAAGAAATAAAGTTGAAAGAATAGGTAGCGGACATTACCTCTTCTTTGAAGAGCCTCTTTGAGACCTCCTCTTAGGGCACTACAATTGGTCTTTGAAGAAGACCAGTATCTATAGGATGTTTCTAGGGAAGTGGAGAAGAGAATATGGCAGGGTTTGGCAGATATTAAAGGCTAAAAGTGGTGTGAGGAAGAGAGGGAGGAGGTGCCCATTTATAAGGGAGGAGAGGGGCACCTTTGGAAATATAAGAAATATTAGTTTATATTAAATCCCAAACCCACATAAAAACTTCCAAAATAACTCATATCCGAATATTATATGATATAGGGTTGTAATATCATCAACCAATAAAATTTAGACATGGTAGGAATTTATTTTAAACATTATCATCATGATTTATCCTAATTTATCAATTTAATATTATTTGTTGTAATAACATTCTAAATTTTAAATTATACCAAATAATTACTTATTTGTTGTTAATTTTCCATAATTGGATATTTTATAACATGTTAGAACATATAAATATAAATTTATAATTTTTAAATTTTTTTGGGATTTTTAAACAATTTTATAATATGTTATTTTTATAAAATAACAATAGTGTCAATTTTGACAATATTCATTTATTTTAATTTAAATAAACTATATATAGAAGATATGTTCGAAATAAATTCTTTAATAGATTCATAAAAGGTCATATTTATCTATAAAATTAGTGGAGCACATTAAATAGTTCATGTAATATTTATTTTATTATTTTTAAAACCATTTATTTGGTTTATCTCTTAATAAAATAATTACTACAACATTTTTGTATAATTATTTAATATACTTATTTGTTGCATAAAAATTAAAAATAAAATCCTATGATGAAGATAAATCTATTATCTTTCAAAATAATACTTTTACTCAAATTTATCATCTTAAAATCACAATATTTAAATTTTTATATTTATTAACTTATGAAGGATACAACGTTGGCGTCATTTAAAATAAAATAATATAAGTGTCATAATCACCTTAATAATGATCCAAATGGTCAAAAATTCGGCCAGTGGATGATTAGGGTTTATATATACACTAGTAATATGTTTTTTTTCAGATTTTGGGCCTTTTTATATGTATTACTATTTCAATAAAAAGTATATTATTGATTTTTCACTAAATAAATAATTTCTGCATCATTAATGTATATGATAATAAGGTAATTAAATAACTCTAAAAAATTACAAATATATTTCCATGACAAAGAAAAAAAAATTATATTTAAAATGAGTATTTATAACCGAATTTATATTCTGTATAAACTTATATTAAAAATACTTTAATTATTAAAGTTGAGTGAGACATATTTCACTTTCCTTTAAATAAAATAAACTAAAGGTCTTAATCACCTCCAAGTGGGTTCTAATGGATTACATTTCGACCCAAATATGACTTAGTACAAATTATAATCATCCAATTATATTAAGAAAAGTATTAGGATAATTTCATAATATTATATTTACACTTAATTACCCAATTTACCTTTTACTATGGTAAATAAAATTTACCGTTGTTACCATTCATAAAGCCCAAAAAATAAAAAGTAGTATATCAATAAAATTTGGACCCACTGATTCCAAATATGGAATCCATTTTTCCAAATTCAATACACAGAAGTTTCAGAAATTAAATTAAAAGTAATCCCGTTGTCGAAAGAAAACGGGTTTTTGTTTAAAACATTGCAAAAGATTGAATTTATTTAACCTACGAATTCAAGGTAAAATCAAGGATAATGAAATAAATTATATTAAATGGTAAAAATATATTCTATTTATACTTTTAAACCATTCAATATTATAATTTAATTACATAAGTTATTATGATGAATAAAGTTGTTTTTAATTAAAATATAGCATGTTTTTACTATTCATTAAAATATGAAAGTTATCCGAATAATAAGAAAAATTTATCCAAGGTAAAATTTTATATTCTGATTCCAAATAATAATTCTATTTTGTAAAATTGAACTTATAAACATTTCAAAACTAGATTTAAAGTGGGTGCGCCATCCAAAGGCGGCAAAACTGCATGTTTTGAAAAATACTTATTTTACCCGAAAAATATATTTTGTTCTTATACCATGTTCTAAAAAATGTGTAAGATGAATAATAATGTTATAAAAACTAAATTTTAGTTAATAATATTAATAAAATCTAGTTTATAACAATATTATAATAATATATCATTGTTTAGTAAAACCCGGTATTGCGTACAACACACGCTATCGAGGAAGGTCGCGATTGCGTGTAATGCAAGCCAAGTCAGGGTTGCGTGTTGTGAAAGAATCCTTTATTATTTCATATAACAGAATCCAACCATATTTCATTTATATATTGAATATATATATATATATACATTCAATGTTGCGTAGAGTGACTATTATAAAACGAACTTGAAATTGTGTGTAACACAATCTAAGAATAGTGTTGTGTATACTTCAAGCTAATACAGTGTGGTGTATAGCACAAGATAAACTTGTTGTAGCATAAAACACATGACATCAAATAAATTAAAAAGAATAATTATCATAAAATATCGGGTTGTTACATCCTCAGACAGTCCCATTGCCTGGCTCGGCCCATTCCACCTGGGTTAAGACCGTTCATCTTGAAGTCGACAGTCTCCCTTGGACCGGGCTGCTCAAGTGTGTCCCACATAGGACGCTACAAGAAGCACACTACATCCATGGTCTGTATCCCATGAGGACTCCCTTATCATACCCCGTGACCCCATCCTTTCCTTTGGCCCCTCTGCATCTCGCGGCCTCCCTCCACAACACCATCACCGCATCTAGTCACTGCCCCTCCACCATCACACCATGTCGCGATGCGTCATGGTCTCGTCAGATATCCATGCCAGGCCTGCATTGGTGGTCCCTTTTGTGGACCACTAATCCACCTTTGATGCCTAAAATTTGAAACAGTTGTCGATCGAGGCTCCTCAAGGTCCCTATCTACACAGATTTCGCATATGTTATCAGATTTCAAAATATCTGTGGTTCCAATTGCATTCATAGCCACATGAAAAGTTAAAACATTTCCACATGGGTGTAAAGGTGAATAATGGTGAAGATAAAGCACAAAGAAAACCCATAATAATGACCCTCATTCTTTTTTCGTATCATCCTCAATTCATTCTCATTATAATGATGAATAATGAAGAAATAAAAGAAACTCACAAAAAATCCCCACAATTATATACCATCCCACAATGATCAAACCACAGATCAATATGTTCATGGAATAAAAAACATTCATCCTGAAAATCAAGATTGGGGAATACCTAAAAGAACAATTACCCATCCTCGATTTAGATATGTCATTGTTGAAGGATCGTTGCATCATCGTCATTGGAGAGGTCTTGTAGAATCATCTGTTTATTGATCGTCGATCCATGATCCATCAACATATGTTCGAGAGAGATCCTTCTCCATGTATGAGTGGAAATATATGGCAATGGTGATAGACTTTAATTCTAGAAAAACAATTAATAAAATTAAATCTCATTGTGTTAAAAAATATTTTTCTAATAAAAATATTTTATTTACAGTTTCGTCCTCCATGGATTTTTCTATAGACGACCCACAATGACAAAATTTTTTTGCACCTACGGTTACAAAAATACTCTAAGCTCAATGGTTCTCTTGTATTTTTGATCTGGACACCCATTTAAGAATTGTTATAACTTTTCATGAAAACACCACACACATGCTATTACAAGTTTAATAGTATTCAAACAATCATTCCTAGAAAAACAGAGCTCAGATTCACAGGTCGTGTTAGAGAATTGTCTCAAAATTAATCCATATAATTTATAAAATAATACATATGGAAACATGAGATTTTACATTCTTCCGACATTGGGGTTTTACATCCCCAAAATCCAAAACAAGGCTTGTCAAATAGATGAGAGTATTGAGCATGAATATAAGCATCCCACTCCCATGTGCTCTCCTAGATATTCACGTTCTTCCAATAGACACACACAAGTGGAATCGAACACCCAAAAAGGATCCTATCATGTCGATCCTCAATCTCTATTGGGTACCCATCAAAATTCACCCCATCCTCGATGTCCATCTAGCCCTAGTCGATGACGTGTGATGGGTTGTGCATGTTCCTCCTCAGATGCTACATATGGAAGGAATCGTGTACCCAATCTAACTGTGGTGGTGAAGCCAAGAGGTACACCACCTCTCCAAATCTATATAGTATCTGGAAAGGACCGATGAACCTCATAGACAGCTTGCCTCCCTATCCAAATCTCTAAAATCCCCATCAAGGTGAAAACTGATGGAATATATGGTATCCTTCCTAAAAATCCAATGGTATGCATTGCATTTCAGGATAAGAATTATGATATCTATGAGAAGTATTCATCCACTTATCAATGATCTAAAACATCTTCATAGTAGCTCGTACCAACTATGGGCCCATGAGTGCTGACTCTCCTAAGTTATTCCAGAAAAGTGGTGACCTGTAGAGTCTCCCGTACAAGGCCTCAAATGGTTCAATATCAATGATGGATTTATATATATTGTGTATGAAAACTCCACTAGTGGTTAGTGATCCTACAAACTATGATTAAAGTATAACATGCATGCTCATAGCATGTCCTCTAAAACCTGAATGGTACATTCAATCTGGTCATCCTTTTGTCGGAGAAATGCTGTTCTCAAGAATAACTAATTCCCAAATGCCTCCTGCAATCCCTTCCACAACTGAGATGTAAAGTGAGAATCACAATCTGAATGTATCTTTAATAAAAATCCAGGGAGACTATTTATCTTCTGCACATAGAGTCATCCCATGATATCTCTCAAACTCTACTCTCAGATAGCTAGGAAGTGGACCGACTTGGCGAGTCATCCAATGATCACCCAAATGGAATTGTTACCCCAGGACATACATGATAAAACTATCACAAATTCCATCAATATCCCATCCTTATTCAATTATGGAAACTCAAGTGGTTGATCTAAACCCACTGGAACCTAGTGATCATCCTTCACTTACTAACAAGCGAGGCATCGAGAAATGAACTCAATAACTCTCTTCTTCATATCGAACCAAAAATACTAAAGTCAGAGTTCCTGGTACATCTTCGCCCCACCTAGATGTACCAACAAAGGGGATTTATGGAACTCCCCAAAAACCTCCTCCCACAATGCCAATGACTCAATTGTGAACCCTATGTAAAGAACAATGTTATCCCCACCTATGAAATAAATATCAGGGGCATGCCCTATGGAAAACGGAGCATGCAGGGATCGCAATCATTATCCCCAAGAAGTGCCACCCTAAATCCCAAAATGAGTGGAGGGGTGTAAACCTTTGATTATAGGTAAGATTCTCAATCTCCATCCACAATGAATATCTAAAATGAGGACAACTACTCTAACACCTCATTCAGAAACTGCAAGGTAAATCTTCTTCTGAGATAATCTTCCACAATGTTACCCTTCCTAGGAAAATAGAAATACTCAAAGTCATGGTTCTAGAGGAAATATATCCCTTTACACTATAAAATATTAGATCTTTCTGAGATATGATATACTTTATACTCTTATGATCAAAGTAGATGATAAAATACTAACCCATAATGTTGTGTCTCCACATATTCAATGTGAATACATCCGCATATAGCTCATGATCATGGGTCACATAATTATTTTCATGTGGTATCAACTGGGATGAACCATATGTAATCACCACTTTCCCCTACAATAGGACAAAACCAAGTCATGTCTATGATGCATTGCAGAACACAACGTACTCGATGCCTTCCTTTGGTAACTTGAGGATGGGAGTACTCTTCAACCTCTTTCTCATCTCCTGAAAGCACTACTAGAACTTTTTTGTCCACACGAATGGATACCCCATTTGTTTTAAATCTCTCAAGGGTGTTGGTATTCTAGATAATTTAGTTAAAAACCTCTAATTGTACCCTTCCAATCCCATAAAATGTCGTACATCAGTAACAATCTTGGGTGACTCCCAAGGAAGCACTGCCTCAATCTTAGCTGCATCCACCATAACTCCAGCCTATGAGATGATTTGATCTCGAATATAGACCTCTTGAATAAAAAAGTGACACTTTGAGAGCTTCCCATCAATTTTGTTGTCTCGGAGTTTGACCAGGTCCATCCTTGAGTGTCTCGCGTTCTCCTCATCATACGTCGAGTACACTAAGATTTCATTGATGATGAACAACACGAAATGGTTTGTGTAAGATTAAATGATCTTGTTGATTTGTCCCATGAACACTATAGGGGAATTCATCATTCTAAATGGCATCACCAAGTAATCATAGTAACTATAATGACATATGAAGACTATCTTCAGTATATCTGCATCTCGTACTAGAAACTGGTGATAGCCTTATATGAGCTTTATCTTTGAGAACTGTCGCACCCCTTTCAAAAAATCAGTGAGGTAATTTATCATTGGTAGTGGATACTTGTTCTTCACAAACACCAGTTTCGGGGAATGATAATCCACACATAACCTCAATCTCTCATATGTCCTCTTATAATACAAAACTACAGATGCCAAGGGTGAAACAATGGGTCTTTTGAAGCCCTTACTCTAAAAGTCATCTAACTGCAACCTCATCTCGTAATGCTCTTTGTGAGCCATATGATTTGAAGGTGTAGATATAAGTGTCTTCTAAGGGTGTTGATCAATGTAGAAGTCCATATTAATTTGGGGAGATAAACTAAGAATATATTCAGGAAAGACGTCCAAATACTACAATATTTTTCCATGAATCTGAGGAATCATATCATACACTACACCAAGTGTGAGTCTATCCAACTGTTGGTCAATCAACTACACCCTCAAATGTATGTTTAAATCTTGTGATGCATGTGATTCATTTTCACTAATAATGGAAAATGTGGTTCCATCACTGTGGACGCACCAAACTCTACGCCTAAAATAGTCAATCTGAGCATGAATTGTGGATAACCATTCTATAACATGAATGAAATTTTAAGGCCTTTATTCCACTTCTAATATGCCCCAACCAAATCTCTCACCACCAATTGTCAAATCATGTTATCCGCACCAGTGTGTGATCATCGAATCTCCTCACGTATGAGTCTCTAATAGTAAGTGTTGTGTTAATGGTTCAACTGGAATCTTTGATCCCCAAACAAGGTATGTGGAAAGAAAGTAATGACTATCACCTATATCTATCAAAAATATATACAAGGTAAAAATGATATAGATCATACATAGAGTTATTCCGGGAGTATCAGGGTCATAAGCCTCCATCACCTGTAACTAGCCTTGTCCCTATCCACCAGCTCCCTATGCCTAGTGTGGACTACCTTGGGGTGGTGGTGGTAATAGGTTAAAACTTTAACCTCCTCATACCTTCCTTCTTGATCCTATTCCATAGATACCACCCTTCATACCACCCTCCTCACATCTCTACCATTGCCTCATTGGTCCCTCAACCAATCCTCAATCAGTCGTATGATATGTTAGAGAATCGCATGCCTGATGTCCATGACCAGATCATGTGAAACACCATATGTCCCTTTGCGGACTCGAGACCCCTGGGATCCCTACACCAATGACCATGCATATTTTTGTCATTTCCTAAAGTTCCTGACCCTCTTAGTTCCCTATGAATGTCATTGTCTTCCTATTGACGAGGTTTCATCAACACAGTTCCCACTGCTGGATCCCACTTCTGTTGTTTTCTATTCTAGAAAAATATCACCTATCAGGGCTCTCTCAAGTACCCGAGGAAAATTATAAATTCTATGGGATACCACTGATACCCTGATGTCCCATTATAATCCATTATCCTAGTTCCACGCCCAAAATAATGGGTCTTTCACCATATCCATGAAGTATCACAAAGGATCAGTATACCTCGATGAGTACTCCACCACGATCGTACTTCCCTACTAAAGATGCAGAAGATCTTGTATGGAAACTAATCACAACATGTATTGTTACAGATCCTCCATAAAGACACACTCAAATTCTATTTAAGAGTGATTTGTCTCGTCATGAGACTGTGTCGCCAATCTCCACCTTTGCCCCACATAGCCTTGAAGAAGACTCACGATGAGGATTTACATCTGGTCGGTAAGAATCCTCAAAATGTGGAAAAAATGGGTGACTACCTCTAGAAAATATTTATTAAACAATTGGGTTTTCTCACCCCAAAAACTGTTAGGTATCAACCTCTAAAACTCGTGAAACGCACTTAACCTGTATGCATCCTCGGCTGGTTGTGCCGATAGAAGCTGTTGCTCGACGTGTGGTGGTATAGTTGTTAAACCACTCAGAGGTTCCATTTTTGTTACATGCCCCTATACTTATTCTTCACCACTCGGAATATCATCCTCATGATCATGAAGTGGAATCATGGCTGGCTATCTATGTGGGGGTATCCTAAAATAAAACAATATGTACCACAATCAATAGAGTATATCTAGAGAGATTACTCAAGAAGGACATGGAAAACACAACCATTCCTATGTGAGGAATGTATATTTTTAACCCAAACAAGTGTTTTCATGTAAAAAATATAAAAGAATGTAATTAGAGTACTAGTGTATTGATACGTTGGTCACCACACCAAAACTGGATTCCCTAACCTGAAAGTCAAACTCGAAGCACTCAACAGTCTTTTCCAAAAACCAACCTCACAGATTCCTAGCCTTAAATTATAACCTACATGAATCTGATACCACTTTATTAGGACCCTTCCTAGAGGTTACCATGTCGTGGATACCCCAAGACCACCTCCAATATGAAAGTGGATGGTGACTAGCATCAAGTAGGAATATAACAAAATTGAGAGTCATTATCCTCAAGTACGTGTACTCATGTAAACATCTCTATGCCAAAAATGCTGAAATGTAAAAAATCTAAGTCAACAGTGCATTCCATCAACTATATACCACAACAATAGTACAATAGTCAAAGTGATATAAAATAAATAGTTCCAGAATTCAAGACCACCAAAAATAGTCTGTAACTACAAATGTAATCTGTATGAAAAGATGTGATGTGACTACTGTCTGAACTGTAGGAACAGACATCATCTGTCGGGCCTCTCTACGCACCACCTGGTCTGGGTCTTCCCCAGATTCCATCAAAGGGGGTATCCTCTACACAAGACATGACATGTGAAGGAAAATATCGTGCAGGGGTGAGTATAACAATACCCAGCTTGACGACCTAAAACTAAAAAGGAAAATATAACAAAGGAAATCCCACGAAGGAAATACCACAATATTAAGTATAGTCATTTCCACACATCTAAATTTCTAAATTATATATAATAAGAGTATCCATATACACTCAATCCCAGACACATATTTTAGAGGTTACCCTCCACCAGTTTCTAGCCATATGAATCTTCTCAAAGCACACTTGTTCTCGGAGAACTCACTCCTCGAGCCATAATATCATCATAGACACGCACAAAGAGGTCTTGCTCATTTAGGACCCAACTAAATGATAATTTATTGTTCAAGGAAGGTAATGATACACATAGATGGTATAATTACCAAAACCTTGTGGAATACCACTAACCCAATCAGAATCAGTTCACAACAAAGAGGATCCTTCCAAACACCCTGGAGAATACAACTAACCCTACTAATGTGGCCGGCTAGATGGAGGACCAGCAGCCAACTCTTAGTTGATACATTTATTCCACAAAAACTATACTCGGGTTGATAGAGGATCACACTCGAGTCCTGGGGAGGGATACCTAACTATATACGGAACTCCGCCTCTAGAAGGAATTATAGTCCAGTGATGTGGACGTAATATCTTATTGAACCCTCAAGGAAAGGACCAAAGGGAATTCTCTCAACATATATTGGTATAATTTAAAGACTCACCACATTATCTCAGAATTACCATATCAACATGAGGGTCACAATGCCATAGACATATCATTAAACAGATATAATGTATGAAAGTTGTCATAGTTTGAAGATTTAGAAGGGGGTCCCTGGGGTTCTGGACCGACCGAACGGCTGGTCCACTAACTGTGGTGGTCGACCATCCATGGTGGACTGTGTGACTACCATGTATTGACTTGAGGTCCAACATCAGTCTGACCCAGGTCCTCTAGGTTCGACCCAACCCGCTTGGTCTGACCCACTGTGTCTGACCCACTCGGCCCGGGCCGTTGCTCAAGCCAACATGCTCTGCCTGGGCTCAACATGAAAAGCTTGTGTGTGGGCTGCTAGTTCCACCACACACGACCCTCCCCATCCATTTTCCATGTCCCACGTGGTGTACCCCACCTCACCCCATGACCCTTCCACATCCCATGACCCCCAAAATTTGTCTACCCTCTGTATCGCAATCACAGCCTCTGGTCACCACATCGTCGCTGCCACACATCACCAAACTGTTGCACCGCCTCATTGAATTGTCGAACAACCTCACCATACTATCATTACATTGTAACCTTCCTCATACCACCAAGCCACCTACAACCACCGGAATTTGAAACGGTCGAATATCTAGGCTCCTCAGGTCTCGATATATATAGATATGACCTCTGTTGTGGGTTTTCCATCAATCCAGGGGTCATATCTCATTCAGAGCCACCATGAAAGTTAATCTGTGTACATGGTGAAGAACACAAAGAACATGGGAGATAAAATTAGATATAAAACCCAGAGGAATGTACCAAATAATTTGATCATGTCATCCTCAGTTCATTCTTGTTAGAACAATGAATGAAGGAGAAATAAGAGAAACTCCAAAAAATCCCCACAATTATATCCCATCCAGCAACGATCAAACCATGGATCAATCTATTCATGGATTGACACAAATTCATTTTCAAAAATAATAAAGGGTAAAAATGAAAAGGAAAAACCACCCTAAATTTATTTAAATATGTCACGGATGAAGGATTGTTGTGTCGTCGACGTTGGCGATGTCCCTTCAAATCGGTTATACAACGATAATCGATCCATAACCAATATCCCTTTGTTAGAAATAGATCTTTCTCCATGTCTTAGAGGAATAACATGATTATGTTGATAAACATTAATTATTGAAAAATGATGAATAAAAATAAATGTCATTGTGTCAGAAAATATTTTTTTATAAAAACATTTTATTTACAGTTTTTCCCTCCAAGACTTTTTCTATAGACAACCCATGATGATAAAATTTATGTCACACCAAGGGTAAATGCACTGCTCTGAGATCATTGGGGACCTCATATATCTAATCCAGTATCCTTTTTAAGATTTATTACACTTTTTTAGTAAAACTTCTTGTGTGTGCTATTAAATGTTTAATATTCATTACACAATTGTTCCAGGAAAATTGAGGCTTAGAATCACACGCAATATCAGTTCCTGGTCTCAAAATTAATCTATAAAATTCCTAAAAATAATACACATGAATGTATGAGATGTTGAAGTGTTGGAATGTCTCTATGAATTTCTTACAAACATTTCAACCACAACCATATAACCGAGGTAAAATAACATGCGTTAGAACCATATCTAAATATCACTATACATGTCTTCTAACCATTTCAACCACAACCATATAACCATGGTATAATTACAACAATCCAGTTCAATACCCTATAATCACTACAACATCAGGGTTAAATCCCTATAATATTTACAAATTGGAGATAGGAATTTCCCACTCTCTATAATATTTATAGCACAGGATTGGGAAGAGCCCACTCAATATTAGCATTACAACATATTAGTGTGCATGTTCCAAGTCAGAACATGATATATATGATTTTCATCAAGGGTTGCAAGTCCTGTCATATAACAAGGATATCACAATATCACATCATATTTCTAAATGGATAATTATGTGAATTAATATTTATCATTAAAATAACACTTTAAATTTTATTCATAATGTAATAATAGTAATACAAATAAGAAATATTCCACCACGTAGGGATTCTATAACATGTAATCACCTATGGTCTCATGTCATGGTAACACACTTTAATACATTATCCAAATCAATTATTATCAAGGTTTTATCACCAAACAGATAGACATAAGACATGTATAAATACAATTGAAACAAAATGAATTCAAATAGTAATACCATTAATTAATTAATTAATTTGGGAACATGAATTGTTGGTGCAATCACAATATTTAATTAACATGTAAATTATCAAACCATAGGGTTAATATTTAGACCCCTTTCATAAAATGATGATACAACAACACTTCCAAATGAAAACACCCACATGGATGAGGTACAAATGATCAAAAATATGTTCTTAGGTCAAATTTGATCAATATCAAAACCAACAATGTAGACGATCAAAGTATTTCACCACAAAAGTTAGAGAACCATTGGAGAGAAGGAAAATAAGAACAAATGCACTTACCATGTACCAATTGTGTTAACAGGATGTATAGAAAAGATTTTGGTACTCCAGATTCACTTGGAAAATTCCATAGGGTTGAGAGAAGAAGGATGTAGCTAAAATAGAGTAAAATTCATCCACACAACAAACTTAAAATAGTAGGTTGAGGAGTTACAAGGAGTGTAATCTAGTTAAAAACATGTAAATTTTTTTAATGGAATACACCTAAAAACTCTTCCCCTTGGATTTATATAATTTAAAAACCAAAACAACAAAATGACATTTAATCCATTTACATGGTGTGTAAATGTTTTTCATATGGGTTTTCAACCCATTTCCCTTTAAGCAAACTGATCCTCCATTTAAGAATCTCAACTAACCAAAAAACCCACGATACACTTAACCCATTTTTACCAAGACTCCCTTAATTAAAAAAATGAATAAATCCTTTTAGATTATTTCATTTTCCCCGAAAAACAATCTCTATATCCAAGAAAGACTCGGCCACCAAGTCTCAAATGAAAACTCAAAGAGGGATGTAACTGAAAAAATATGAGATGTTACAAGTTTGATACATGAATGAAAAATTGAAGTGTTCTTCTTCAAATCTCTTATTTCTCTATATAAATAATGATATAATATATGAGAGGACTCAAATTCAGGTTCAATATTTTAAACACAACTATAGGGTCTAAAAATCGTTTTTTATTATTAGGATAAACTTATTTTCATTTCACTTTAGTCCTTATATAATTTTAACCTCAAAAACTAGATTGTTTTTCCACTAGGAGTTTAGTTAAATTATTTTAAGTGGTATAGATTATGTATCACTCACTTGTGACTCACTAATATGTCATGTCAGGAAATATTATACCTTAACTAAGGTTCTCATGGCTCAATATGATTAGAAAACATTAAATAATTAATATTCTATCCAAAAACTAATTTTATCATATTAAATTTTTATACCTAAATAATTTATAAATACATTGATAAATAAATTAAATTATAATAATTATAATAGTAAATAAGAAATAATTTAATTTATTAAATCATATGTTTTTGATTGTTCAAACTCAAATGTTCACCGACCCATGAACATGGGGCCCAGTTCATCCTAAACTCCAATTTATCAGAATTAGTGGAACTTATGAATACACTTTATATATTAGTATCCAAGATTTATCTTAATATAATTGAGTCACAATCATATACCATGAGTATTATCTAGTAATGCGTTATACCCCTTATAGAGATAAGGATAATTCATAGCTATGACAACCTCCGATGAACAATTTCTATATTATATAATCTATATTCAACATTATATCGTATAATGAAAGATATATACTTTAGGTAATAATAATTTAATGCTTTATTTTTCTTTATTTTGTGTTATTAGCTATAATTTTCTTCATTTACTGTGGAGATGGATTTAGTCCAGGCACTACTTCCTAGACAAAGGGGTAGAGATATATTTTTTACTCTATTTGAAGGTAATAAATAATGTCTTGATCATTCAATTAATGTTAGGCTGGAAATCACATATCTGAAGAATGATACCTTTCCAAAAACATAAACTACCATATTTTTCATAATAAATAAAAGAATTTGATTTAATGATACACATTTATAGTGGTATCATGTTATGAGACCAATACACATGACCTTATATATGAACATCCAATGGCACCCAAAACATTTGGTGTTTATATGGGTGGATTTTTCCACATGATTCCCCTTAATTGATATCAACAAGTGGAAATATCATGAGAAGAAGTCTCAATGATTATTATCACCCAACATATAATAGTAATACATCATATGTGCACCATTATATTGATGAATCTAAACAATATAACATATATTTATGATTATTTTCCTAATATCATGAGGTTATCACTATAGTTGGTAACTTTTATATCTTTTTGATACAGAATGTAGTCTTAATTTATTACCACTTAAATAGTGTATATAAAATATATAAAAATATAATAGTAATAAAAAATGGTGTATAACTCAAACTATATACATGATATGTTAGTTGAAAATTACTACTCAGGTTGGGTTTAGGGTACCCACTCACACGACACTTGGAAATATGGTTTTTAGCTTCCATCGAATTTAGATATAATTGATATTTTTAATACCCATAAATGTTTTTGGATTCATATTTATAATGATATAGAAGAATACTTGAATTCTAAATTTTATAGAAAATGTACAATAGTCAATATGATAGTCTACGATATATGAATATCACAAACTAATATATCATTATATGGAGTGAAATACAGATATAATTTTCTATCATACTGTGTATATAAATCATGTTCATTAAAGATGCTAGAATAAAAAATGATATAAAATATAACTGACTGTGATATTCCTCAGTTTGGAACTATAAAATAGAGCATTATAGCATATTAAAAATATAGTGATATTGTTATGAATGGTATAGTTTAAATAGTTAATTTTTGCTTTGGAGTGATATATATATTGATATATTTATTGATGAAACATATCAACGTTGGAGACAAAATCAAGGTAATGTAGTTATAATAATTATCATATATATCATAAGAAGTAATATAGGGATACTTTTTTCCATAATAAATATTTCTATATTATGAGATATTTTTTCTATTATAGTAATACCAATATTGTGTCAAAAAATGTGTGGATATCATTTCCCATGATATAGTTCATTAAAAATTAAGAAAAAGTGAGAACATAAAAGGTTGATTTATAAAGTGTTTATAAATTTAAAAAGTATAATAAAAATTTATATATTAGGTTATATGAAATGATTATATTAAATCAGTACATACTTTAAATAATATAATCATTTTTAAAATAATAATAAATATTTAAATAATTCATTTATTTATTTTAATTATATATTTCATATACATATATATAAATTGATTTATAATAGATATTTTTATTTTTTAATATAAAATGTTCTAATTTATTATTATAAATATTATCTCTTGATTGTAATGATTTTCTTGATAATCATAAAATAATTTTTAATTTAGATCAACCAAAATTAATTATTTATCGGTTTTTATTCTAAAATGGGAATTTTTTATAATTATTTCTACATATTTGTTTTCAATTTGTGTGGGGATTAAGTTAAAACATGGGAAATTATCTATTAATAATGGAACATTTGTTCACACTTCCACAAAATAGAGGACTACCGTTTTTTCTGGAATGTTGTGGTGGAATACTTTTGATTGCATACATAATCTTAAGTAATGTTTTGGTTTCATGTAAGTTCTATTTGTTTAATATACCCAATTCATGAGATGTATATGGATATATATATATATATATATATATATTATGTCTTATAATTATGATTTTCTTATTGGTATTATAACAGTAATCATTAATTGTATAAGTGTTTTACATTAATGTAACTGAAACATATTTATTTGGTTAAAGTTATAAAATATGTATTTTAAATTGATGGAATCATGCATACATGTTAGTAATGTATGAGATTATGTTAATGGATTGGTGTGATTAGTAAAATCCCTTAAAATAATAAGTAATATTTTCTTTCCAAACTAAACATTCATCATGACCCTAATCGTTCAATATAAATTACCGTAAAAGATAACTTCTCATGAATTCTCTGAAGTAAGTCATATTGTGTATGAATAATCTTAAAAGTATGGTAACTGCATCCCATTGAATGATTTTAGTGGAACTTACCTACTTATCCCTAAAATTTAAGTGTTTGGAGGAATTAACATAAGATTAATTCCAATATAAATATCAGTTAGTTATTGGTATCCTGAATATATAAGAGTTGTACGAGATATAATTGAAATTATTCTATATCTAAATAGTTATACACTAGGAGAAATAAAAAGTATAAGAAAATAATTTTGAAATATGGATAATATCCCACTAATAAAAATGATTTATGGGTGTATAATTTGGATGGGGAATAATTAATGAAATGTCATTTAGATAAATTGTAATACATGATACTAACTTGATAAAAATCTTCTTTTTTGATAATAATGGAATTAAACTCATAGATCATTTTGATATTTATTATAGATTGGTATCATAAATTGAGAAGCATTCTTAGTTATTAGGAAAATAAAAATAAACATAATTAACTATATGTTATAGAAATCATTTTTTGATATATCTTATGCATCACACGTTTGAGTTGATTTATAGAGATATGGAAATTTAAGATCATTGATTATGGGTTAAATTGAACTACATGTTAAAAATGGATAATTATTTTTAAATTAGAGGTAATAACATATTATATACATATTCTTAATGTATTAGTTATGAAAATATATATATTTTTTCTTTATAGGTAAACACATATGATCTACATATTCCTAGTGGATTTGTTCTGGAAGTATAAAATTTTCACCTTGCTTCCTTGATAAATAGAAATTTTATTTATGTCTCTTAATGGACATCATACATATCAAAAATTATATCCATATTTTTCATTTTGTAACGACCTGGTTGGGTAAAGGACTCTCAATAAAAAACATGGTATAAGTATCCCTTATAATGGGTATGAAGATCTACAATGATATATACAAGATGATTCTTGGTATTATTCAAAGAAAATGTATTATTAAAGAGTTAAAGAGGATTAATATGAATAAATAAAAGAATGGGGTTTTGATAGTGTTATATATTGAATTCCATATGAAGGATCAGTAACCATTTATAGGGATAAAAAGAAAACAAATGAACGATATTCTAAAGGATTTGTGAATGTGATTAATAATGAATGATATGTTGTATAGTTGAACCAATTTTTATTGGTATTGTATAATTATATATTAGTGGGATTCACTAGGTTATGGTAAATAATATCTTAAAGTACTCTCAAATAACTAAGGATGTATTTAGGGACTTTGGCAGTGATGAGGTGCTCATTGTAAAGGGTTAGTATGATAGTAGATTCCTAAATGAAAAATATGATTCAAATTATTGATCTAATTTTTTCTCTTAATGGTGGTTACATTATCTTGAATATTTATAATTGGTAAAATGTGTTTGATTCTTTAATAGAAGTATAGTCCATTGTTTCAATGTATCAAGTTTGATAAAGTTGTTTGGTGACAAAAATAGAGCATTGTTTGGATCATGAAGGAATTTCTCTTACACTGAGGGTGGGTGAATCAGGGTTGGTAATTTTAATCCAATTCAAAATATATATCCCTTTTCACCACATCATGTATTCAATGAGTTCATCTCTCTTTTTATTCCATATTATTTATCATTTGGTTGGAATGAATAAGTGATAACATAAAAATTTCACAATATGAAACCAATGTTTTTTTAATGTGGTTTTACCCTAAGATGGATGACTATCTCTCCATTGAATCATTTTTATTATCACATGCACAAAAACACATATTTAATTTCATAAAAATATCAATTAGGTGTATGTACTTGGACTCATACAAGTGTTTAAACAAGTCAAAATTCTTCATACATAAGATTTGTCTTCTGTCACATTAAAGTAGATCATGTAATTTATGCTTTATGTATCCCCTGGACAGAATGGTTTTGATCTCTTACATAATATATAGTAATATTCATACACCATTAATCACAACAATTAGTAAGTTTTGTCACATATACATCAAATATGGTTGCATCATATATATTAGAAATCAATAATATATATTTTTATTTAGGCTAGATAACTCAAATTTCATATCCTGAATATCATCATTTATTAGGCAATAAAGATAACTCTACACATTATCCTCTTCTTCATGATCGGACAATATTTGAGCCCTTGTTACAAAACTGGAAACATCTACTTTGATTATAAATACGAACTAGAGTATGAAAATTAGGTTCTCTCTACTCCATCAATACATAGTATCTCCAATATTCTTCTATATTGAATTTATGATTTTATTTTCATTAAACATAAAAATATATAGTGTTTACTATAACAACCCAATATTTTAGGAAGGAAACATTATGTTAGGTAATGTACATGATATGACACATTGAGATTAAACCAAAAACTAAATGTTATTATTTAATATAGTAGTTATACCCTAGCCATTATAATAAAATGTATAAATATGACTAAATATTTTATGTTTACACAATTTTATAAAAAAAATTTACAATCATTCAATATTTTTATAGGGATAAGATAATAAAAAAATACAATTTCTCACATATAATATGTATTTTTCTAAAAAGGCAGTTTTGCGACATCTTAATAGAAGACTTATTTTAAAAAAAAAATTAAACCTTCTATTAATTTTATTTTAAAAAGAAATCTACATTTTTTAATTATTAATATCAAAATTTAGTTTGTTTTATTTTTTGATATTTTTCTGATAAGTTTCATTTTTTGATGAATAGTGAAAATATCAAATTTTAATTGAAAACTGAGTCCTCATTTAGATAACACATAATGTTAAATTATATTTTAAATTTGTTTTAAAGTAAAATTAGATCAATTATATATATATTAATCTAATTTAGGCCATTTAAGTAACTTTTATATTGAATTTAGTTATAAATACATTTCAAACTTTTGAAAGTTTTCACTTCAAAAACCCACTTTCTCAACCAATCTTCGAATTAATTTTAAATTAATTTTAGCTACTTCTATGTTTTCAATATTGAAAAATGAATTCTAGATTATTAATACAAAATTAAAATTTATTAAAGGTGTCTCTATTATTGTTGGATAATACGAATAGTAAATTCCCTAATTTAATTACCACGGTTAAGGGTAAATCGAGTAATAAAGAGTAAAAACAATACTATTAATATTTTAAAATTACACTAAAATGTGTACTAATTTTATTGTATGAGTGAGTGTAGAAAAATATCATCCTTATCCCGAATTTATGACCTCTTTGATCCACTTCGATGAATTTAATCCCCTTATAGTATTTTATTTTAATGAATAGTCAAAGATGTCAAACTCATGATTTTAATATGTATAAATTTTTTTATATAGGGTCATTCAGAAGATATATTTGACTATAAATAGAAAATTTAAATCTAAAATTTTTATATTCATGATTATATTTTTTTTGAAGAAATTACTTTCTTGAAGGCTTGCTCAAAGATGATGCAATACCAATTAAATTAATTCAAATATCAAATATAAGTTATTATAAATTTTAATAAATAATTTTTTTCAGATGTTTAATTTCCTAACCTAATTTTATATATAACATTTACATGTTTTTAATGTAATAAAATATATTTTTTATTAATTATAAGAGTTAAATTTATTTTTGTAAAAGTCAAAATAAGGACAGTGTCAAAATTAACATTAATGATATTTTAAAATAAATAACATATTTTAAAATGATATAAAATTCCTAAAAATATAAAATTTATCCAAAATATTTTTATATGATTTAAAATTAAATCTATGATCCATTTTTGGGTAGTTTTTCATTTTATAGTAATTGTATTAAACCTTAATTTATATAAATCCATGATGTCACAGTAAGAATTAACGGGAATAAATATGGGTTAAAACCATATTCTAAGGATAAAAAATTGACCAAATATGTATAATTTTTATTTTATGATTTTAACTCGACTCATAATTATCCTATATTTTAAATAAATCAGTTTGGATCCATTTAAAAAATAAAAAAAAATTATTTTGAGAAATTCCATGAGTTTCCCTCCCCTCTCTTAAAAAATAGCACATATTCTTATCTTTTCTTCACACTTAAAAACATATTTGGTAAATAAAAAATCTAACTATATCACATAATATAATCCCTAACCACTGTATAAACTTCTTATTTTGGGGAAAACACCACCATTTGTGAACATAATGAGTTAAGAAAATGATATTGTCCGAAGAAAAGGTATCATTTTCAATTAACTTTTTTTGTATTGTTTCTTCTTCCACATCCAAATATTATTAAAACATGATAAAATAATTACTAAAGTATCATTTATATACTAATATGTTATTATGTTAATATCCTAAACTAAATATATCTCCAATTCAATCAAATGGGAAAATAAGTTATTATTCGTGTGTACAGCCAACTACCGCCTCACGAACAGATATAATTCATTTTCTATCAACATCTATAACGTCTAGTTATAATGATTGAATTAATGTTTATTAATGAAATTAATGACCTATATATCATTATTAAAATATAATATATCATTTTCATTCTTATCATTCCATTCACAGAAAAATGATAATGTTGCTTGTGTGTACTTGTGAATTATCACCTTTACGAAGCGATGTGACTAGTTTTTCATCACCACATCACATGGATGATATATATAAGTATATATAAATTATTATTATTATATTAATGATTTTATGATAATTCTGGAAATTAAAAATTATACTTACCATTTTTCCATAATGACCATTGAAAAATGGAAATGTTACTCACGTGTACGTACAACTTACCAACTCCATTACTATAACATAGTTAATTTTTCATATCAATATTTAATGGATGGATTTAAAATTTTAATTTGATTGAGGAAATTAAAATTAGTTCAATAATATTATTATGTAGATGATTTTAAAAGGAAAACCATGACTTTGACATCATACTAAAGTCATTTTGTACTCATGTACCGAATATCATCAAAACATATGACATGAAATTAAATAATTATGTTATTGTAATAACATGATATTAAATGATAAAAAAGAAAGAATAAACATAAAAAATTTTATATATCCAATAAAAAATAATCAAAATTTTATAATTTGTGATTATAAAGAATGTGTGTGATGATTCAAACTCAAGGTAAGGGAATTCTGAACTTATTTTCCATTCTTGGAGTAAAAATTATACTTTATTAGTTATGTCCTGCTATGACTATATGTGAAATGAAATTTCATTATATTATGTTTTATTTCCACAGTTGATATTTGTATTTACAATGAATACACATAATCTATTCATTTGATTAATGATCACCTCAATGATAGGTTGTTTGTAATGATCTTCATCTGAATTTCCTTTCATTACAATACATTTTTGAGGTAATGAACCTATATTTTTTTTAAGAGTTGTATATAATGCCTCATCAACATCTAATATAATGAATTTATTTATACTCATTATATTTAATTTTTTATTAAATGTTATTATTTCATGGGGCATTATATTCGACTAATGATAATGTGTTAAGGTACTATTTATGTAAAACATCATTTTTTTAAATTTTTAAACAATTATTTTCATAATATTTGTCTTTTATTTAATTGTTTTTAAATGTATTTTTAATAATTTATTTATATGTAGAGGAAATTTTTAAAATATGATTTTTTAAATTTCTATAAAATGTTTTCAAAATGGATCTTTTTTAATGTTATATATAATAAATTTCTTTTAAAAAACCTCTTTTAATATTTCTATTTCGTCTTTTTTTACAAAGGTAAAAAAAATTTATTTTTATATAAATATTGAATGGAATTTCCTACTTTCATTATTATTTAATGATTAAATGATTCCTTTATACGTTTTAGTAGTTCTTTTCATGAAATGTGATTTCATTATTCTATGTGTGCTTTTTGATTTAAAAATTTATTTTTACACGAAATGGGTATTTTGATATTCGAAAGAGTTTTAAAGAAGGGTTTAAAATAGTTTTCAAAGATTTTAATGATTATATGGTACTTGAGAACTATATGAAATGGTTGATCCTAATATAACTTATATGATGGTATGATCCCCATTATAGCTCATGTGTTAACCTGATATAGCTTATACGAATGGTTGAACCCTATTATAGCTCAAGGGTGTTCCTGATATAACTTATATTACGGGTTGAGACCCATTATATCTCATAGGGGAGCTCGATATAACTTATACGAAGGGTGATTCCCATTAGAGATCTCCAATTCATTGTTTAGTGATTATATTAGAAGTCGATTTTATGGATATTCTAATATAAAATGATTTTGAAAAGGTTTTATGATTATGATGCAATAAGTTATCATAAAAGTGTTTTTAATTTTTTTTAGGGGCTGTAAAAACATTAATTGAAAAATGTGTGTTTATTTTTCATGTGAAAATGTTTCATTTCCTTCACTCAAAGAACATTGAAGGTAAAGGTAAAAATTATATTATTTTTCATATTTATCAATAGAATAATGGTATTCCTTCATTTTACATCCCTTATTAAGATTTTAATTCTCATCCCAAGTTTTAAAATGATTTTAAAAGTATTTAAGGGGAACTAGAGATATGTATGAGATCAAGAGGAAAATTGAAATGATTTTTCATGAAAAGATGCCTTATTTTAAATAATTTTCTTTTATAAACAAGGATAATGCATAGAAGTGTCCACTTATAATGTATGGGAGTTTTTATTAACTATTTAAACACTAAACCTAAAACATATTTATGAATGAAATAAAATCAATTTTTCCAAAATTCACTATAATATTTAATGTTTATGTTTAGTTCCTTACAGTTCAGTTAATAACTCTTTTATTCTTATTATTCTTTCTTACATAATATATATTCTATAATTATATTAATTTTTTGGGGTATATATTTTCTTAAAGATATCATAAGACTCGGTATCTTTAACTAATATACTTTCATAGTTTCTAAAACCCAATATTCAATTATTTCATGAAATAACTCCATTTTAAGACATGAAATTCAATATTTTTCTCATTATAACACACTATAAATTAGGATGAAGACTCATAATATTCCTTCAATATATTTAAATATAATGTTTATATTTCCATTATTTTTTACCACTGTATCCCAAAAAAATCTGTAGATAATTATATCTTTATAATTGAAAAAATTCATTCATCAACAGTTATAGTCATGTAAAAATTATTTATAGAACAATAGTTTACAAAAATAATACTTCATCTTTAAAATAATGTTAGAATAATGGCGAAATATTTGTGTTATTTTGGATATTAATAACACATCACCAAGAATAAAAAAATCCATCAAAATTCCAATGAATATAAATATTTTGGATTCTCAACTTCCAATTTATGCTTATATAGGTACAGTTCACATTCACATGGCTCATAAATAGCCTATACATATTATTATGTAAGGATGAATTACCTTTATATTGAACAGGAATACCCTTATATAACCTTTGAGTTTTCCTTATTACTCTAATGTAAATTCCAATATAAAAATTACCTTTATGTTATTACCCACCCTACCATATTGTAAATAGTAAAAATCATAGATAAACGTTTTGAAGGTATCAAATTACCATTCCAATGGCGATAAAATTCATGGTACCCATATAGGGAATAATATCTCTAGGGTTATCTTTACGTATCTCACTCTTAGGTGTAGATACCCTTAGACAACTCTTCATTTCCCTTACACAGCTCATTGATTTCCTTCGTAGTATCTATCATCCTTCTATATTATCAACTTTTCTTCATCTTGAAACATTTTTTAATTATCATAACATTGATATTTATTACTTGATATTATCAAAATATCATCACCAAGTTCTATCTAGATTTATCTTTTAGATAATCCTTGTTGTGACCCAACCCAACCAGAATCTCAACATGCAACTACCCCAATCCCACCTCTATTGTCCATCGGGTGGTGAAAAGCACCAAGGGAAAAACTAAATCAAGGAGGTATTTTCCGATGTACCTATACACGCACATATTTACAACTCAATATAAAAGTTCATATGGAAAGAAATAAAAAATACAACACTGATATAAACAATCCAAATATGCATGGACCACTAAACAGTACAATATATGGTAGTGTAAACTGAAAATTAATTTGGAAAAATACATGACCATTATGAAATGTATCCCAAACTGACTACAACAACAAAAGTAAAATAATCAAGATATCCCAGCTCCTGGATCCCATGCTCTGACCACCATACGTTGTCCATGAACCCCGTATCATTGTGATCCTCTGAAGTCATGATCTACCTGTCCACTGTCTGTATAAGACATGAAACCTGTAGGGAAAATTACATGCAAGGGTTAAAATATACATACCTAGTATTCTGCCTCGAAAAGGTGAAGGGGGAGCAGAAAGAGATAAAACTACATAGTAATGAAGATGACATAATAAGGTGCAGTAAGAGAGTACAACTCAACCAAAGAAGAGAGTGAAATTAAATTCATCCAAACACTAGTATACCGACATGGTAGGAAGATAAAATTATCACCGAGTCTTTAGTACCTATAGACGAGATTAGACTCATCTAACCATGAGAATCAAGACACAGAATTTGTTGGATCTAAATCTACAGACTATACACAAGAGGGGGGTGAATTGTGTCTTTTGCAATTTTTCCGATAGCTATTTTCTTGAATGAGTTATGTTCTTTATACTTTATCAGATTTGATCATGCAACAGAAAAAGTAAAAACAATAACTTGAATATGTATAGTGGTTCAGGGAACATAAAGCCCCTAGTCCACTCCACCAATGCTCTACTCCACGAGCATGGTGATTTTCACTATCTGGTCCTCTTTTCCACAGACCGATTCACAACTGAGTACAGGCAGTTGACACCATTACAATTTAAGGAAAAACAAAGCCTTCTGGTTCAAACACGAACCTACACAGCTTAGAACGAGAAGCTGGTTACTCATTAATAAAAAATTTCAGAAATAAATTTCCAGTAGATCTTCACAATTGCAACAGAATCCAATTGACAACAGATGGATCAAAGACTATAGAAATATTGATCTTCAAGATGAAGTAGTTCTGAGTTGATCCAGTTGTAGTAGATATAGATATATAGTTCACAACCTCAGCAGTAGTAGATCCATAGTAGATATTCGATGTAGAATAGGTGAATCTTCAATCAAGTTCCTTCTTCTTGAACAAACAGAGCTTTTACACTCCTGTTGAATCAGTAGATCAATTGTGAATAGTTTCAATCTCTATTTTCCACTTTTTAATAATAGATCTATCACCTCATCATACATTTTTTGTGTTTCAGAGAGATCATAAATAATATATCATATCTTTTTCACATTTAGATCCATAAAAGTCGCCTTCTGATTCGCGATATTCAAAAATTTAAATTTACAGAGAAGTAGTATCTTCCCATAAGACTTGGCATAAAAAGCTCCTTTTAAATTGATCTTAAATCCATTAATAAAATGGCTTTGAATCAGTCTAAGTTGTAATTTAAAAAAGACTTTAAATTTGGCTTGAAATCCGCCCAGAAATCATCTTACTGATCGTTGTACATAAAAACCGTCTGACAAAAATTCCGACGCCAAACGTAAGGTTGAGGACGTGGATTCCAAACGTAGGGTTAATAACATAGTCTTCAAATGTAGGGTTGATAAAAAACATAGGGTTGATAAAAAATGTAGGGTTGATAACTAACGTAGGGTTGATCATTCATACTTTTTCTTCATCATTCAAACTTATGGTAAAAGATCCATACTTTTACTTGATCCATACTTCTCCCAGAACGTATGGTTGTTTAAAAAAGTAATGTTAATGAACCATAATTTTGAGAAATAATCGTATCACTTAGAATTTACGTACGGTTCACCCTCCATACTTTTTTGATAACAAAACATAAGGTTCCTTCCAAACGTAAGGTTCTCCTTCCATACTTTGCTGAGAAACGTATGGTTGTTTAACCATACTTTTCTCGTACTTCAAAAAGTATACACGCTTTTCATCCTTACGCTACGTTTATCCATGTAGGGTATGAACAGTGATTCCAGAACGTGCTAAAACAGATTCTGCGCTATATTCATCTATGGAAGATGTGAACAGTATTTCTAGAACACGCTAAAACAGATTCCGCGCTATGTAATAAATTCTCATTATTTCAAGAGTAAAATAAATAAATAATCTCCTGAAAAATACTAAGTGAAATCATTAGAAAATAACTAAGGGTATTTGTGAGCATCAAAATTATCATAAAGAGATAGAGTATTATTTTCAATAATCTCCCCCTTTAAATAATATTAATAAGCATTGTTGGAAACAATACTTTGCTCAAAAATATCCCCCTTTTTGATGATCACAAAACCCATAAAACAAAACTCATAAAGTAATTAAAAGTATTTAATTAAATTTCAAAATTCGTTATATGGTTTTAAATAAAATCTTTCCACCAAAAAGATAATTATAAATCCAAATGTCCCATATAATTTTCTCATCTAATTTTCTCCCTCAATAAAATGAACTCCCCCTAAATAACTCCCCCTAAATATTGATGTTGTGTTTTTCCAAATTATCCCACTTTTTGTGATATCAAAAAGAATAAAAAATCATGGATTTTAACACGTTTAATATTGCACTGAACTGTTAGTAAATGCTTTTACGAACTGTTTATCAATAATTAAATCTGGAGTACTGGCATATTAAAAATAAAATTAGTAAAACAAATATGGAAATAGAAAAATAAACAATGAAGAAAAATTTTCATTCAAAAACAGTAGTATATACATGACAATGATATACACAGGAATCAAGGTTTGGGTAAGATAGGCAACAAGGTCTATCTCCTCGGAATTGAAGACTTTATTTCTGTAAACTGCTCCCGAAGTCACTTCATCATCCCATCTCCAAGCTTGACAATGAGCTCTCTGTTCTCTTGAGTCATATGAATATCCTCAATTAAATTGAATCTAAAAAACTCATGAATCCTATCCTATTTTTTCAAAAATACTGATAGCTTCTATGAGAATTGATTTAACAGAATTCTTATGGATGGCTTACTAGATGTCAGTTGATCCACTATGAATTTCTGAATGTCCAGCAACACTGAAAGAGGAGCACTGTTATATTTAAGATCTTGAATCCTATCATTCATGTTGATCATTGCAGCTGTGATAGCCTGAAACCTTCTGATTAAGTCTAGTGAAGTACCTAAACCACTAACTGAATTATTTAAAACTGATGCAAATTGATTCTCCAAAAACCACTTCAGAGATGATAAATCTGACTTTAAAACCATTTCAGATTTCAATTGATTAACAACAGTCAGCATATCCTCTTTAAACATTTCAACTTCTTTCGTTGAAACAGTACACTCCTTTAGCTTTTGAAACATGAAATGCTCTAAGTCTAAATCATTTCTAAGAGAATCATTCTCATATTCCAACTGGGATACTTTTCTGTACAGTTCTTCAACTTCTTCTTTCCTTGAATCAGATGCAACCTATGCTTGATTCACATTCTCAGGTTGATGCCGAAATACCAAAGGAAATGATTTAGCATCAGATTACTCCTTTTCTATGTCCTGAGATGGTTGGTCCATAGATTTTTCCTTAGAGTTTTCAAACTCCTCCATAGGAAAATCCTCTTGAAGTAC
Organism: Viscum album; assembly: GCA_963277665.1. Classification (NCBI taxonomy): domain Eukaryota; kingdom Viridiplantae; phylum Streptophyta; class Magnoliopsida; order Santalales; family Viscaceae; genus Viscum; species Viscum album. The sequence continues at coordinate 367,077,800 of OY728167.1, read as the reverse complement.
CTCTGTTTGAGCTTCAGAAACATGCTCAACACAAACATCATCACAAACATCAGCATCTATTCCTTCTATTGGGTTTTCAAGAATAATATTTGCAGAAGTTTCCTGAGGACTGGCCACTTCTTCACCAAGCACTGCCTCCATCTCTTGTTCCTGTTGAAGTGCAACTTCAACATCAACAACAATTTGTTCCTGATTGTCCTTTTAGCTTCTTCTTGAGCTCCTGATTTATCTACCAGAGTCGTTCTATCAGTAACATCTTTCATGGTTTTATCAGCAACAGCTTCTCTCACAAAAGAATAAGAAATTAAAGGCTCTGGTGGAATTTCCAAAACAGTGGAAGCAACTTCCTCATTTTATGGTATTTTTATTCTTGAATGAAGGCCCTCTTAGCTTCTGTCTTCCTCAACATCTGTCACATCAATGTGAATCCTTCTTGCTACATTGCTAACTATGGATTCAGCTTGTCCCTCCTTGGACTTAGCAGTTTGAGCCTGAGCACTCTCTGAGTCTTCCTCAGCTCCTATTGGCAAAATCATTCCTTTAATTGTTCTCCAGAAATATCCAACTTTCCTCAAAGTTCCAGCATTAAATGTATTACTGTGATGACAGATAACTCTAGCTTCCACTAATCTCACCATGTCTTTCTTAAACAACAGCTTGGAAATAAATCTTCCAAAGGGATAGAAATTCATCCTGGCCTCACTTTGAAAGCAATAACTGAGATACCTTATCATGTATCTTGGAAATTTTAAACTAATATCACTTAGCAAGAGAAACATTATATACATATCAGGGTACAAAATCTTCTCAATTTCTACCATCCGTGGAGCTATTCTAGTATGAATAAACTTTATCAAAATCTTCTGATCAGGCTCCAAATCTTTAATAAACATCTTCTTTATTGTCTTGGTACAAAAAATAAAATACATAATGTCTTCGGATTTATGCACAGAATCTTCTATATTCTTCAAGTCAAAATGAAAAACTCCCTCATGAAGACAGTTGAGAATCTGACTAATCTCTACTAATGAAATTGAGAAATCCCTATCCTCTATTTTAGCTATCATACTGTCTTCGGTATCTCCTAGACTAAACTGTATAGATTTGTAGAAGTATCTAAGTTCAACTTCTTATAGAAATTCTGTATTTTCATTATTGACCATCTTTTCAAGATTATGGAATGCCAACTCTTGCTTCAACAAAATATTTGTCTGAAACAACCAATCGAGATCGATTACCTTTCCTTGTAAGATTTTTCTTCCCTCGGTGCATTGTCTCATGGCATTGCTCGGCTCGGCCTCACTAGCTCTTTTAGTCCTTACCATTGCTGCGAGAGTCTCTGAAGGTTTCAAGGTTAGGGTTTCATAAGTTCGAAGGTTAGGGTTTCAGAAGAGGAAGTGCGATTTTTTGATTTCGAGAGGGTTTCGATAGAAGTGAAATGGTTTAGAAGTCGAAAAGACTCTGACTGCCTTGATTCCCGTGTAATCACTCAACATTACATATATTTAAAAATAAATAAATTTTTCATATGACGAAAGAAATAAATACTTAAACAGTATTCAATAAAAAAAATAAAATTTACAAAAACAAAAAAATTTGATTTAAAATTAAATAAACCTAGCTCCCACTTAATAAAATCAAACCTTGCAGTGGGAAGATGTTTAGTAAAAATATCTGCTAATTGATTTTCAGTATTTATAAATTCTAAAAATATATCCTTTTTAATAACATGATCTCTTAAAAAGTGATGCCTTATATCAATGTGCTTAGTTATAGAATGACTAATTGGATTTTTTTAAAATATATATTGCACTCGTATTATCACATAAAATAGGTGTATTATTAAAATTCAATCCAAAGTCTATAATAGTGTTTTTCATCCACAACACTTGTGCACAACAACTGCCAACAGAAACATATTATGCCTCAGCTGTTGACCGGGCAACTGAATGTTGTTTTTACTAGACCATGATACTAAGAACTTTCTTAAAAAGTGGCATGTACCTGATGTACTTTTTCTATCTAATCTAAAAATTCCAAAGTCAGCATCTGAATATGAAATCAAATTAAAATCAGAAGTTTTAGGATAAAGAAGATATTGAAAAAGAGTTCCTTTTAAATATCTAAAAATTATTTTAACAGTAGTTAGATGGGATTATTTCGGATTTGATTGAAATCTAGCACAAAGACATACTGAATACATTATATATGGTCTTCTAGCAGTAAGATATAATAAGCTACCAATCATAACTCTATATAACTTATTGTCAATTTATTTTCCAGTTTCATCCAAATCAAGTTTTATATTAGTACACATATGAGTTGTAAATGTCTTGCTGTTCTGAAGTCCAAATTTCTTAAGTAAATCAGTAATTTATTTGCTTTGATTTAAAACATTTCCAAAATCTTTTTGAAATATTAGAAGACCCAAAATGAAATTTAATTCTCCCATAATACTCATTTCAAATTCTTCTTACATTAATTTTGAAAATTCATGACAAATAGGTTTATTAGTTGATCCAAAGATTACATCATCAACATAAATTTGAACCAATAAAACATTATTTTTCAGAATTTTCTTAAATAGTGTGGGATCTTCCTTACCAATAGTAAAATCATTTTTCAAAATAAAAAAACTTAATCTTTCTTACCAAGCTCTAGGAGCTTGTTTAAGGCCATAAAGAGCTTTAGTAAGTTTAAAAACAGAATCAGGTTTTTGAGAGTTTTCAAAACCAGGAGGTTTCTCAACATAAACATCCTCCATTAAATATCCATTTAAAAATGAAGATTTGACATCCATCTAAAATAATTTAAAATTCATATAAGATGCATAGTCTAAAAGGATTCTAATGGCTTCTAACCTAGCTACAGGTGCAAAAATCTCATCATAATCTATTCCCTCTTCTTGATTGTATCTTTTAGCTACTAATCTTGCTTTATTTCTAGTTATTGTGCCTTGGTCATCCTGTTTATTTATAAAAACCCATTTGGTTCCTATTATAGGATAATTCTTAGGTATTTCCACTAAAACCCAAACATTATTTCTATTAAACTGGTTTAATTCATCTTGCATTGCTATTACCCAGATTTCATCATCTAAAGGTTCTTCTATAGTCTTGGGTTCTTGTTGAGATAGGAAGTCAGAGAATTCCACTAGGTTTCCTAAGTTTCTTATAGTTTGAACACCAGTTTCTAAGTTACCTATTACAGTTTCTAAAGGATGATTCTTTAGGGTTCTAGAATGTCTAGGTAAAATATTTAAAGGTTCTTCAGTATCATGTTCCACTGAACCGGACTGAATTTCTTTTATATCATTTTCAAAATAATTCTTTAAATTCTCAAGTCTCATGTTATCATTAGAGTCATGTTCATCCATTTGTTCTGTCCTTTTCTCAAAAGGATCAGATTCATCAAATTTCACATGAACTGATTCTTTAACAATCCTTGACTTCTTATTATAAACTCTATAAGCTTAGGTGGTAGCTGAATATCCTAATAAAATACCTTCATCAGATTTTGGATCGAACATACCAAGATTATACTTGGTGTTCAAGTTATAAACCTTGCATCCAAAAACTTTATAGTGATTTACTTTAGTTTTTCTGTTATTCCATTGTTCATAGGGTTTCTTTTTCAAAATAGGTCTAATTAAAACTCTATTAATTATATAACAAGCTGTATTCACAGCTTCTACCCAGAAATATATATGTAGGCTATATTCATTTAACATAGTTCTAGTAATTTCTTGAATTATTCTATTTCTTCTTTCTACAATCCCATTTTGTCGAGGAGTTCTGGGTGCAGAAAAGGTGTGTTTAATGCACATATTTGAGCAAATGAAATTAAATTCCAGATTCTCAAATTCTATACCATGATCACTTCTTAATGAGATTATATTGAAACCTTTTTCATTTTGAACAGATTTACAGAAACTTTCAAATAACGCAAAAGCTTCATTTTAAAATATCAAAAATAAAATCCATGTAAATCTTGAATAGTCATCAAATAAAACATATACATATGATTTACCAGCTAATATTGCTACTCTTGATGTTCCAAACAAATCCATATGAATAAGTTCTAGAGGTTTAGATATAGCAACCTTATTAGCAGATTTGAAGGATGATTTGTGTTGCTTTCCAAGTGGACATGCATCACAAAATATGTCACTCTCAAATTTGAGATAAGGTAAATCAGAAACTAAATGTTTCTTAGATAACTTATGTAAAACATATTCATTGCAATGACCTAGTCTTCTATGCCAGATCCAGGTTTCACTTACTTTAGCTGTTAAGCAGTTTACTTGTTGTCTACTCAAGGAATTTAAATCCAAAGTATAGACATTTTCAGTTCTTGGTGCTTTAAATTTAAACAGTTTACATTTAAAAACAATATAGCAATTATTATTAAAATCAACAGTATATCCATCATCACAATGTTGATATATACTTATCAGATTGTGTTTTAGTCCTTGTAAATAAAGTACTTTGTTGATTGAGACTGTTTTTGGATCTCAAACTATTCCAATGCCAATGATTTTTCCTTTGTAATTATCACCAAATGTGACAAGTCCTCATTCCTTTTGAGTGAGTGAAGAAAAATTCAACGAGTTTCCACTCATATGTCTTGATTAGCCACTATCTATGTACCATATATCTTTTCTTCTCTGGTGACCTACTACCTGCAAAGACATTCAAACAAATTGCTTTGGTAGCCATATTTTGTTGGGTCCAGGAGTGTTAGCAAGCAATTATCTGGGTATCCATATTTTCTTTGTTCTTTTAAAATTAGTTGAATCATATAAGTCTATTGAAATAACGGCTTTCTTAATACCACAAATTTTAGGTTTTCTTATGAAACAGTTTTTAGCTACATGTCCCTTTGCCCCACAAAAATTACAATTAAACTTTTTAGAGCTAGGAACAAAATATTTTTTATATAGCTTTGGTTTTTCTCCTTTACTGCCAATTCCAAATCTCTCCTTTTTAATGACATTTTTTCCAAGAATTTCATTTAATGAATTCCCTCCTTTTGTAAAAACCAATGCAGGCTATTTGTAATGTTCTAAATCATCCTACAGTATTTTGATTCTTGATTCAAAATTAATGTAGTTAGTGTTAATCGAATTGTATTTATCATTTAATTATTTATGTTGTTTCAGCATTTTATCTCTTTCATCTGAAACAGATTTATGTATATTTTTCAGTGACTTATGTTTTTTAAATAGTGAGTCATATCTTTTTTCAAGAATATTACAGTAGGCTGGTAGTTTTTTATTTGCGTAGCTTAATTTAGAATCTGATTCAGAGGACAAATATGAGTGTACCTCATCAGTTTCTGCCATGAAACACATGTTTTCCTTTAGATTGACTTCTTCTTTCTCTGATCTTGATTCAAAAGAGTAACTAGAGTCTTCAGATACACTCCAAGTGGATTTCATAGCTTTCTTGTCTTTCTGCTCGAAGTCATTTCTTTTGAAGAATTTCTTTTTATTTTCATCCTTCAGTTGTGGGCAATCTGGTCTGATATGTCCCATATTTTTTTCATTCATAACATCTCACTTCCTTATTATCTCCCTTAATGGATTTATTGAACCCTCTTTTCTTGCTATAGAATTTTCTAAATTTTCTGGCTAGTTGAGCCAGTTCTTCATCTGTGTTGGATGAGTCAGAGTTTTCTGATTTGGCTTTGACTTCTTTGCTCTTCATTTTTCTTTTCATTTGTAGTGAAGTTACCCTCAAGGTAGTATCTTATCTTTTGATAAGTAGTTTATGTTCATTAGCTTCGTCTTGCATTTCAACTTCATACATCATCAGCGTACCAACCAGCTCTTTCATAGTTAGATCTTTGACAGGTGTTGATTGTCTGATTGCAGTAGAGATACCATTCCATCTAGTAGGAAGTACTCTCAGTACTTCTAATGATTGATCAACCTACTTAACAGGTTCTCCTAGAGAAGTTATGTTATTGTCAATTTCTGTCAATCTCCCATTCATTTGGGTAATGCTCTCACCTTCAATCATTCTAAAAGTATCAAATTTCAGTTTTGCAGTTGCATATCTCATTTTCCTTACATTATATGTTCCTTCATATGCCACAGCTATTGTTTGCCACATATCATATGCTGTCGGGCCCTGAGATACTCTGTTAAATTCATCTGGTCCTAGACCGCAGATAATTGCATTCATAGCCTTCAAGTTGATATCGTACTCTGCCTCTATAGCAGCACTTCATGCCTCAGGATTTTCAGGAATATCATAAAGAGTCAGAATCGTTGAATAGACTCTATATCCGAGGTTTTTTAGATATATTATCATACATGATTTCTAGAAACCATAGTTGTCTCCATTAAAATATGGTGCTCTAACCATCGACATACCTTCTCTTGTATCAGTCATAATGCTCTCTTGAATATTCCTTAAATGATTCTAGATTTGTAAGGATCTGTCAGAAGCTCCTCCTCTGATACCGATTGTTGGATCTGAATCTACAGATTATACACAAGAGGGGGGTGAATTATGTCTTTTACAATTTTTCTGATAGCTCTTTTCTTGAATGAGTTCTATCCTTTATACTTTATCAGATTTGTTCATACAACAGAAAAAGTAAAAACAAGAACAAAAAGATGTATAGTGGTTCGGGAACAAAAATCCCCTAATCCACTCCACCAACTCTTTACTCCACGAGCTTGGTGATTTTCACTATCTGGTCCTCTTTTCCACAGACCGATTCACAAATGAGTATAGGTAGTTGAAACCATTACAATTTAAGGAAAAACAAAACATTCTGGTTCAAACACGAACCTACACAACATAGAACGAGAAGCTGGTTACTCAAGAATAAAAAATTTCAGAAAGAAATTTCCAGTTGATCTTCAGAATTGCAACAGAATGCAACTGACAGCAGATGGATCAAAGACTCTAGAAATATTGATCTTCAGGATGAAACAGTTCTGAGTTGATCCAGTTGTAGTAGATATAGAGATATAGTTCACAACCACACCAGTAGTAGATCCATAGTAGATATTCGAGGTTGAACAGGTGAATATTCTATCAAGTTCCTCTTCTTGAACAAACAGAGCTTTTACGATCCTGTTGAATCAGTAGATCAATCGTGAATAGTTGCAATCTATGTTTTCCACTTTTTAATAATAGATCGATCAACTCATCATACATTTTTTGTGTTTTAGAGAGAGCATAAATAATAAAGAATATCTCCTGCATATTTAGATCCATAAAAGTCGCCTTCTGATTCGCAATATTCAAAAATTTGAATTTACAGAGAAGTCGTAACTTACCTTAAGACTCAGCATAAAAAGCTTCTCTTAATTCGATCTTAAATCCATTAATAAAATGGATTTTAATCAATCAAAATCGTAATTTAAAAACAACTTTAAATCCAGCTTGAAATCCACCAAGAGATCAGCTTACTGATCGTTGTACATAAAAACCGTCTGCCGAAAATCCCGACGCCAAACGTAAGGTTGATGACGTGGCTTCCAAACGTAGGGTTAATAACATAGTCTTCAAACGTAGGGTTGATAACAAATATAGCGTTGATAAAAAACTTAGGGTTGATCATTCATACGTTTTCTACATCATTCAAACGTATGGTAAATGTTCCATACTTTTACTTGACCCATACTTTTCCAAGAACGTATGGTTGTTTACAAAAGTAAGTTTAATGAACCATACTTTTGAGAAACAAACGTATCACTTAGAATTTACGTACGGTTCACCATCCATACTTTGCTGATAACAAAATGTAAGGTTCCTTCCAAACATAAGGTTCTCCTTCCATACTTTTCTGAAAAACGTATGGTTGTTTAAACATAATTTTCTCATACTTCAAAAAGTTTACACTCTTTTCATCCTTACGCTACGTTTATCCACGTAGGGTATGAATAGTGATTCCAGAACATGCTAAAACAGATTCTGCGGTATATTCATCTACGTAATATTTGAACAGTATTTCCAGAATGCCCTAAAATAGATTTCGTGCTAAGTAATAAATTCTCGTTATTTCAAGAGTAAAATAAATTAATAATCTCCTGCAAAATACTATGTGAAATCATTAGAAAATAACTAATGGTATTTGTGAGCATCAAAATTTTCATAAAGTAACATAGTATTATTTTCAATAATCTCCCCCTTTAAACAACATTAATATGCATTGTTGAGAACAATAAATTTCTCAATAGAATGCACGTGGCATAAGTCATGTATCTTCGCCTCTTGTGAAAGAGAGTAACCAAAACCCAAGGATTGGGTACTGAAATAGGATATATATATATATATATGTATATGTATATTATTATATAAAGAAACCCAAACATGAGAGTTAGGGGTTCTCCATCTCACATATTTTCCCAAGAAGATGAGTATCCAAATGTTCCAACGTAAAACAATCTGTAATTCCCTACATCTCACGCGTCTTCCCAGAACACAAAATTCTAAGGGACATAATCAACGCAACTTGATATTATCTGCATTGGTAGGCACTGACTCTCCCACATGGTTTTAGGTCATGTCACAGGAATGATTATTGGTGAGGAAAGAATCCCTTTATCTTGTGGAATCAAAGGTTCCTCAAAGCATGCCTCATCACTATGCCACATAACTAAGGGGTCACTAATATTAGTAAAGGATCTCATTCCATGGTATGATAGGAGTGTTCTACTCTGGTAGTCACTGAATAACTCCACTACCTAGTCGTACTATAGTGTACCACTCGAGAAGGCATTAGGGAATGCCACTATCCAGTCCTTCTCAAGGATAATCCCAGTGATTCATTAGGGAAAATCCACTACACAGCCTTGATGGAGGGTTATGTTTCGAAGATGTCATTAGGTAATTCCACTGCATATCGCTACCTGAGGGTAAGCCTAGAACTATCATTAGGGAACACCATTTCCTAGCTCTACTAGTGGGTAAGCCCGAAACATTAAGGAACTACACTGTACAGTACTACTATAGGGTAACTTTGAAAGATCAGTAGGGAATGCTACTATGTATCCCTTCTAGATAGTAAGCCTAGTAATGATCTGGTGATTCTCTGTGGTCTCTTACATCATCGGGTGTTGCTTCAACACATGCCAAACCTGGAACATTTCACATAATATCTCAAAAAATGATATTGAGGTCACCAAAATGTTTTACATGAAATAACTCTTAGGATAGGAATATTAAAATCCAAAAATTGAGTTCAAATGAAGGAGATACGAGCATTAGATGTTTTCTAATAAGTGCTCATGTAGAACACAATGTGTGAAGGGACCCACATAGCGTGTAGTCCATCTTGATTTCCTGGTCATGTATCAGGTTGGTACATAGGTCCCATCCATTTATGATTAAAAATAGTGTTGGTATACAACATAGTATGTCCCACCTATCTGGGGATTAGGAAATGTCTACTAGATGTGTATATGTACTTGGATGTTGTGTTTATGTACTCTAGTAAATTGCATTTTGGTCTACAGGAGATGTCTCCTGTGTGGCCAACCTATGTCTATGTTCACTTATAGGGATTCCCCACCCATGTGAACCTTAACATGGGTAGTCCATCCAGGAGGGTGTATATAGAATGTAAGAAAAGACTACACATCGTGTCGTCCTTATCATTCCTTAACCCCTAGAACCACTATTGTGGGAGGCTACACATTACGTTTTCTTCATCCTACAAGTAGTGTAGTTGGGATTTTTATAGAACAGTAATATTTTTTTTAAATCATCATCTCTACTTCGAGTCAACTTCAACCACCTTGGATTATACATATATTATACTCAAAAAAATTGGATTAACCACTAATCGCAGTTTCACACCATCATTCACTAGAAAATCAATCATTGTCACACATGGGCGGTTTCATTCTTCATTCCACAAGAACCTAAGGCTCAACACTATATAAATTGGACTTAAATTTTCATATTTAACATCATTTCATCATGAATATTTCATATCTATGAATTTATCATGATATAATCATTGTTTCACTAATCTACCTCAAATATGGGAACATAATCAAGCTCGGGTTGCACGACAAATGTCGAACTAGGAACTGTATGGTTCTATCATTGATGAACACGGAGAACAGGAGGGATAAATGGCATAAGATCAAATGTTTTAAAAAACAATTGTCCATGATTTCATGTGCAACGACTTAGAACATGAATTCTAGGTAATAAACAGTTGATAAAAATTTACGTTTCAGTACATTGGTGCATACAATGTTCAAAACCGGGCATAGATCGAAAGAATAAACATGATCTAATCTATTATTTAAATATAATTTCTAAAAACACATATAATAAGACATTCCATTGTATGTATTGATCATTGGTGAATAACACAATCGTAAAATAATAATAAGAATGTGGTTCATCCATTATGCTTCGATCTATCTTGATCTTGCCGTTTTCCATTCATTAAAGAGATTTTCCAATGGGATTTAGATGAGAGATTCTCTAGTGGTGGGAGAATTATTATCCGAACCTAGTGAATTATCCATAATAATATAATATAGGATCTTATTAGGGAAAAAAATTTAATAAATAATGAAAAATTAATTAATTTACTTAAATTCACCGCCAATGAGTGAGGGGTCCGAACATCTTGTAACAACTCATTTTATTTTTCACCCAGGGTAGACACCATGTTCTGCACACAACCGTCATCTTATATTTCTGATATGATCAACTATTTAATATTTATCCTATTTTCTTTGATTATTTGTGCATGAAATATAAAATATATTTAATATTTTTATAAAATTTATATCTAGCACAATGTGCCTCAAAATTTCTTTTTGTCTCAATTCCTAATAATTAAAATATATTTATAAATATTTCAAAGTCTTACAAGGAAAAAATGGGTATATACATCATTCTATCCTCTAATATTTTCTTCCCCAAAATGAAAAAGTAGGAATATTTTTTTGATATTGAGCCTGAACATGGCTCTTCCTCTCCTAGGAACTATCCACGTTTTCGTGCTTCCACAAAATGCAAACCAAAAGTGTGGTCCGTCCTCACAGGATCCAATCCTGTCAGTCCTTGATCGGCACTATGTTCTCTACAAAAGTGGATCTATCCTTGATGACCAGCTCAACCCATCCAATGATGTGCATAGGTTCATATACGTATTTCCTCTGCTACAATGCATAGAAAAAGTCATGCACCCACACTAACTTTGGGGGTAGGTCAAAGTGGTAGCAACCTATCCAAACTACTGCACGATGTTAAATTGACCGATGAAACTCAGGGATAACTTTACTTCCTAATCAATCCACTGTATTACTCATCGTGCGAAGACTCTCAAGAAGATGTGGTCTCCCTGCTCAAACTCCAAGGTCCTACGACAGTGATCTATATCGGATTTCTATATGCTCTGGGTTGTCTTCATCTAGTGATGGATGACCTGCACTTTCTCCATTATCTGCTTCACCAACTCTAGACCCACTAGAGATGACTCTACAATCTCCATGTAGCATGAAGGTGGCTTAAATGGTCTCCCATATAGGGTTTGAAAATGTCTCATATCAATTTTAGAGTCATAACAGTTGTTGTATGATAAATATACCTAGGTTCTCAGATCCTCCCAGCTCCGACTGAAGTCTATCATGCCTGCCCTCAACATATCCACTATCACCTGGATAGTGTGCTCGGTCTTCCAGTCGTTCTAGTGGTGAAAGGTTGTACTCATCCAAATATAAGTCCTAAATGCCTCTGGTAGGAATCTCTATAATCATGATGTAGACCATGAATCATGATTATAGACAATCACCAAGGTATCCATGAAGATAGATGATCTCCCATATGTACAACTTCCTCAAAGTCTCCACCCAAAATTTCTCTTTAATAGAAGAGAAGTGTGATGACATTGTGATTCATTCACTATAACCTAGATAGTGGCATGGCCATTTTTTGTGTGTGGAATCCCTTCAAAAATTTCCATAGATATGCAATCCCATTTCCACTGTGGGATCTCAAGAGTCTCTAAGAAACCCATTGAAACATGGTGCTCAGATTTAACCTTCTAATAGGTGAGGCACCGTGAGTTTGAACTGAACTACTCTTCATCTCATTAAAAACCACCAAAATTTCCAATAAAGGTCTCTTTACATCTTCCCCATATTAATGTGTGAAAATAATGGAGAACCTGAGAACTCCCACATCGCGACTAGAACCATTGTTCACCAATGCATATAGATATAGTGATTCCCTCCTTTAGAATATCCATATAGTACATTTTTGGTGGATATAAGATCATGAAAAGCCTCATTGTTGATGTCTCGAATATGGGAGTATATCACATACTTCAGGAGTGAAGGATTCATCTTCATCAACTGTAGAAATTTTTTACATTCCTATTACACCATGGTTAGGTACAGGGAAGCTAACTACTCCGAAGATTCCCACACTAGATGATCTTGGGACTTCCTACTAAGGGAATCTAATACAATGTTTCCCTTTCATTTATTATATACTATCACAAAATCCTAGTGCTACAAGTAACTCCAACCCGAATCACTACCTTATGTTCAAGTCTCTCTATGTAATGACATACATGAGTCTCTGGTGGTCTGAGTAAACTACATTATGTTCTCCTGAGAGGTAGTGCCTCCACATCCTCAAAGAAAAGACTACCACTACTAACTCTAGGTGAATATTCATGTAGTTCATCTCATGGGGTTTCAAATTCCTTGACCTGTATGCAATGCTTTATTAATGTTTCATCAACATGCAATCAAGCCCAGTGCTTGAGGAATAAAAAAAAACAACGAACTCCATGCCCTCTTCTGGTAGTCTCAGCACCAAATTCCTCATCAAACTTTTCCACAAATCGTCAATGTCCTTCTGGATGTTCTCATACTAGGTAAATGGACATCCCTTCTGCATCAAGGTGATCAAAGGGACATTTATTTTGGATAATTATACCAAAATCCTCCTATAGCACCCTTCAAATCCAAAAAAAACTACATACCTCTTAGTTGGATCCAAACAAAGAATGAAATTGTAATTTTTTGGATCAAAGGATGAAAAATGTTCCGAAATGATATTTCGTAGAATGTGAACTTCAGGTATATAAAACTATAATTTCAAGATCATTCCATAATGCTGGTTCTCTAAAAGTAAATCAGGAACCATCCTCCACTGCTCTTCATGCTCCTCCTATGATGGAGAGTAGATGAATATGTTTTTGATGAAGATAAAAAAATTATTATATATGTATAGCTAGAAGACCTAGTTAATCAAATCCATAAATAAATTAGGGTCATTTGTCACACCAAATGAATCACTAGGAACTCATAGTGTCTATAGTAACATAGGAATTATATCTTTGGAATATCAACCTCACAAACCCACAACTGATAGTAGTAAAATCTGAGATTGATCTTAGAGAAACATCTTGCACCTCACAACTGATCAAATAGGTCATCAATCCTTGGTAAGGCATACTTGTTCTTTTACATGGCATGGTTTAGGCGATGAAAATCTATGCAAACCAACAAGATCATGTCTTCCTTTTTCACAAAGAAATTTAGTTACCCTGGGGAGACACTTGTTCATACGAAACCTTTTTCATGAAGGTCCTCCAACTCCAACCATAGCTATTGAAGCTTAGTATGTTCCATCCTATATGATGTAGTAAATATTGGGGCATCCCCAAAATTAAATTCCATACAAAACTCTATCCATCACCTATGAGTTAGTACAAAAATTTCTTGGGGGAAGACGTCTATATAACCCTCTACAACCGAAGAAAACAAAATTATTGATGAGTCTATTACACCATGGGTTACAGTTTTTTATTTATGGGTGATAGGCTATAACATCCTACATACAATATTCTCTCTTCCTTCTATAATGTCTCTCTCATTGAAAAAGGAAAACCACATCCCATTACTGTGTAGGAATTTGACTAGTCTGCGATGATAGTTGATATAGGCTCAAACCATGGAATGTCAATCCATACATGACATGACATCATAATTTTCCATTATTATGAACATAAGGTCCCATTTGAACCTATATCTTACATGTGATCGCTTTCACTGCCATTAGATAAGAGATAAATAATAAGTGTTCCCTATAGGAACCTGAAGTCTAAGCTATTGTACTAGCTTCTCTACTAGTTGATCTAGATCTCAAACCAAGGGTAGAGAGATAAAATAATGGCTGGAACCTCTGTAAAATAATAATGAAGAAAGAGTAGAGTACATAGAGATTATACCTCATGTCATCTCATGATTTGTCTGATCATATATGTCAAAATCTTACAGTAGTGTGATTCCCTGGTCGGCAACTCCATGAGCCTGACATGGGATGATTGGTGGTGGTGGGGGAAGGACCTCATAGCGCCATCCAACACCAATGGTTCCTACTACTCCTCCACTAAATCCACCTCTCTAGGGAAAACCTTGTCCCTTCCTGGGATATCCCTGATCACGATGTTCTCTCTGTCATGGTGGTCCATTAGCTATCTTCCTAGGATTCATAGCATGCCTAGTCAGGTAATCCAGTTCCATGTAATCTTTCCATTAATAGAACAAAATAAACCCTCCCCAATCTTCCCCAATTCACTATGGTTATCCTGCACTTTACAACCACTTCCCTTATCCTACTCACAAAAACTTCTATTGTTCTGAGATTTCTGGAACCTACCAAATTCTATAGATGACTTAACTATATCATGCCCACTACCAGCTCTAGCTATCTGGGTTCCCTCTGACAGAAAACTCTCTATCAAAATTTCACTATCTAACACCCCAACATGGGTGGGGATACACAAGGGTATTACCCTAGATTCGATCTCATTGAGGATTCTATTCTCAATATTAAGTGCTCAAAAGCAGATATCATTGATCATGTCATGAGAGTATCACATAAGGTTTATAAATCTATCTTTGTACTCAGTCACTATGACCCCTCCCTATTAAATCTCTAGAATCTCCTAAATCCGAATGAATTTTATGAAATGTGGGTAGCACTCCCCACAAAAAAGATGCTGGAAGTCATCCAATGCGAGTGATGAGTCATTGTGCATCTGAGTAAACAAGCTCCACCAATTTACACCTAATCTGTGGAATAAAATGGATACCAAATCCACCATATGATCTATTAGTGTTCAGATGATCCTGAAGATACAGACCACTGACTCTAGAAAATCCTCCGCTGCCTGGGGATCTGGCTCGCTGTTGAACCTTAGTGGTCTCTAACGCTAGAACTCATGGAGTGCGCTCATCCCGTGCTCGTCCATAGTTTTCTCTACTGGTAAAATATTTTTCTCAACAGGTGTTGGTTCTACTACCTTCCCACTTGGTGAAGGGGGTCATATAATGGACCATAAAATGATTCCTTGTCACTCATAGGGTCATTGTTACAAATCAGAGTTGGTATCCTAGCTGGATATCATCACAGAGGAATCCTGAAAGTTATAAAGGAATACTATGAACAAATGCGTATATATATATATATACAAACACACAAAAACAAAACAAATGGGAGTTGAGTCAATAATTATAGTCAAAGAATCAATCCTATATGATGCATGTAATATTTTTCCCTACAATAAATGTCTTGACAAGATGAGTCCAAAAATAGGTAGTCAATGTCATGGTGAATGGATTTGTCAGCCGACGTACCATCAATGGACCTATTTGAATGAGAGATGCACTTGAAACACTTTGACACTATTTCCCTAAAACCAACCAATCCTCTTAAAGATAAATGTCCAAAAAACATCTCAAGGAATGAACTTTCTCTAATACCAATCTGTCATAACCCGACCCAATCCATGGCTTGAGCTGCAACTAATAAAATTCCCCCTCCGTAGGACAGGGGTGAAAAAAATCATCGAGGTCACAAAAATCTTAAGGAGTTCTTTTAATAAAAACTTGTACACACACACATACAACTCAATGAAAAAGTGAATAGGGAAAGAAATAAAATATTGAAAAATTTTATAAATAAACCAAATATGCAGGGACCTATAAACAACATGAAATGAGATAGTAAAAACTAAAAATATATGTGAAAAAATACACACCCAACCTAAAATGTCTTCCAACCCGACAAAAACAGTAAAAGTAAAATAGCCGAGTGATCCCAACTCCTGGATCACAATATATGACCATCATAAGTGGACCAAGAAACTCATATACCTATTCACCTCTAAATTCATGATCGACCTATCTGCAATCTAAAAAATACACAAAACGTGTTTGGAACAGTGCATACAGATGTGAATACATATATACCCAATAGAACTCCTCGAATAGGTGAAGGTGGAGTATTAAGAGATACAAATTAAGAGGAAATAAATAGTGATAACAAGGTACGATAACAGAGTATACATCAATCCAATAAGAGAGTGAAAGTAAACTAATCCAAACATAAGGTTCCCAACGTGGTGAGAGGATATGCTTCACATTGAGTCGTCACTACCAATAATTGGAGAATAGGCTTATCCAACCACATGAATCTAGACACGGAAATCACGTGGCATACCCATGCATCTTCATCTCTCTTGGAAGGAGACTAAGAAAAACCCAAGTAGTGGGAACTGAAACATGGCATTTATATATATATATATATATTATTCTCAGAAAAATAAAACCAAATGAGAGAGTAAAGAGATCTCCATGTCATAGCTCCTCCCAAAGGGAAGTGTAACAAACATATCTAATAGAAAACCATCTATGATGCCCATCAACTCAAGTATCTACCCAAAATACACAAGTATAAGGGAATCAATCACCAATCCAAGATACTATCTGCTTTGGGTGGTACTGAATCAACCATATGGTTTTAGGACGCTACCCAAGAACATTTCTTGGTGGGGAAAGTGCGCATATTTCTCATTATTTCAAAGGTATGTCAACCCATGCCTCGTCACTATGTCACACAGTCAAGGGGTCTCTGGTTTTAGGAAAGGATCTCATTCCCTAGTACGATGGGAGGTTCCTCCCCTGGCAGTAACATAGAAAATCCAACTCCAAATCCTAATAGAGGGTACCAATCATGATGTCCATTAAGGAATGAAACTACCCAATCCTACTAGAAGGTAAGATCAGTGAGTTTTCAGGGAAACTCCACTGTGCAGCCCTGTGGGAGGGTTATGCCTGGTAGATGCCACTGGGGAATGCCACTGCCTATAATTGCTGGAGGGTAATCATGGAACTATCATATGAGAATTCCAAAACCTAGCCTTACTAGAGTTTATGTCCAAAATATCATGGAAAGCCTCTTCCCAGTACTATTGAAGGGTATCTCAGAAAGGTTATCGAGGAACACCACTGACCAACCCTGCTAGAGAGTAATCCTGGTACTACTCTAGATATTCTGTATTATTGTTTTCATTATTAGGTGTTTCCTTAGCGTGTTCTAAACTTATAAAGTTTCACTTCTAAAATAAAAATACTATTATGAGGATACCATCACATTCTACACCGAAATACAATCAATATAGGAATCTCATGATCCAAAATATAAGTCCCAACAAAGGATATACAAACGTTCAAAGTACACTCAAAAGAGCTCAAGTAGTACACAACATGTGAGGGGACCCACATCACATGTGGTCCCTCTTCACTACCTCTCAGTGTCTCTAGTCAGTGTATGAGTCCCATCTATGTAGGGGTACACCCCATATTGGTGGACTACACGGTGTGTCCCACCTATTCGAGGATAGGTTCTTGTCCTGTCATCATGTCCATGTACTCGGGCCCTATGTCCATGCAATATGGTGCACAGCGTGTCGATCCACATGGGTTTTTGATCGTGTGGACGACCCATGTTTGTGTTCTCTTACATTGAGTCACCACTCATGTGACCCATCACATAGGTTTTCCATCCAGGGAGGGTGTACATGGCGTATAGTTCAACACTACTTGTCGTGTCATCCTTATCTATTCCCAAACACTAACACCACCACTAAGGGAGGCTACACAATGTCGGTTCTTCATCATATAGGGCATATAGTTGGGATTTTTCAAGAACTTTCAGATTTTTGCGGATCATCATCCATGCTTCAAATCACATTCAACCACCTAGTATTGTAACTCAATTATTCTTGAAAACATCAAATCTATCCATGAATCATGGTTTGGAACCACCGTTCATCAAAAATCGATCATCATCACCAATGAGGGTTTCATTCATCATTATTCATGCACCTAAGGCTTCAAAACATTATAATCTGGCCCAAAATCATCAGATTTAACATCATTTCATCATTATTATTCCAGATATATTATCTGCTCATGATATCATCTCTATTTTGTTGATCCTCCTCTAATGGTGGCACCCGATTGAGCTAATATTGTCCGAAAACTGTCGAACCAGGAACCATAGGGTTCTATCCCTGAAGAATGAAAAAAACATGAGGTAGAAAAACCACAAGATAATAGGTTTTTAAATTTCATTTCCAAATATTTCATGTTCAATGACATAGAATAGGTATTCTAGGTTAGAAAAAATGGATAAAAATTTATGTTTTAGTACATTGGCACGTGAAAAGGTCAAAATCAGTGCACAACTCGATGGAAGAAAAATGATATACTAAATCATTTAATTATAAGGGAGTAAACCATATATAATGAACCATATACCAGTATGGATTTATCATTCGTGAAGAATGTGATCTTGCAATGATTTGGAGAATATTATTTTTCAATTAAACTTCGATCTTCCATGATCTAGAGGTTTTTTTGTTTTTTAGAGATATTAACCAAAGGGCGGTGGATGGGAGATTCTCCGGTGGCTGGAGAATTATGAGAAAACCCTATTGAATTATACCTAAACTTATTTTTATAGGATCTCATTAGGTCACAATTAGTTTAATTAATTATTTCATTTAAACAGAATTCTAATAAGCAAATGGGTCAAAACGTCCCGCAATGAATCATTTTACATTGCTCCAAGGGTAAACACAGCATTCGAGACCAAACGGTGGTCTTGTATTTCTAGTCAGATCAAATATTTAATAGTTATCTAGTTTTATTTAATTTATCTATGTTTGCAATATAAAATATACATAGTATTTTTATAAATTTAATATTAGGCATGAAATCCCTCAGAATTTCGTTCCATCTTAGTGGCTAGCTTTGGAAAATATATTTAGAAATATTCCAAAGTCTTAAAATGGAAGTGGTTTACTTCAACCTAAATGTTTTGACACATCCATGGGTGTTCCAACAACTAATAAGGATCTTACATGGTGATTACAATAGATAATAAATCTCACTGTGTCATGACTTGTAATTAATATAATGAAATTCTATCATGGCGTAAGCTTAATGAGGAATAATATGGAATCATTAATGTTTAATTTGTTTGTGTTTTGATTTTTCAAATGGCTGAACAGTAAATGGTATTTTTAAGTCCTGCGTCGATGTTTATCAAAAAAGGATATTTATTAATAGAAATATTTACTTCTTCCCTGAATCCATTATGTCTGGTGGGAGGAAATACTCTCTTTTGGCTCACCATTTCAACCAGATCATGGGATTGTTAAGAATGCTTAAACTACCTACCTATATTGACATGAAAACTGGTACCCATGTAGAACTGTGTAGGTTATACACCCTGTACCACCATTTTTTGGCTATTTTCTTTGAGCTTGGTCATATTCTAATGGTAGCTAGGCCACATGGTTGGTTGACCTGGTCAACAGTTAGGAAATTTTTTATCCTACTTATATAATGATGTCTTAAGAACTCAAATAACAATCCATTCTAGAAATCATATGATCTTGAATTTTATTCAATTCCTCAAAACATGAAATTCATATGAAATACCTTCTTATGTCCTGAAAAACTCAAATTCATTTTCCAAATAACATTTTGACCATTAAAACATAGTGGAAGCATTATAAAATCTAGCTCTTTAAAATTCCAAAATCCTTCAATCCTTATTTTTAATTTACAAATATATCAAAATAATTTTCAAAATAATTTTCTCATATTCCAGGATTATAATCATATGGATGGAACTATTCAAATTAAACTATTATCATTTAATCATTCTTTCTTGGTAACTTCCAAAAGACCCTCCAAGTATATCATCATTAACAGATTGAAACCATTTTAACATATTATATCCATTTATAACAAATAAAACACAATTCAAAAATTGGGCTCAACAATCTCCCATTTGTATTATTTTTCAATACCTATGCTACAAAATGTTATGTCAATATGTAACTCCAATTTTTATTTACAACGACATTCATCATTTTTTCCACATCTCTACTTTTCTCACTAACATATCTCATTTTCTTATCTACCCCTTATTGATAAAAAAATTATATAAATGAGGGTGGTTTAAATTCATTCTTTAATAATGCACTTCATACATCCCACTCATTGTATATGTGATCCATGATAAGTGTAAAAACATTTGGTTTTGAATTAGAAAATAAAGTTCTAAACTCATTAAAAAACATGATACTATCTAGTATCACTTTTCAAATTACATATTTAGGGATTTATCAAACTATTTCAGGGTTATGACACATTTTAACACCATTTTTTGAAAGTATGTTTATAATTATTTTTTCCACTTGAATTTTTGATCCCACTTAAGACATATATTAAAATTTTTCATGTAGCATCTAGTATGTTTTAATTTAAATCATCCATAGTACATCTCAAATTTATACTTTTCATTCCATTGGAAAAAAAATTTCTCCCCCTTAACATGTGAACCAATTATTTAAAATACAAGGGTGACATAATACCATGACATAACATTCTGATAATTATTCTTCAAGCACCATCCAAAATATCATATTCGGATAAATTATCAACATTATAATCTTATTTAAGCATATTCTTCACTCATCATCCCCTTATGGATACATTCCAAAAAAACATTAATCATGTTTAGTCTATTTCATAAATAAATTACTTGTTGTTTCATGTTGATAATGTACTCGAATTGATCATATCCACTATGTTTTCTAGTTTTGATAATTTTCACTCCTTATTAGGTTTTTTATCTAAGATATTTCTTCAAAATCAATTTCATATATTGTAAGAACTAATAAAACATCAAATTTTATAGGTTAAGGTGTAACTACTTACTTATCAATGTGATATATAGGTTTGAGATGTTTTTCTCAACCAAGATGCTTCATTTTATCCATTATTCATTATTTCAAATCTGGATTTCATATTCATCTTTATCTTCTACATCATAGAACTATACTGACCATCAGCATATTTGTGTGTAAAACTTATCTTTTCAATAATATTAATGCCCATTTTATTATTTAACATCTTTAAGGATACTTATTATGATGGAATAGATGTTAAATAGTAATTAGTTGTGTAACCATCCTTGTTACATCTCCCACAGAACTCTTATTTTCCACACAGTTTATCATTTGTTTAAAACCTCTCATGAAATTTATGATCTTCTTATGAAATAATCTATTTTCATTTATAATTGGAATTTTATTGTAATTATTTTTCCATTTTTCTTGTATTTTCCAAATATGTTGGAAAAATAAATAGATGTTCTTTGGGTATACACTTGGCCTTCATGGAGTCTCCACACAAAACATTATGAGTGATCTTTACTATATTTGATACCTTACATAGACCACTTATTTTAAACTTAATATACCTACTTTGAACATGATTTACATTATATGGTTTTTACAAGGTTGACTCACACTTAATCTCAGACTTTGTGGAGGGATTCTGATTTCTACCATTCCATTACTTCTATACAATAGATGATTCCTTTTTCTTCATTAAAATTTCTGTTCTTGTATTTTTATATGAATTTGATAAATTTTGAGATAATAATGCACCATCATTTTGACCGTACTCATCTCACATACCATAAAAAATTTATAAGCACTTAAAATCAATTTGTATTATATATATTTCCCTTATTTCCAATTTGGCTCATATTTTATAGAATTATTTTCCGTAAAATGGGATTCCATTGAAATTTTTTAATTTATGTATTGTAAAATAATCCAATGCCTTCTACCAAATCTTATTATACTACCAGAAATGACTTGAGATTATTTATCTTCTATTCCCCACTATAAGTTTTCTATAATTTTTTTAACTAATAGAATATTGTGTTTGGGTTTTTTCAACAAATTTTTTCTGTTCTTTTAAGGAAGCTGTAATCAAACACCTTCCATTCACCCTTGACATAGTGGTAAGATTCTCTGCATATATCCCCATCCATTTATATACAAGATTTTTTATTTAAACTTATATTTTCTATGAAAATAGATTAAATAAAAGATTTTTTATTTAATATGGATGTTACATTTCCTTTTTTAGCTATTTGATATTTCTCCTCAAATGATATCATGACATTTTCCAACAGAGATTGTTTTTTTTAAATAATGCCTACATTTAATTATGTCCAGAAACATAATTATTCTTTGTTTATTATGGGGACTTATCTTGGTTAGATTTAAAATTTTCAATATTGATCTCATGTTCAAATAATTTCATATTAGGTATTTTTTTCAACCTCAAATGTCCTAAAATTTTCTTCACACACCTTTGTTAATATTCCGTCAAGCTCCTAATACAGTTTGGTCTTTCCTTGTAGTAGAATGCCTTCCATGACTTATAATTGATCATGTTTGAATAAATTATTTAATTTTATTGTTCATTCTGTGCATGGTACTTTTATTATATCCTTATAAAAGATTATTACTTCCCTTTATTTTATGTTATAAATTCCATCTGATGATTGGCTCATTTATCATTGAGCTCTAAATTCAATGTAATTTGTACCTCATCTTGATCGATGATATTTTTTCACACCAATTTAATTTTGGCCATGATTTTTTCCTTTATCTCTAATTCCCCCTCAATGTGAGTGGAATATTCCTACAATTCATTTAGGGATCCAACAATAAAATCATAAATATTTTGGTGAAATAATTTTATTGTCTCTTCAATGTAATCATGTGAATCGATATATTTTTTATCTAGAAAATCATAAGAGATATAATTTTCTCACCTTATAAATTATACACCATGGGAACTATCAAGACATTATTTTAAATTTACATTATCTTTATATAAGAGATATTATTTGATTGATTTAAAAGATTTATACTTCTTCTTGTCATTATATATTTCTACCAAATAATTAATATTTATACAAGTTCTTATCCTTCCAAGATTCCAACATATAGAATTTCAATTTTCTTCCTCTTTGGAAAATAGGGAAATATGATTTATCCATTTTAACCCCATTTTTTTCATTTGAGTCCTGTAAGAAATGAAAATATATTTATCACTTGATAAAATTCCTCTATATTTTTATTCCATGTTGCCATTAAAAGGGAAACAAAAAAATTAAAACTTTAAAATTGTAGAGAATAAAATAGTGGTGTGACTGTTGCTCTAATAACACTTGTTAATATCTAAAAGGTATCTATATAACCTTTAGGGGGGTCAAATTTGTTTTGTAACTTTTAAACAAATTTAATTATATAATTCATTTTCACCTCTTCTCTTATGTAATGAAAATATCCCACTTTCTATTTCATATTATTTCTCCTTTAGTTCACATCTATAAGTGATAAGATAAAAAACAAAATAGGATACCAAAATTTGTAAACAGGTTCTCCTATAATATGGATGATAGAGTCCCAAGTACATCATGGTTATTATCTCACATCCATATATTTATATTTATCATCAAAAAAGGTTTAAGAAAGTGTATGGCCTTGGACACATACATGTTCTAACACCAACCGGACTTCATCACACATAAGATTTGGATTTTATCACCTTGAATTAGATCATGTAGTGTAATATCTATATATCCCCTAGAAAAAATGGGGGTTATCTATTACTTAATGAGAAAAAATCCTTAGGCTACCTCGATCACAACATTCAATTGGTTGTCTCGCATATGAAACAAATATAGTTGTTTCATCTACATTAGACTATTATTATATATATTTATGCTATAGGATGGATCACTCATGTTTCTCATTCTAAATATCATCAAATAGAAGGTAATTATGACAACGAATCACTTCATTGATTACTTCTCCATTACAAAATATGTGTTATCTTGTTACTACATTATAGATATCGCTTCCAACATTGTAGACATGAAGAGGTGTATGTGATGTTCTTTCTCTCTACTCCTTTGATACCCAGTGTCCCAAATATTCTTTTGTATCATATTTATATTTTCATATCTTTTATCTTGTAGAATGTGTAGTGGTTAAAGTAAATAACACTCTCTATTTTTATTATTCTTCCAAAAAAATATACATTCCTTGATTATGTGAATATTATTTTCAACAATTCTTGATCTTCAAACCTGCATAAGACTGGGTATATCTAACTAATTTATTCTCATAGTTTCTAAAATTCAACATTAAAATATTTCTTGAAATATCACACTTTTAAGACTCATATGTTGATCTTCTTCTCATTTAAACTCTATTATAAATTAGGTTGTATAAATCATGATTTTATTCATGATATTTAAATATTGTGGCCTTCTTCTCATTATTTTCTTCCACTACAACTCTATAAAATACACATAGAATAATATCATTATAACTACATGAATTCATACTCAATGGTTGTGGTCAAGGATACTTTAAATAAGGTTTAATACTCTCCATAAATATTATTCATTCCTTGTTCAAAATATTGTTATAATAATGGTGAAAGATTTAGGAAATTTATTAAATTAAGAACACATTATAATATATTGATAGATCATTCCACGTAAAAAATATATTCATTATTCTCAACTCTCAGTTTAATCTTATGAATGTCTAGTTAACCATCACACAACTCAAAAACAACCACTATATAGTTGAGTGTAAGCATGAATTAACTTTTTGTATAACATGTTTACCCTTATATAACCTTCAGTTTTATCTCATTATCCTTTTGTGAATACCAATATTTAAAGTAAATTTATGTGGTACATAACATACTCTTTCATATATAGTTAAAATCACAATTTCACTTATATAGGTATCAAAATACCTTTTCATAGGTTATGCAATTCATTATTTCCCAAAACAAGAATTATACCTCTCGAGTAACCTTTATATATCTAACTCTAGATATTTGAGACCTTTATAATGATCTATATCACCCTTATGTATCTTATCGAATTATTTTGTAGCATATCTCAACATTATGAATTCTTCATATCACATAAAATAAAAACATAGTAGAACTACCTACACATTTATCTTTATTATATGACGAATTCATCATAGAATAATCACATTAAATTTGGATATATATTCTAGATAATCCCTCATTTTATTATTTATAGGATGTAATGAACTTCAACATAAATTTCATGGAACAATATTGAATGTTCAAGGAACTACACAAAATGTTTTAGGGTGATCTATGGATATGTTAAATGTTTTAACTCATTGATACATGGCTTGTAATTACTGGCATGAAATTATTGAATGATATAATATTAAAGATGAGTAAAATGAAATCATCTTAGTTTAATCTACATGTGGCCATGTCATTTTAAATGGATGAACAATATGTGGTATTTTTGAGACCTATATCAAATTTTAACTTGAACAGATGATCATTAATAAACAAAAATATTACAATACTGGGTCAGTTAAGTCCAATGGGATCCAATTCTCTCTCATATCCCATTGTGTTGAACTATACATGTGAATGATAAGACTAATTAACTTTCCTAAAAGTGACAATCCATGTACTCACACCTGAACCATCCCGTGTAGGTTATGAAATCTCTACTACCATTTTATGATATATTCTTTACTTAATCTTGATCAGTTGATAATAGTGGATAGGTGGCTTGTCTGTTTGATCCAATCAATCTTTAGCTAATTTTTTTCTCTTACATATATAGTGAAATCTTACAATCACAACTCATAATACATTCCATAATTAATATGATATTGAATTTTTCAAATCCTTATATCTCATAATTCGTACAAAATTTCTTCTGAAGTCATACAAGACTCAAATTCATTTTCCAAATGATAGTGTGAACTTTATAATGTTTTGGTAACAACATAACAACATAATATTTAAACTTCGTAAATAATTAAACCGTTATTTTTGAATCTAAACATCATCCAAATAATTACCCAATATAATTGTGCACTTTCTATGCTTTTAGTAATAAGGATAGAACTCTTAAAATCAAAATTTACTCATATAATAATGATTGGTTAGGAACCTTGAAAACAACCACCAAGAATTTATTTTTTAACATGTTGACCGCATGTCCATATCTCATTTACATTGTTAATAAATACAACAAAAACCACAAAGGGGGATCAACAACAGGTCAGGTGAATCTACCCATCTGTGTTATGGTACATAATTTTATCCACTATAGGGTTCAACTTACATTATTTTTTCTTTATAGGTAATATCACCCCTTATAAAAAGGCCTTCTGATAGGGGATAATTCCTAAAACATATATATTTTTTACCAATAACGCTTTCATGACCCATATAGGACTCATGGAATGATAGAGGATTCCAACCCCAAGAAACATGTGAGTTATTCTTAGTTAAGAATCTCATGGGGAGAGGTGGACAATCCTAGGTCCAATAATCTCCCACTTAGCATAATTAGATGGGATTAATAGCTATCTCGTGGATATGATACCTAGTATAGGTCAATTGAATCCATCCACCAATGATATTGTACATGATTTTTTCTAATCGAAGGTTTAAACCGTAATATTTTGTATTTCTAGGGCATCACACCAATTCTAGAAAAGGCCTCATGATAGGGTATATTTCCCATAACATATATATAATTCACTAATAACTCTCTCATTTCCCATGGGGGAATCATAGTTTTATAATAGATCAAAACCCCGAGTAGTAGAGTAGTTAGTACCAATAGAAAATACAAAGAGGGGAGAGGAACAACCATGGTTCCAATAGTTATCCTACTAGCTATGTAACTCTGGTCTCACCAAAAAAACAAAACACATCCTTTGAAAATATAATCTCATTAGAGAAATCATTAATATAGGTAATGTAATAAATTTTTCAGTAGATATAGAGGATACTGTATTAAAACCATTTAAAACCCCATGAACATAAAAAACATAATAGAAATATAAAATTCATAGGTACAAGATACTTCATGGATTAACTCTAATTTATTTGGATTTGATTTAATCAAAAATATGGTTTATGTGGTGTAAATATTAGAATTAAAAATGTATCAAGGTTTTTATATTAATAAAAAAAATTCTTTCATTAATTTTGTAAGGACCCCAACCCCAGTATCCCAAATATGGTTCCCAAATTTTTTACATTAGCATAGATACAATATTCAAATCCCGAAGGACTAATGAGATTAGTTGTTTTTGAGAATCATATTACACACATGAAACCAATTTTACATTGTGAATAGAAAATGAAACACAATACAAAAACAATAAAATTATTATCATCCTAGAAACTAATTCAATGGATTCCTCTTCATAACATGTGGATCTAAAACAAAATAAGTGTGATCTCAAATGCTTAGTATGTGTTATGTCAGTTGAAAAAAATAATGAATAAATGAGAATAATAAATATAGAAAGGTAAATAAATGATAACCCATGTAATTAAATAACTAGATAGTGCATAATAAAAGAAAATAATAATAAAATATGATCTAATAGTTCCATATAATTAATCACATGAGCTTAAAACATGAACATATAATTCTAGGTATCAATTAATCACATGGAATAACAATAATGTTGAAATGAATAATATTGGACATTTGAACTATAAAGATCTATCTTCAATATATTTTATATAAAAAAACAACCTCAAGAAATTTTAATTCATTTGGTATAACCCCTTATGACTTGTTTCAATACCTTCCTCAAGACACTTCTATCAAGATCTATCCTTCAAACAGCTTAAAACTGCTTGGAAACAAACGTAAAGGGCTTGCCACCAACAAAATTCATCCCAGGAGACTATCGATTCATAAAGAGGTTGGCATTAATCATTACCCAACCCATATATTTTTGTCCAAATAATTTCTCATATATTTAATAATTAATTTAAATCATAAACAATGTTCCTTATTATATATCCTTATTGAGTAAAGGATATGGATTTTTCAGTATTTCCCAAATAAATTGTATAACATTCAAAAAAACACAATATTTAAAAATGGTATATGGTTTAAAAAAATAATATCTACCACAAAATAATATGGATATTAAAAGAAATATAGTTTCCAATGTAAAATTATTACAACAAATTCATTATTTAAAGAGAAAGTTAACAGTCACAAAAGGAATTAGGATTCTCCAAAAACATTTTCAATTTAATAATTTTAATTTAAATCCCCTTGGATGAGATAATTCAATGTGAAACATAAAATACTATGAGTTAGGTTTTAATCCTGATATTACATGTCAAATTTCTAGTATGTAAACCACATAAAAATGAATTGGTCTATAATAACAAATAAGTCTCAATTAAATGTAAATTTAGACGATATCCCTTACAACTTGAGTAACTTTTGAATAATGAGATAAATGAAATAATAAAATCAATTGAAACATTTAATATAATTAAATATGGTAAATTAATTATAAAACATTTTATATGGAATTATATAAATCACAGAAAATAAATTAGTGGTGAATATGGAATCTATCTCACAAACATAAAAAGGTGAGGTAAAATTCCCTTACCTTACGCTTACTATTAGTTTCATGATCTTTAAACTATATTATATTGGATTAAAACATGTTAATAAATTATTATATAACCATATTAATATTTATTATTACATATATAACCTTTTAGTAACATATTTTTACCTGTTCTCTAATAATATTTCACTATTTTAATCGTTTCAGGTGTTAATTGTCTTGTTTTTCATGTATGTTATGACTCTATTATTTATGTTCCTATTAATTAAATATTTATTTATTTGTATAAATAATTTAAAAAAATTATTTATATATCTTATATATTAATAATATATGTATTTATAATAATCTATAAAATTTTGATATAAGAAATGAAATGTACCGTTCATGGAGCTGATAGGTCGTACATACGCATGAACGACACATCCATTTAATTCCATATTGAAAGAAATATATGTAAATTATATATATGTATATTATAATTAAATTACAATATAGATTTAATATTTATCACAATTTTTTTTAAATATTCCTTATTTCATTACATGTAAGGCGTGAATGAATAACATCACTTTGAGGAGGGGTATTTCAGACATCCACAAACAATGTTATCTTATCCGCACAAAATGGAATGCATAAAGGTATGCATTATATACAGATTAAAGAAATATGAATACATAATAAATTTAATATCAATCATATGTAAACTATAAATACATCATTATTATCATCCTTGAATGGTTGTAATGGAAGAACAAATCCATAGATTTATGAGATGATAGTCCACCATACACACATACGATGATTGTGTATCCCCTTTTATGGAAGGGTGTGTGGGTGTTGGTATTTATATTAAAATAAAAAAATATAATTTTATTTTGGATAAAAATTTTAATATATAATTACTATATATTAATAATTTAAGGGATGTATAAATAAATAAAACAAAAGTGCTCGTAGAAGAATGTTTCCTCTTCTTCGGGTAACATCTTTTGTTTTATAAAACAAATACTTCCTTTGGTTGATTAATGTCAATGAAAAATCATATAGTATGACATTTGGTATTGGGGTAGCTTATTTGGTCAGTTTTTAGATGATACAAAGGGCTTTATAGGTGTGAATAAGTGAGTCGTTTGAGTGTCTTTTTATAGCAGAGGAGGAGTGAAATTTTTATAAATACAAAAGGTAAACACTATTGAGATATATCTATTATATAATATGACTTAGATAATGATCAAAATTTGTTAGAAGATATGTAATGGTCTAATAACATCCTGAAAGTGTTCTTTTGAATATTTTATAGGTTGTTTGGCTCCTTAATATTAATATTTAACCACTAAATAACTCATTTTTACCTTCATCACTGTAATTAATTATAAATTACAAGACTAATATTTTTGGTAAGAATATAATATAACCTTAATATAAATTATAAATTATAGTTATTAAATATATTAGTTACATTTTTCTAAATTCCAATCATAGATGTGGCAGAAGTTAATTTAATATTAATCCCGCAGGCTGGACATGAGGAGGGTTTTTAAAGTAAAAATGTTCAATAGTTCACTAAATTTTTATATATAAATTCAATATAAATATGAATCCATTGAAATAAATAGTTTTTATAGATGTAAATTTTTTATAATAATACATTGAAAATAATTAAAAACATAATTTAACACTATAAATTATTTAGATGAAAAGTTGGTTTTCAATTACAATTCCGTGATTTTCACTTTTCGTCAAACAATGATATTTAAAAAATTAATACAGAAACATCAACTTAAGTTAATTTTGAAATAAATATTACAAAAATTAAGTTTAATTTTTCATATGAATTTTTTAAAAAAGTCAATAATTTATTTTTAAAATATGTTTTTCATTAAGTGTTAGTAAAACAACCTTTTGAAAATCATAGCTTTTTTACGCATAAAATTGGATTTTTTTAATATTATTCTTATAAAACCTATTGTATTAATATAAAAAATAATTTATTAAATATATAATATATGGATTATATTAATATCATTCACTAATAGCAATGAATTTTATTTATTAATACAAAATTTTATTAAGTGTATAAAAATATTGTTTTATAAAAATAATTTCCTTATATTAAATTGGTTTTTATATTCATTTATAATTAACTGGTAACCAATAAATTCCACCATATATCTTTATAAGTTATTTAATCAAATTCATAACTACAAATGTCATATACAGATTTTTATTTTTGACCTTGGGTATATTTTATCTTTTGGACTTGGGGTTACGGCGCAAGCACTGGGTGTGATGGTTTTAAATTTTGATTTTTGAGTTGTTTTTCTCCTTGCGTACGGTCAACAGACTATTTGGGAAAATCATTCGGCCTTCTATATGAAATTGTGCCTCTTATGCGTTGGTGGAAAATTCATAGTTCATGGATTTTGCATGGTTTTTCAAACTATGTGGAAAGTGTGCAAGTAGTTTCTGTCTCAAGACAGTTTTGTTTGGCATGGTTTGACCATAGTTTGTATACATTGCAGACAAACTATTTGATCTAACAAGATATTATATTTTTTGAAATTCCTACACTATCCCATTATGATTTTAAATCCAAAACAATAATTTCCTGACCTCAGGATCTCAGTGCTAGTGAATTATTTTAATACATTGACATGAAAATAAGGAAAAAAATCCCAAAGGACAGATCAGTTTATCAATCTTGGAAATTAGATTACATACATGATAATTACATTAAAATTCATAACATAAAATGTAACATAGATAATTATTTTATAACTCCATTATTATCCTAGCTTAAACTTACATATAAGTCATAAAACATTTCTTGGCATCCTGGGAAAATATAACATAAAGAAGGGTTGAGATCAAATGCTCAATAAGGGTAAAAAATACAGCACCAGCTTTCATAAATTAACATAAACTTTTAAGAAATAAATAAAATTGAAACAAGAGCCTTTTAAAAAATAAAATTGAACATTATATGGAAAGAATAAATAATATAATCCATTTAAACATTCACATGGATATTCTACTAGTTGAATAATCACATATAATATCAATAACTAATCTCATAATGTGGGAATATATTATTCTGGATGTTTGCACTAATAAGATATATCCTCAAGATGTCTACTATCATGATCTATCCACATGAAAATTTATGTCAATGGGTAGAAACCTGTTTGATTTGTGTCAAGATCTATCATCCTAACAAGATAACTACTATCACGATCTATTCTTATGAAAATTTATGTCTATGGGTAGAAATTTGTCTAATTTGGGTCTAGATCTATCATCCAGAAAATTTAAAACATCTTTGAAACAGACGTGAATAGTTTCTTGCTAAATAATTTTGTCTCATGGGACCTATCGATTCGTCGATTAGCTATAGTAGTACCTACCCATAACTTACTAAGTCTAACACACTCCTTTTAAAAAAAGGGTGAAACATAAAATAACCATCTGTCTTAAAACTAGAATATGAAATGTGAAAACATTATCTATAAAACATGAATTCTATAAAAATAGCACATCCACATTCAAATGTTTCATAAAACCTCCAATACAATTTGGAATATTGGATCGGAATAAATCATTCTCAATTAAGAATTAAATCCAACAAAGGATGTTGATATAGATGGAAATAATATAATAGAGTCATTAAAATTATCTTGTGGAAAATACCCCCTTTTCTTTGAAATAATTTATTGAATATTTATACACTTATAAAAGGAAACATTTAAAAAAAATATTTTTTAATTAAAGTGCCCCATACGACATTGAAACTATTGAAAGGAATTATCATTTTAAAACATTCATGTCCATAAATATAAATGATTAAAACCATTTTTAAAGATGGACATTAATGAGAACGGTTTGAAAGAATAAATCATTAAGACATTTAAAATTATTTTTTAGATAAATATTCTATTACATAAAACCTAAAAAATATTACATTTGAAATCATTTGAATTAAATTAAAAATAGATATAATATTTTCATTATAATCGGGTATATAATTATAAATAAATATGTATGATAATTTCAAGAATATTGAAATGGGGAAATGATTAATTCTTCAAACATTCAAAGCATCACATACCACTTTGATCATTTAAATAATAATATCATTATATTCAAATGAATCTTTAAATACCCTAAAGATAAATGTAGTCATGGTATAAAATATAAACTTATAACATAATCAAAATAATATTTATGATATCATATTTTATTCATTTATGACTTTATATTGCTCTTGTATTAATAATTTAAAAGTCAAAGAAGCATTCTAGGTAATAATTGCTTTGTTTATCGTACATGATTTGACTTGTTATTCTTCATCATATTAACAATATCATGATTTAATTAATTCCAGAATGTATAACATGATTTATATATCATATGTATTCAAAATATAAATATATATAATAGATATACATATAAAATGGAGTACATAATTCAGGGAGATGGTAGGCCATATGTACGCATGAACATTGTTTCTGTTTTCTTATCATATTGAATTGAAGTAAGTGAATAAAATATATGTATATATATATATATTATAGTAGAATTATTATTTCATATATTTCATATTTTTTAATTATATATATTTTATAGCCATACTTGAATAGTTAATGTGGAAGATGTATTTCATCGCGTCGTGGAGACAGTTAGCTGTACGTACGCATGAGCGACGATATCATTTCCTTAATGGTTAAATAGTATAAAATTGGGTTGAATATGAATTTTAAAGAAAAATAACATTTTATATTTATTATTTACATCCTTTATATTCATCTTTATACCCATAGAAATAATGTGTAATGAAAAATAGTTTACACCACAATGTGGAGATGGTAAGACATACGTTCGCACAGACGATGATATTATTATTTGAAGGATCGATAAAATAAAAAATATGGTTGTAATATAATTATAATAAAATCACATAATTAATAAAGTAATGGATTTATTATTTTTTATGGAAAAAACATAGAATTTGGAATTAGAAGAAGAAACGACCTTTGAAAGAGGTGATAAAACAATTACATTTTTCAGGTATCTCCTTCTCATTTTCATAAAAAGACTCATTAGGTTGAATTTATTCCCATGTTTTTTCCTTTAGAATTAATTTAGGGAATTTGGGTGAAGAGGATGGTAGGTTTTTCTGATCAAAATGGATTTGTAGAGGTGAATTAATGGGAAGGATAAGTTCCCTTTTATAATAGAGGCGGGGTCACTTTTGGAGGATATTAAAATATTAATTTATTATAAATTTATTTTCTATTTATAATATCTAAACAGTTATTTAATTAGAGTCTAATGTAAATATTGGTCAAAAGACTCACAGAAAATAGGTTTTACACATGTTTAGGTCAAAAAATTAACCTTATATTTAAGATTTAACCATTAGATAAATAGTTTAACTCTTACCATGTCTTCTTATATTTTTACACTAAATGGTTAATATAGTTACTATAAAATGTCAAGAAAACATAAATTGGATAATTTATGAAAATTTTATCTCTATCCATGTTAGTTGGCTGAATATTAAATATTTGTGACTTTTATATCATTTCATAGAATAGTAGTTATTTTAAAATCTCATTTATGTCAAATTTGACACTATTTAATACTTTATTTTTATTGAAGTCATAAATACAAGATTATTTGTAAAAAAATAATTAATTCCTTCCTAAAATTTCATAATAAACCATCAATTTTTTTATGACATCAAATATTTAAAATAATATTTACTTTACTATTTATAATATCATTTATTTGATTATTTTACTAATAACTCGATTATTGCTTCATCATTGGGTCATAATTAAATTTAATTATTTAATTATTAAAAATTAAAAAAAATAAACATTATGTAAGGACTTTATTTACATTCCTAATGAATATTTATATTCTAACATATCAATTATATAACCCCATATTAAAATTGTTTTAGTAATAAGAGTCATGTTTCTGATATTTTGACATTTACATAAAATTAAATGGTATGCATATCTTCATCACACCCATGAGGCTTCCAAAGGCCAAATTTATACCCAAGGATTGTGTTTATAAGCTATAAATCATCAAATAAGTTTGGGAACAGTTTTATAGAAATTTTATTTTATTATAATATTATTTTAACCTTTAATTACCTAACAAACATTTAACCATGGTAAATAAAATTCAAAAGTTATTATTCACCAAAAATTTATTTTGATAAATTATACCAAATTGTTTACCCTGATTACAACCATGTATGTAGAAGTTTCAAAATTCAATTCTCAGAAGCGGTTAAATTACGCTTAATGCTAATATTCAAATTTGGTTAAAAGGCGGGCAAAAAGACGTGAAACTTCATTAATGAATTTTTTTTTCTAATTATATTATAATAATTATTATAATGACCAAATTTTGGTTAATATATATATGATATATCTGTTGTATCTTTAAAATCAATATAAATAAAAGCAATTTTTAAATGAAAAAATTGGGGTTTTTAAGAATAATGTAGTGTTCTAAACTAGTCATCAATATTAGAATGTTTTGAGACCGAAACCAAAAATTACCCCTAATATATTATTTATATTCCGAATTCAAAAATGAAGTCTATTTTACCAAATTAAATTTCTAAAAGTGTCTAATTTTTTTATTATTGTTCATAAAAGGACATAATAATTAGTTCCTTTAAGAAAATACTATTTAAAAACATATAACTATTTTATCGAAAGTTATACTATTTAAAAACATATAACTATTTTTATTACTATATTTAAAGGATAAGTTATAAATAAATAATTTAAATAATTTTGACACTAATGTGTTGTTTCGCAGAAACGCAAATGTGCGTGTTACACAAGTGAAGTTGGTGTTTCCTGAAACACAAGATATTGATGATAAATTAACATGAAATATTAGGGCGTTACATTCTCCCTTCTTTCAATAAATTAATTTCTATCAATTTAAACTCCGAATCAAAATCAATGGGTTGGAATTTTAAAAAAAATCCTTACTGAAATCCCACACCGAAAAATGGATTATTGAGACATCCATTTTTAAAAAAATGAAAGGGACGTACGAAGGTCACCAGAGATAACACATAATATGGTTACATGTAAGAAAAAATGTACCTGAAAGAAAAATATAATCATTTTTTATGATGGGGAGTGCCATGGAACATGCTGAGTAGATAGTTAACAATCTCAAAGCGATAAACCTGTTGTGATATAAGGGACCATTTGATTCATTAGATAAAAGAATAGGATATAATATTTTGTTTAAATATCATTTCTATGGAGTTCAAGAATTATTTTACTATTAAAAAATCACATAATCGATTTCCTTCCATTTCATAAGCTTAATCTCATTCTTTGGTTGTACATTGATCTATTTTTACATCACCCCTTACACCTAGAAAAGAATGTTCAAAATATAATTTTCTGGCCTAAATCACTTTTGATAAATCATAAGGCCAAAAGGATTTCCTTACAGAAACCAAAAATGATATCCCAAAGTATTAAAAAAATCATACTTTAACCACAAACGACGATATCTAGTGTTTAACTGACTTAATTCCAACTTTAAGACTCAACCTAAATACTTCCATCAAAATTCCATATCTAAACAGTCTCTAAATTTCAAAAATCAATCATAACATTATATTCCCAAAACAATGTAATGCATCTATTATTTTCACTAACCAAATATTTTATCAGTTTTAAATCCTTAATGAAAACTCTTATGCTTGAAAATCCTTAAAGAAGAAGTACTGTAGTACAATCCTTATATATCTCACGAATCTAATAACTATAAAACTGTTGATGTAATAATTCTTGAATCCATGTACAAAATAATCTTATCATTCTTCTTCACTTTTAAACCATTAACAGTGCTTCAAGAACATATTCCTTAATACCCCCTTCATCTCATTTTTCTTTGTAATCTCTTCATCACCAGGAGTATAACCATTACATGTATAAAATTATTGATTCTAACCATTGACCACAACTGAAAGCACAAAGTGAGAAACAATAATCAAAAAAATATTGTAATGATGAATCACTTATAGGATATCTAAATGATTCCATCTTATTCTCAATACATACGTCCATTGGATTAATCTAGGTTATCCATTACCAAATCTAAAGGATGATATCCAATACTTAGACTTATTCTCAATGTAATTAATAGGGTAAGGTTTTATAATCTATTTTTTTCTAAATCTGATTTCAAAGGATGTTTCTAAACTTCCTTTGATAGCAACATTAGCACCCCGAACCCAGAAACCTGGAGCTGGTTCATTATTTTAATACATTGGGATGATTATATTAAATTAAATCTTGATGGACTAATCGGTTTAACAATCTTGGAAAATATATTACATACATGAAATTTAAATTACAATTCAAAAAATAAAATCCAACATAGATAATTCTTTGTTAAATCCATTATTCTCATAGCATAACCCAACATATTAGTCATAATACAATTATTTGCATCCTGGGAATAAAATACATAAAAAATGGGTAAGCTCAGATGCTCTGTAAGGGTAAATAATACAGAAAAATCATTCATAAGTAAGAATAAACATTTAAATAATGTATAAAAATGAAACAAAAGAATTTTAAAACATAAACATGAACATGATATGGAAATAATAAATCAAATAATTCCCTTTAAACATTCACATGTATATTATACTTGTATAATAATCACATGTAATATCAAAACCTAATCTCATAATGTGAGAATTCATAATGCTGGATCACTTACCTATCAAGATATATCTTCAATATATCTACTATCAAGATATATCCACATGACTGTTTATGTCTATGGGTAGAAACCCGTCTGATTTTTGTCAATATCTATCATCCCAACAAGATAACTACTATCATGATCAATCCCCATGACAGTTTACATCTATGGGTAGAGACCTGTCTGATTTGTGTCAAAATATATTATCCGAACAATTTAAAACTGTTTAGAAAAAAATGTGAAGGGTTTGTTGCCAAATAATTTCATCTCATGAGACTGAACGATGCATCGTGGAGCTATAGGAGTCCCCACCCATCATTTACTAAGTCCAATACATTACTCATATGATAATTATGAAACATAAAATAAATATTCGTATTAAAATTAGGATATGAAATGTTAATACTATAACCATAAACCATGAATGATATAAAAATAGAACATCCATAGTCAAACATATCATAAAACATTCATTTCAATATGCAAGATTGTATCATCATAAATCTATCTCAATTTAGCATAAAATCCAACAAATGATGTTGAGATAGATGAGAATAATCTAATAATATCATTAAAACTATCTATTGACAAATACCCCTTTTCATTGAAAACATTTATTCAAAATCCGTGTACTTATAAAAGGATGCATTTACAAAGATATTTTTGAGTAAAAGTGTCTCATACTACTTTGAAAGTTATGAAATGAATTATTATTTTAAAACA
The DNA here is from genome assembly GCA_963277665.1 of Viscum album. NCBI lineage: Eukaryota > Viridiplantae > Streptophyta > Magnoliopsida > Santalales > Viscaceae > Viscum > Viscum album. The sequence goes on along the minus strand of OY728167.1, from coordinate 367,039,646 downwards.
TTCATGTCCATATAAATAAATCCTGAAACCCATTAGGAAAACATGGACATTAAGGAGAATGGTTTAGAAGAATAAATATTTAATACATTTAAAATGATTTTTTAGTTAAAGTTTCTCTCACATATTGCCTTAAAAATATTCCTTTGGATAATATTTTAATGAAAATCATAATAGACATAAAATTATATTTATAATTCATTATATAAATATAAATAAATATGTATGATAATATCAAGAATATTGAAATAAAAAAAGGATTATTTATTTAATCATTCAAAACCTCACATACCACTTTGAACATTTAAATAAAAATCCCATTATATTCAATTGAATACTTAAATACCATTATGATAAATTTAATCTTGAAAAAAAATATAATTCTGGATTGTTCAAACACAACATACAAGAAATATGTGGCGAATGTGGCCTATATCTCACGAAAATTACCAGTGAGACGGAATTCCCTTACCTTAGGTCTGATACTCTTCGTATGTATCAGAAACTTATGTATAATTATTTTAACATATTTTTAACATATAAGGGAATAATAATAATATTTATGATATCATATATGATTCAATTATTCCTTTATATTACTCATTTATTAATAATTTCCATGTTAAAGAAACATTCAGGGTAATAATCACTTTCATTTTCACACGTGTTTTAACTATTTATTCTTAATCATATTATATATATCATAATTTACATAAATCCAAAATGTATAACATGATTTATATTTCATATGTATTTTGATTATAAATATATGTAGTGGATAATTATATGAAATGGAATACACTGTCCAAGGAGACTGTAGGTCGTACATTCACATGATTGTTGTTTCTGTTTTCTTATCGTATTGAATGGAAGGAAGTGAATGTAATATATGTAAATATATATATATATATATATATATATATTATACTGGTATCATTATTATGTCATATATTTCATATTTATTATTAATATATATTTTTATAGTCTTCCTTGAATGGTGAATATTGAAGATGAATCTCATCGCGTCGTAGAGATGGTAAGCCGTACGTACGCACGAGCGAAACTATAATTATCTCAATGGTTAAATAGTATGAAATTGGATGGAATATTAATTAAAAAACAATATAATATTATATTTTTTATTTACATCCTTTATATTCATCGTTATACCCACATAAACTAATTGTAATGAAAAATAGTTTACACCATGGTGTGGAGACGGTAAGCCATACGTACCCAGACATTGTGATATTGTTATTCGTAGGATGGATAAAATAAGGAATATGGTTATCATATAATTATAATAGTATATCAGAATGTATAAGGTACATATTTATTATTTTATCATGTAAACAACATATATATATGAAGTAGGAAAACGAAATCACTTTGAAATAGGTGATAAAACAATTACCTTTTTCGAGGATCTCATTTTCAATTTAACAAAAGAACTCCTTAGGATGGTTTTCATCTTAAATTGTGGCCAATATGATGAAGTTATGGAAGTTTGGAGAATAATCAGCTAGGTTTATTCTGATCGAAAGGACTTTGGTGGTGTGAATTAAAGAGAAGTAGAAGTGTCCTTTTATAAGAGAGGAGAGGGGCACTTTTTGAATATTTGAATATATTAATTTATTATAAATTTATTTTCAGCTTCTAAAAGATAAAATGTGATTTATTTAAAGGTTAAATTGATGAGGGGTATAAATTATCTCAACCAATATTATTTATACATGTGTAGTTCATTCAATTAACCTTATCTATTATATTTAACCCTTAGTTAAATATTTTAACTATTACTATTCCTTCTTGTATTTTTACACTACATGGTTAATATAGTTACTATAAATTTCCATGTGAATATAATGTGGATAATTTATAGACATTTTATCACTATCCAATTTAGATTTATTAATAGTATATTTTTATTCATTTTATATCATTTAATGGAATCATATTTATTTTAGAATCTCAATTATGTCAATTTTGACAATATTTAATACTTGATTGTTGTTAAAGTCATAAAAACTTGATTATTTTTAAAAAATGCATTAAATCCGTACTAAACTATCATTATGTTCCTGAAAATACATGTATGGATTCAAATATTTAAAATAATATTTATTTTAACATTTATAATTTTATTTATTTTATTTATTTATTAATAAATCAATTATTACATCATCATTGTGTCATAATTAAATATAATTATTTAACACAAAAAAATTAAAAATAAATAACCATTATGTATGAAATACTTTCATCTTCCTAATTACTATTTATAGTCTTGTATAACACTTATATACACTATATTAAAAAATTAGTAATAAGAGTCATGTTTATGAAATTTTTTCTTTTACTTAAAATTTATAGTTCTAAATGTATTAATCACACCCAAGTGGATTTCAAAGGCCATGATATCTACCCAATGATTGTATTGGTCATTCATGACTCATCCAAAAATGTTAGGACAAGTTTTAGATTAATATTATATTATTATAATATTTTTTAGCTATAATTACCCAATTTACAGTTAACAGTGGTAAATAATATTCAAAAAATACTATTGAAAAAAATTATTTTGATCATATTAGACCAAAAGATTCTCCCTGATTAAAACCATGTATGATATATTTTGGAAATTAAATTGACATAAGAGGTAAAATGACATTTAATTCAAATATGAAAATATGGTTTGAAGGAGAGTAAAAAAGACAGGAAAAAATTCAATGAATTATTATATCTAATTATATTGTAAAAATGATTTCAATGACCTACATTGGGTTAATATATTTATTATTTATCTATTGTGACATTAAAATCAGTCTAATTTAATAAATTATTTAAATTAAAGGGACCTGTTTTTAAGAATAATGTAGTGCTTTTCACAATTCATCAAAAATTGAACGTTTTCAGAAAAATACCAAAAAATCACCAAAAGATAATATTGATATTATGAATTAAATTATTAATTATATTTTAAAGAATTAAATTTCTAAGAGTGACTAAAATTTATTTTATTATTGTTCACAAAATGACATAAAAAATTTTTCCTTTAAGAAAATAGTATTTATAAACATATAACTATTTTACTAAAACTTATACATTCCATTATAAATATATATTATTTTTGTGAAAATAGTATAAATAACATTTATAAATTATTTATTACTATTTATATTAAAATAATTAATATATATGTTATAAATATATCATTTAAATAATTTTAACTCTAAAGTGTTGTTTCGTAGAAACTCAATCTTACGTGTTACACAAGCCAAGTTGGTGTTGCATGCAACACTTTCTATTGAAGATAACATACCATAAAATGTTGGGTAGTTACAAAAATTCTTCTAATCTCCTCCATCTGGTTCCTGCAACACTAAGGATCCTTCCCGTTGTTCTCCAAGACTCCTCCACTATCCCATGGTGAGGATCTTGGGTTTCTTCAAAGTTTGTGGCCATATTTCTAAATGTATCCTCCTCTCCTCTCTTCCCTCTTCCTCTTTATTACATTTTCCATTGAGTTATTCATCACCTATGGTATCTTGGACCTACTATTCATTCATCCGATGATTTAGGTTGGGGTTTTTTCTTTTTTTAAGGTTCCTCTTTGAAAATATTGTCTCTTGGAACCTTTATGGTGTGTTTTCAGGTATGCGTTGATGAAGTGTTGTTAAATTGATGTGTGTTTCCCTTTAAAATTACCTTTTTAATTTAATATTCATTAGTTTCTTACTTATTGCACTATCCTTATATTCTAAATAGTGATGTTTTGTCCTTGGAATATTTTTTTAGTGTTCAATGTGGTGGTGTATACATTGTTTTTAGATAAACATCTTTTTTTGTTATAAATGTGCACACCAAGTGTTTTATCAAATGACTTGTTGGTTTTAGCACATGGCTTGTGGATTTTTAAGTATAATTTGGCTTCTTAAATGTTTTTCTAACATCTTGATGGTGGTTTTGGGTTCCTAAAATGGATTTATAAAAGGTTGATACTTTAACATGGTGTGTGTTTGGTTCTCTAAAAATGAAATGGCATGTGGTGTTGATCAATGGACCCTTTTCAATTTTTTTAAAAATGTATTATTTTTGATAGTGTGATTTGAATGTTTAAAATAGATTTTTAAATAGATTTTGAATTGTAAAATTTTGTGTCCACAAATCTTTTAAAATGTTGATTTTGTTTATTTATAAATAATCTCATTGTGAAAAGATATTTATGATTTTTTTGAACTTTGGTGAATGCAGTGAAAGTGTTAATCATGAAAAAATATCATTGGAAAAAGTTCATTCCATGTTTATTCTAAATTGGTGGTGTGTCATCATCATTGTATCCTCATGACCCATTTACTTAGTGTGTAATAGGATATCCTCAGTGTGGACTTGTTTTTTATATATTTTTTTGGGGGAAAATATTAATCCATGGAGTAGATAAGGGTGATGCATGTTTTGTGGATTATTTTATATGAAATATATGAATATGATTGGATTCTCGGTTGGAATGAGTTGTCTCACCCATCTTCTATACATCGTTCCATGGAAAAACTGGCATAACTATTTATTTTTCAAAGAACTATTGTTGCAATAGTTAGATTATGCACTAAATAGTGGACCATATAATTGTGTTATATTAAGTTATTATTACTATGGGATAGGAACTCTCATTCTATACTATGTGGGGTGTGGCAAGACATGTGGGAATTTTTTATTTCATCCAGTGAGGCATGATTTATGGGATGATTCATCTTGTATTTGCATGTTCTGGATTATTCATGAGTATCTAGGTTCCATCCATGTATATTTTCACTTAGTTTCAAATAGTAAATGATTGATATACTTATTGGTTAGATAACCTTGTGTGTTATTTTCCACTTCTATAGTTATATGATTTTTGGGATTATTTATTAATAAATTTGAATTCATTATAAAAGCAATGTAATATTTTCATGTCTTTTCATGAAAATGTTTTTGGGAATGTTTTACACTCATTATCTCCTTTATAAAATAAAATATCAGTTTTCTCTTTTAAAATTCATATGGATTCTCCATATATAAGATTATGGTTTAAAATAGTGAGAAGTGAAATAGACCATGATTTTATTTAAAATGTTAAATGTGTGTAAAGTATTCCTTTTATATATTTTATTTAAAACTAGAAGTTTATGTTTCTTTTTTTAAATATGTTCATGGGGAATAAATTTATTTGAGCATGTCTATAGTGTTTCAATACTCACAAAAAAATTCTTGCTTTTTTAGTTTGTGGTGCAGGATTTATCTTGGTATTGATATCTGTGGGATATGGTTGGTTTTGGTATCAAAGTTTAACCCTTGGGGTTACAGGGAGACGTTGTGGTCGTTACATTTCAGTGTTGGGTATTTTAGATTAGTTTTTTAAATTTTTAGTTTTTGTTTAAAATATGTTCAGTTTATTTATTTTTCATATTGGGAAACATTGTTTATCTTTTTTGTTTGATTTATTTATTTATATTGGGAAAATCATTCCTTGGTTATTATTTTGATTCTAGACAGTAGTTGTTAGCTTGTGGGGATTGGTAATGCCCTTCCATCTATATCATAGATCAGTTCGGGTGACTGATCTGGGGTTGAACCCGGTTAATTCAGGAAAAAATGGTACCAAAGCAATCTCCCGTTGAGTACCTAGATTTCCGTGTGCCCTTGGTTAATAGGGGATGTAATGGTAGACCGAGTAAGATTTTTGTACCTTGGGAAGAATGTATGCAGAATTTTTTAGACAACACTGTCTGGACCGAACCATGAGATTCCATGGGAAATTTATTTTTGTTGGTCTCCTAGTTCTTTTGGATTGTTTGGTGTTTGAGATATGAAACGACTATTGGGATAGTGGCCTTTCTAAGGTCTCCATGCCTCGAAAGACATATGCATTTGGGAAAATGGTCCTATAATTCTTTTCTTGATGGTGTTATCATTGGTGTATGGCCTCCAACCATTTGACCAAGTCACCCATCAACACTAGTTTCCCATGTGATTTGTTGGTGTATAATATGGTTTTGAATATTGTTTTAAAATTTATTGATTTGGGATAAGGTAAAATTGATATTTAAATGGTATCATTTTTTTATAAAGATTGAAAATGAATTTTTAGAATCATATTGAGGAAGTCATTAGAAAATGGATTTGTAATATTGAAATCATGGGTTTTCAAGATTGCCTTCTCTCAAAACCAATTTTTTTTTTAAAATGTGATTCGGAAATTTGTATTAAATTAGAATAAATGGTTTTTAATCCAATATGTTTTTATGTAATGTTATTTTTGAGTTGATGGAAAATGTCTTGAATTAAAGGAAATGAATTTTTGGATGAAAATACAAGCGATTTTATTTTTTAGCATTATGTAATGGATTAAAATGTAGGATTTGACATGATATTTGACATGGTGTCTAGTAATATTTTAATGGGTTTTTGAATTCTTAAATAAGATTGTTTCTTATTGACCTTTTATTATTTCCTAGGGTTCTCACATGCATGGATTTGTGTGGAAATGTGGATGAGTACCCAGATTAGCATGATTGGATGAATGCCTATATTGGCATGAGCTGATTGGTACCTAGGATGGCACAAAAATGTGAATATGAGTGAGACTCTATGGAATATCATCAATGAGTGTGCAAACCAAAAAAATTTATTTGTTCAAAAATTTATTCAAGAATAAGTTGTGACATCTTGAAAACCAATGGTCATGTGGCGTTCTATTATGATTTGGAAGTGTTGTTTTTATTGTGTTTGAGTTTTTTTGCCTCTTGTTGATGAGCTATTTTTGATTGATAAATTGGATTTCTTGATGTTTAGTGTGTTCATTTCGGAAGATATTTTATGGATAATCATGGTGTACCTTCTAGTGGTTCTCTGTTAGTAGGCTTTCCAATTGCTAAATCTATGATTCAACTATCCTAAACAATCATCTCAGGATGACCGAGGGACGGCGTCCTATTTCTCACATCAGACATCTCCTACATCCATCAGCATTGGAAGGCCAACACCGACAGAGGCTCTTTCGAAATGATTCTCGGGAACAATTCTCAATATTTGGGGGAAGGATTCCCGATCCCATAGAAAAGGAATGCCTCTATTTATGCCTATATTTATGCATTTATGCCTTTAAGAGGATTGTCAAGAGGAGCGACCCGGTCTCTCGATCCTAGGAGAGAGAAGAAAACTCACTTAAGAAGATGGAAGCACAGGGAAGCGATTAGTCCCACCCAGGAAAGAAAGATCAACGGAACGGGCCAATCAATGAAATGTTAGTCAAACTCACCGCTTTTCGCCACATGGGGGATATGGGAATCGAACCCAATTTGGTAACGACCCCCATTTCTGTCTCGCCCAGTCATCTATCGCGAATTAGCCTTTTGATTAGACAACAAAGAAAGGTCTACCTTTCTTTACAAAGCTTAGATTTTCCCCGAAAATCACGTTCGACTTGCATGTGTGAAGCATACGACTTGTGACACACATTTATCGATCGGCTGGGTTCCCGCCTTGCTGTACCGAGGGAAGCCCTTTAACCACATCATATCTATTATTTATTATATGATGATTGGTTGATTGTGATTGATTCTTTCTTTCTACAAAAAGTCTATGAGAGAAATTGGACATCCGCCCGAAGAGCGCTTCCCTGGCTTAAAGGACGGAACTCCAGCGCACTAATTGAGCTACCCGGGCCCGCTTTCAGTGCTGCCTTTGACCCTAGACTATTCTGAGAAGAATCTTGTCGCCTCATTACGAGGGATCTAGGGGGTGCAGCTACTACTAAAATACCGGTTTTTGCAACAGTTTCATTCTTCTATCTTCGCCAAGTTTCATTCTTGTGTTTCAGAAGTTTAATCCAACCCTATTTTATATCCATATAGATCTTATTGAATTGGAAGATTGGATGTGGAAAATAGAAAGTAGATTCAGCCTCATTGAGATTCTCGAGTCGTTATGGGTGATGTTTAATACCGTTATTCTTGAAGGGTCAACATTAATGTAGTTGAAGTCAGTATCTCTAAATAAGCCTCAAGAATATATCCCTTGGGAGTTCATTAAGGATTTGTTTATCGATCAGTATTTTTTTGAGATTACATAGGCAAGGAAGAGAATAGATAATTGTTGTCTGTAGCCGGGTGATGGGTCGATGATGGAGTTCTATCATTTCATTGTAGATATAGTTCTGTATGATCTGAGGTATGTTGCAGATAATTTATCAAAATCTCAGGATTTCAAGACTAGGCTTCATCCTGATATGAAATCGTAGGATTTTGTGCCTATTCTTTTTTTCAATATGGATAGAGTTCTTAAGTCAGTATTCCCACCCTTTAGTCCCTAGAAGAAGTGAGGCGAATTGTATTAAGGAAGTGGGGAAGTGACCAGAAGCTGTTGGAGATTGTCATAGAATTATAATACCTCAATATCTGTTGTTAGTTTCTTCTAGGCGGGGAATCATGGTGTATCATCAGTTTGGAAATCCATATCAAAATAAGTTGTTGTATCCAAGCACACCAAATACCTATCACACTTGTGGGGGCCTGGTCCACTTGCAACAGTTCTGTGGGGGTGTTTCCAAGAAGCAACTTAGATCCAGTTTGCAGCGGTAGAGTGCTAGTTTGGTTTAGTATAAGGTCCCTTTCTATTTCAGTGTTTCCTTATAATGTGGCATTAGTACTTGGTGGTTGTTAATTTTGTTTTAAATGTAAGGGGATGTTATGTATCTGTCGATAACTCTTGTTTCAATGGAAGTCTATTATACATATAAAAATTATGAATCTTTCTGCCCTAAGTGATGGTCTGTTCCCTATATGCCTTGTTCCTTTTGGTCCCGATCATGGTGAAAGTGGTTAATGAGTGTGTGTCGTCTAAGTCACTATTTGGGTGAAGGTGATTTTGGAGTTCCTATCATTAATTGTTAACTCTTGACTATAGAGCAGTAGATGCTTCAAACACCAGGGCTACAACCATAGTCCTCAAATTGAATGCTTTCATGTAGCCAAGAGACCACTAGGGTTTTGGGTAGATATCACCCATCTCTTTTTTCAATCATTTGATTAGGAAAATTTTTAAGGACCTTAATTTGGTTCCACATTGTGGTTATAAGTTTTAACCTTATGGTGAGGTTTGTGGGCTTATGCTAGTTTTTTTGTAATGGTGGGGAGGCTGTCCTGGGATCCCTTGTTTAATTTTCATTTTAGTTTCATATGTGGTCCAATAGAAAATGGTTTCTTTTGAATTTATATAATTTTATGTTTCTATTCAGTTTGGGTGAACATTGGGTTTTAGAATATACTCAATTATACCATTTAAAGAATGGTTGGGCATGTTGTGGCAAAAATGATTCCCCATTGTTTCTTAGGGTGTATGTTCAGTTTGTTATTGTATTTTGGAATATGAGAATTAGTTTTTTGGATATGTTTGATGCATTATTTGTTTAATAGGTAGGATCATTAGGTTATAGAATCAATATTCATTGATTGATGAACTGGAAGATGTTGTGGATTTATAGGGTAGAAAGCTCTAATTGTGTGAAGAATTATCACACCTGGATTTTTATTTTTGACTTATGATCCAATTTATATTTTCCCCTAGATTTATGGTTCACTTAATGGGTGTGAAGGGTTTAAATTTTGAGTTTCGTGGTGTTTTTTATCTTATGTATAGTCAACACACAGTTTGGTAAAACTGTGCGACATTCTCTAGGAAACCATGATGCTTAAGTGTTAGTGGTAGAGGCATAGCGCATGGATTGAGCATGTTTTTTCAATCCATGCGAAAAGCATGATATGTGGTTTATTTCTTGGGACAGTAGTGTCTAGCATTATTGGTGCAAGGTTTTTAAATCATGCGTCCAAACCGTGCGTGTTTCCCAGATCTTATTTTTTTTGGAAATTTCTAAACTACCTGATTAGGATTTTTGACCAAAAATGTATCCTCTCCCCTCCCTCTAGTTCATGATGCACTAAATGGACTTTCCCTTTGTTCTCCAGGCCTCCACCTCTCTCCCATGGTGTGTAACGAGGGTTTATTCAATGTTTGGGATAGATTTTTCAATGTATCCTCCTTTCTTATCCTCCCTCTTTCACTTTCTTCCATTTTTCATTCAGTTTTCTTTATGATATGGTCTATTCCACCTTGTACACATGCCTATAATTTGTTTATATGTGGGGTTTTTCTTTTTTAATGATCCCATTAGTAGATCTTGTCTCTTGGAACTATCATGGTGTTGTTTTGTGAATGCGTTGATGAAACATCGTGAGATTGAGGTATGTTTCCCTTTGAACATTCCTTTTTAATTTAAGATTTTTTGGTTTCTTTTTTTTCACACCTTATATGATAAAAAGTTATGTGTTAACCATGGAAGATTTTTTTTGTGAAAAGTGGTTGTGTATTCCTTGTTTTTTGATATATGATATTTTTGTTATAAATGTGTGCACCATGTATTTTATCAAATGCTCGGTTGGCTTTCAGACATAGATATTGGATTTTTAAACATGGTTTGGATTTATAAATGTTGTTTTAACATCTTCATGGTGGTTTTGGGTTCCTCAAATGGTTTTATAAAACGTTTATAATTGAACAAGGTGTGCATTTGGTTCTTTAAAAATTAAATGGAATGTGATATATGTTTAGTAATGAAAGAGAATGATCCTTGGAGTGGCTTAAGGTGATGTTATTGTGTGGATTATTATATATTATATCTGTGAATGTGATTGGATTCTCATTTGGAATCAATTGGATCACCCCATTTCTATTAATCTGTACATGGATAACCTGGCATAACCATTGAATTTTCTAAGAACAATTGTTGCAGAAGTTTGATTATTCACTATCCAGTAACCCATAGTTGGTGGATATATTTTCTTATTATTACAATGGGATAGGGGTCGTCGGTCTATACCATGTGGGGTATGCCCGAGCATGTTAGTTTTTTTGATTTCTTTGACTCATGCATGCTTTCCAAGATGAGTCGACAAGTATCAGTATGCTCTCGATTATTCACGATCTCCTAGGTTCCTCCCATGTATATTTTCACTTAGTTGCTTTTAGTTAATGGATGATATCCTTATTGGTTGGATAACCTTGTATGTTTTTTTCCATTTCCCTAGTTGTAATTTTTTTGTTCTTATTTCTTGGGCAATGGGAATTCTTGATAATATTGAAATAATTTTTTGAAGTGTTTTCATGGAAGATATTTTGGAAATGTTTTACACTCTTCCTCTCCTTTATAAATGAAATTCCACCTTTCTATTTTAAAATTCATATGGATACTCCTTGTATGAGAGTGTGGTTTTAAATTTCAAAAAGTGTAATAGGCAATGATTTTCATTAAAGTGGAAAATGTGGGTAATGAATTACTTTTATATGTTGTATTAAAAACATGATGTTGATGTATCATTTATTTTAATGGGAGTGAATTGGGAATAGATTTATTTGGGAATGCCTACTATGTTTTAATACTCACACGTATAGTTCTTTCTAATTTTTAGCTTTTGGTGTAGGATTCATCTTGACATTGATTGACATCAGTGATTGTTGGTTTTGGTGTCGAAGAGTGGAAATCGGTCTCACATGGATACTTTGTGGTCATCAGGTTTTAGTTTATGGAATTCTTATTTTTTTTGTATTTTTATTTTTTTTATAATTTTTTTTTAGTTTTATAATTTTTAATATTGGGATGTTTTTTATCTCTCCTTTTTTAAATTTATTTATTTATATTGGTCGAAATCATTCAATTTGTTACTCTGTTGATTCCTCACACTAGTTTTTAGCCTGTGGGGATCATGAACTCCCTTTAGGCCATGTTGCAGATTGGTTCGGGTGGCAAGTTCGGGGCCGACCTGAGTTGGTTCATGATAAATAATTTACAACTAGGTTATACATTATTATATTAAATAAAAATATTTTAATAAAAAAAATTGTTCTCTAAAACTCCTTCTGTTATGTATTGAAATTCTTCAATGAAATTCATTGTTGTGTGTAATGAATACTAACCTTGATGTTCCATGTAGATCAAGATAAAATTCATATTTTTTGTTACTTAAGATAAAATCCATGGTTTGTGTAACATAATCTTAACATTGTGTTTTGTGTAGAGAAATATAGAAAGAAAATAAAATTTAAATTAAAAGGAAAATATTGTACCGTCTTGGCGTTTTATATTCCTTTCTACACGTGTTTTTTTGTCATACATGATATTGAATATGATATTAATATTTTAATATTTTAGGGTGTTAATGATCCCCAAATTAAATAAAGTGTGTCGTCGTAATTTAAACATGATATTGGTAATACAGGGTTTGATATTTGAAAATACCATTGTTTAGAAACACACATCACAAATGGGTTAATAACACATCTTCTTAATAAGAGGAAAATGGAAATTCAAAGGTCACCATAAAACTAGGACTTCGAATATGATAACATTATTAAATACATGGTCATGAAAGAGAAATATAACTACCATGTTCTGATGGAGAGTTATAGATATCATAGATTAATGGAATGTCAAGTGTCTCAAAATCAATAAATGTTTTATAATATAAAAGACCATCGGTTCGACATAAATGATGGTATTAGGATAACATTTTTTTCAAAATACTTTTAATAATGTTTTAAAAATATTTATTGACTAATAATATAAATAAATAAATTTAGTTGACATATTTCTATAAGCAACATTTCATTCTTTGGTTGTGCTTCAATCAATTTCCAATTTATCACCTACTCAAAAGAATGTATATCCAATAATGATTTTTCTTACTAAATCACTAAAATTTACTTTTAATGGATCATAATATCATTAAAAAAAGTTTTACCTTTTCCTTTAACTATTTCCAAAAAAATATGGTTAATACGTTATTCTCTAAAAATATTAATATTATTGGTTCATTGTTAATATTTACTCATGAAATTGTTTAACAAAAAATAATTTCATATTATCCAGGAAATTTTGTAGGATTTTGGTAGGTGTGAGACCCTTATCATCCTTGATTCATGGGTTCAAGAACCACTGCCTCATCGGATTTGATGGGTTGTCACCTAGCATGTGGTTTTTCATTCTTTTAAACCACATTAATATAATTCAATTAATTTTTCCAAAAAGTATGATGGGTATACTTCAAATGAAATTAATCATTAAATAAATATTGTACTGGGGTTTTTAATTCAACCTATTTTTTTTACAAAGATTAGCAATCTTATTTGTCTATAATGATCACATTAAACCTAAAGGTTTTTAGTGCCTTTAAAATTATGTCTCTAAAATGTAAAGGCATTATTCGGTAAATAACCTTACCACTAAAATCTATAATTGAACTAAATACTCTATAAGGTCCTTAATCATGGTAGAATCCAACTACAAAAAACCTAAAAAATGGTGTTTAGATATTTGAACTTATATTCAATTTTAATCTCATAAACCCACGAAACATTCTAGATATGGATGTATTCCTCGGAAGGACCATAAAATCTCTATCCTTTCAAAAATTTCGGATCTTCTATTATAATTATCCTAAAATTCTATCATAGGGGTATGTTCCCTAATCAATGTTTTACTAAATATATTTCACAAGGTTTATACTAAACTTTCCTTGATGCCAGCTGTAATAACCATGTACCTAGTAGCCCAACTATGGTGACATTATTGTATTTTCATATATAAAATACTCAAATCCCAGAAGACAAATCAGTTTAAAATTTCTATAAAATTGGATTACATAAATGAAACCTATTTTACATTGGGAATAGAAAATGAATCATAATTCATAATAAAATAAAATTCACATAATCCTTCAAACTCGTTCAAATAATTACTTTTCATTTCATAGGGAATGGAAATAAAATAAGGGTGAGCTCATGTTTTCTAAAAGGGTTAAGTAAAATTTAAGAAATAATGATTCAATGAGCATAATCAATATGGAATGGTAAATAAATAAGAAACCATGACATTAAATAAATTAATAGAGCATCATAAATATGGATAGAATTAAATATGATCTATTAATTATATATAAATTATCACAGGAGCTTCAAACTTGACCATGGATATTCATGATAATGAAACAATCACATGGAATAACAGTAATGATAGAATGCATAATGTTGGCCAAATGAACTATCACGAATTATCCTAAATATAGTTACTATCAGGATCTATCTTTAAGAAAATTTATGTTTGGGGGTAGAAACCCATTTGATTTGTGTCTAGACCTTTAAAAAGACACTACTATCATGATATATCCTACATGCAGTATAAAACCGCTTGGAAGGAAATGTGAAGGGTTTGTCTCCAACTAAATTTATCTCCTAAGAGCATCAATGCATCAAGGGGATATCATTTAATGGCCCTCAACACATATATTTTTTGTAAAAAACATTCCTCATATATTTAATAATATATTTAAATCATAATTTGTTCCTTATCAAATATCTCTATTGAGTAAAGAATATAGATATTTCAATATTTTACCCAATAATTTTTATAACATTCAAATGAAACAATATATATAAAAATAGTAAATAGTTTATGAAAAAAGCATATCCCTTATACATGAATACGGATATTAAAATAAATATTGTTATTGATGAAAAAATATTAAAAGAAAGTGGTTGTTTCAAGAGAATGTTAACAATCACAAAAGGAATTGTGTTTATATTATAACATTATCTACTTTGTAATTTTAATTGAAATCCCATTCGATGAGATAGTTAAAATTTAAAATTAAAATACCAATAGTTATGAATTAATCATGATATTAAATTTTAAATAGGTATTATATAATCTATATAAAATTTAATTGGTGCATAATAACAAATAATTATCAATGGAATCTAAATTGAGATAAAACCTCTTACTAAATGAGTAAATTTTGAATAATTATATCCATAATATAATATTATATATTGAAACATTTAATAAGATTAAATAAGGGAAATTAATCATATATCATGTCATAGGTAAGTATATACACCACCAAAAAATGAGTGTTGAATATGGAAAGTATTTCACATATATAAAAAGGTGAGACGAAATTCCATTGCGTTATGTTTCCTTTTAGTTTTGTCATCTTTAAACTCCTTTATAGTGGTTTAAAATATTTTAATAACTTATTATATAACTATAATAATATTTATTATATAATATATGATCCTCTAATAACATGTTTTTACCCATTCATTAATAATCTTTTATTAATTTCATCGTTTCATGTGTTAATTATCTTGTATTTCGAGTATGTTTTGACTCTGTTATCTTTTTCCTATTAAATAGATAATTATTTAAATATATATTTAATTTAAAACATGATTTATATTTTATATAAACTCATTATATATGAATTTGGAATAATCCATAAAATTTAGAAATATGAAATGAAATGTGTCGTTCATGGAGATGGTGGGTCGTAGCTACGGATGAACACTCCTTCCATTTCTTGTCGTATTAAAATAAAGAAAATTTAATTATATATATGTATATTATTATTCAATTTTCATATTAATTTAATATTTATCAGATATTATTATTTAAAACCAAATTTAATACATTCCATGTAATGTGTGAATCAATCAAATCACTTTGAGGAGGAGGTAGTCCATACGTCCACAAACAATGTCATCATATTACCAAAAAATAGAATGCATGGTCGTATGTGTTATATAATAATTAAAAAATAGAAAAAGTTATAACTAAAATATATAAAATATAAATCCATATTTATTCTCATTCTTGAAAGGTAGTAATGGAATAACGAACAATATCAGTACGTTAGGCAGTAGTCCGTCGTACACACGAATGATGATTGATTATCCCATTTGATGGAAGTGTGTGTGGCTGTAGGTATTAAAAATAATATCAAAACATATAATTATAATTATTATACTGATATTATTATATAAAAAATATATAAAAATAATTTAATGGGTGCACAAAAAAATTAAATGAAAGTTCATGTTGAATAAAATTACATCTTCCTCGAATAACTCCTTTTGTTTTAGACCAAAATTCATCCTTGGTTTGATTTATGTACAATCCAATAATTATTTTATTAATTTAAAAATGTTTGAATATTATTTTTTTCAGGATTTTTATTGGAAAAATGTCTTTATAGGTGTTAATAAGTGAGGGCGGTCAGTTCATTTTTATAGTGAAGGAGGAGTCAGATCCTTGTAAATATAAAATGATAAACACTATTGAGAGGTCAACCTTACATAATGTGTCTCAAATAATGATTAAAATTATATAAAATATTTTTAATGATTTAAAAAATTCCATAAAATGGGTTTTTATAAGTTTATAGGTTATTTGTACCCTTAAGATTAATGTTCAACTGCTAAGTAAACTCATATTTACCTTGATCGCTATAATTCATTTTAATTGATTTCTCTAATATTTTTATAAAAAAAACTAATAATATCTTACTATAAATTATAAATTATTATTATTCTATATATGGAATCCATTTTTCAAAATTCCAATCACATAATTGGTTGAAATTAATTTATAATTAATCACACATACAGGACAGGAATGCAGGGTTTTAAAGTGAAAATGTTCAAAACAACACTAATTTTTATGTCTAAATTCAATATAAAAATTAATAAAATGACAAAAATGGTTTCAATAGATTTTAAATATATCTAATAATACTTAAAATATAATTTAAAATATAATTTATCATTATAAATTAATTTTATTAATAGTCAGTTTTCCATTAAAATTCAAAATTTTTCAATATACATCAAAAAATCAATTTATTATATGATACTAAAATGGAAAATTTTCCCTCAAATAAAATAATTAATTTTTCCATAATTATAACACCTATTGATTTTATATTATATTTATTCTTTTAAAACCTAATGTGTTCAATAATTTTCTTCACATGAAACATCAAACAAAAATAAACTATATATCTTTGTATAACTGCTTAAATGTAGTCATGGAATAATTGGATAAGAATAGAGTTAAACTAATCATTAAATATATGTATAAAAAAATATATTTTATTATTAACACTAAGTATTTAATGAAAACTTATTTAGTGTACCTAAAAACTAATAAGACTAATTTATGCTTTAAAACCTATATTTTTAAACCAAAGTTATTTTTCAATTTTTTAATAAAAATAAATGATGGATAAAATATATTTTTGATATCAATAATATATTATTACTAATATTATAAGTATTTTATAGGAAATAAGTATAATAATATTTAATATCTTTTTATTAATATTTTCCTATGAAAACTGTTTTCATAATACTTTTATGTTTTTATTTAAAAGATAAATTCTACACATTTATAATTTTAATTTTCTAAAATAAAATTTATTTTTATATTCAAGATATTAATATTAGATTAAGATTAATTTCTTATTTTTTAAAAAAATAGTTTATTTTTAGGTAAATGGTGTAAAATATTAATTTTACCAAAAGTATAAATTTTATGAGTTTATCATTTTATAAGTAAGACCTATAAGTTCATAAAAGCATTTATTTACTATAATATTAAATTAATGATTAAAATATACATTTTAAATACCATTCTGAATTTATAAAATATATTTTTAACATTTTATGAACTCAAGTAATATTTTCCACTAAAATAAATTGTTGTTGGACTTTTCTTTTAATTAAATATTAATTTGGAAAATATTGGTTTTGTATTAATTTGAAATCCACATGAGTTATATATTGTTTTTAAAAAAATTATATTATACAAATAAAATACATTGATAATTTTACCCTACACATAAATTGTAATCTAAAAAATAAACTTTTCTAAAATTGGGATTTTATGTTTTACAGGCGTTAATGTTAAATTTATTTTTTAATACACATATAAATTTTATCTAATATAATGGATTTAATATTTTAAAGGCTTAGTTCCAAATTATTTTATAATTTAAATGTTATTTTTAGTCCTAAAAATCATTTACGTAGGTAAAAACTAGTTACCATGGTAAGACCAAAAAATGATGAAAGTGAAAATTCTACAAGTAATGGACACAAAAACATGATTAAAAAGTATGTATAAATGACTTTTTGAGGGATTAAATACCTTATATAACCCCTAACCCCACCCTATTATTTTATATTTTGGAGTCTTCTTGATATGTCAAACATGTCTCTCTTTATATCAAGTTTAAATATTTACAAAAATACCATTAAGACCACTTATAAAAGGGGTATCTCACCCGCCATTCAATAACACCATAAAAATTAGGTTTTCTATTTAAAATATTTCATTTTTACTTATACTATAATCATATTATTTTTCCTTGAGAATATTATTATAATATATTATCCCAATTCCTCTATTTAAAAAGAGTCTTCCATGGGAAAACCCAAGTCCTGAACGTGACTTCTATTTCCTAACTTCTTTTCTTTTCATCATTACTTTCCAAAACTGAATTTTCAATTTACTATATAATAAAAGAAATATTTTTTTTATTTAATTTTATTATTCTAAAGGATAATTATTTACCACATTACCCCTTTTCTATTAATAAAAAATAACTGATATTTGTGTGTTGTGCAGATTACCACCTCCATGAAGCGATGGCTTTCGTTTTTCACAAATGAATATCTTTCCTAGTTATAGTGGTAAAATTGAATAATAAATGTGGAATATATAATATAATTATTATTATGAAGACACAAATTATAATACAACATATTTCCCTCCCATTATTTGAGAAATTAAAACATTAATTATATGCCATACAGATTACCACCTCCACAGAGTAACATATCTCATTTTTCATCTAGTTTATTAATTATTTTTAAATCCTATTAAAATATTATTCAACACCATAAATTATATAAATAATATCATTATAATTCACTAAAAATTATATTAATCCTTAGATAAATATCTTTTATTACCATAATCGTGCACTAATTGTTGTTTGTTTATGTTCGGGTCAGTATAACCAACTACTTGAACAATGTTATAAAATAATATCACAGATGGCTATGAGAACATAATTAATGATAATACATGGTAAAAACATGTAAATAATTGTCTCATTTTGTTTTTTTGGTTTTTAATAGTTATATTAATCTCATTAATTAAGATACCAACATTTGTTCGTTAAAAATCACTGAAACAATTTAATCATTGATTTTAAATTTTAAGTATCCTAACCAAAAATCACATATAATTAAATTATAACATAATAAATAATTGAAAAGAATCAATTTTATTGCCTTTTATTACCTAATAATAATGTGATTAGTAGATTCATTAAGAATATTACTGCTATTACTAAACTAGCTCAATATGATCATGATTACTCAAACCATATATTTAAAATAAATAATAACTAATTAATATAAATGAAGATAATATTTATAAATTAAGTTTATAAAATTTTATAGATATTAAAAATTTCCTAAAACGGGTGATTAATATTTCTATTTTTTTTATACAGGATATTCAATCTCTTCAGTAAAATTCAAGAAGAACGGTAAGGGTTTCATTGCCTCATTTTCAACTCTATAAGATACATACGATATTATACACCATCAATTATTTTATATGGTGTGATTACTTCCAAATGAATGTATTTTTTCCAGATTCATTAAATTAATGGGGTTTAAAGATCTATATTGTTTTTATTATTTAAATGGACATTGATTCAAATGATACTAATGGAGTAAGGGTTTTGCTAAATCAACTCCCTTCATTATCTTATAATGTGTTTTCTTGAACTTATTTCTTCCAGCATTGGATTCTTCCACCCTTAGATTTTATTTCATGGTACTTTATATTTATATCTACA